>CP103027.1:1200000-1697500 GCA_024752435.1 Allantophomopsis cytisporea
ACCAATACGATGAGTGTATTCCTCAATACCACCGTGCTGCATAGATGGCAAGTCGTAGTTGATGACGTGCATGACGTTCTGAACATCCCAACCACGAGCACCGACACCAGTAGTGATCATGACTGGAGCAGTACCTTTACGGAAAGCACGAATAGCATCCTCACGCTCCTTCTGAGTACGATCAGAATGAACCGAGGTAGATGGAAGATCCAAGTTAAAGAGGAAATCATCCAACTCATCAGCAGTACGACGAGAATTTACAAAGATCATGGTACGGGCAGGTGGGTTGGCCAAAAGCAGATCATAAAGCGCATTCTTCTTTCGATCAGATTCAACCCAAACAAGAGCCTGTCTGATGTTGAGATGAGATGATCCAGCACGACCTACACGAATGCGTACGTGATCATTTGCCAAGTGGTCAGCAGCCAAAGCACGGGCAGCCTTTGGGAAAGTGGCCGAAAACATCATGTAGTTGATGTTACCCTCGTTTTGGTTACCACCAGTCATGATCTTGTCGAACTCCTCCTTCCAGTCTTCCTGGAGAAGCTCATCGGCTTCATCGATGATGGTGTACTTGAGACGATGAAGACTCAAAATCTGTGGCTTATCGATAAAATCAACAAGACGACCAGGAGTCGCAATGAGAACATCGCAACCTTTTGCAAGCTGCTCACGCTGAACCCAAGTTGGACCGCCACCGTAGATGACGCATGGTCGAAGCATAGAACGATAACAGAAACGACGAGCCTCATCGTAAATCTGGGTGGCAAGCTCACGAGTTGGTGAAATGACCAAAAGAAGTGGTTCAGCACGAATGGGACCATCTCTGTTAGGATCATAGAGGGCCGGGTTTGGACGTGGAGCTGCAAGTTTCTTGGCCTTGCCCATCAACTTAGAAAGAGTTGGGATCAAGTAAGCAGCTGTCTTTCCCGATCCTATCAGATTGTGAGCAAGCAAACACTTACAGCGACAAATGTGAGTAAGAGAACTTACCAGTCTGAGCACAAGCAACAACATCGTGACCTCTCTTGATGGCAGGAAGACAGTAGGCCTGAATTGGAGTTGGAAATTCATAGCCAGCAAGCTTGACATTGTTGAGCATGATAGGATGAAGACCAGCACTTGGCTCATCGAAGCTTCGGATTGGATCGATACGGATGGTACCCTCCTGGGTAACAGCAATCGACTGGATGCTGAGTTCAAATTAGCGTTTGTTTCACTTGTCTTTTTTTTTTGAAGATATGATACATACACAGAGAAGTCGAGACCGCAACGGGAGCGCTCCGTATTGAAAAGCTCAGCTTCGAGCTTAGGGTGAGCCGGACCGATGTCACCATACTCTTCCTTTTCCTGAGCGGTAGCATATTCGTAAACGGGAGCTTGACCAGCCCAGGCAGGTTCGTAATTATCTATTTCACCACCCAAAGCATCGGAGCCTGCAACTACACCAGCAGCGCCAGCAGCCTTAGACTCCTCCGCAAGCTCCTTGTTGGTCTTGTTGTAAGTGTCGTAGTTGTACGATGTCTTCTGTGCCCAACCAATCTCCTGCATGTTGCGCTTCACAATTGGACAGCTTGGAGCAGCAGTAGTAGCATCAGGAGGATTGGCATCTGATTCTGGCAAAGCTGCCACCATGTCGGCGGTTCCCCAGCCGGCCATGTTGGCAAGTGCTATTGATACACGTTAGTTACTTCTAATATGAAGTATATGAACAGCTAGATATATTGGTACATATATCTACGTGAAAAACACTAAGAAGCGCGTCATATCTTGACACAAAGTGAGAAGCGTCAACCGTTTAGATGCATGGTTTGAAACGTCTTCCATTAATGAGCCGGTACGTGAATTTTAATTGTGTTACTCACTTTCTTTTGTTCTTTTGTATGTTTTGTTCTTTCTGAAGCGTGTTTTTAGGGTGTGTTGAGGAGGTGTGAAAGCTGTTGTGAAGGCTAAAGTCAGCGAAGATATGGGCAGCCGCATATGGAAGGAGCGAGTATCAACATGCCACTACCGCAACTGGTACGTAGATGCACCTTCAACCCAGAATGTAGAAGTAAAGAGTATTGACTTACTGGAGGTGAAATGGATTTGAAGAGAGTTTGAAGGAAAGAAGAGGGGATACGAGAGAAAGGGTGTTTATGTGTGGAAAGAAGGGAAGGGAGGGAGGGAGGAGGAGGAGGTTGTTGGGTGGAAGAGATGGGACACTTTATACTCGAGAGAACCTCCCAGATGGGCAAACGCAGCAAACGCGAATCAGAAATGATCCAGACTACGACACGGGGCGGGCTGTTTGAGTCAGAAGTTATGCTTCGAGATGGATTACATGATATTGTGCGCCGGCGACGCTTCCTATTGCAAGAGTGGGCACAATTTGCTGAACAAACAGTACCTGGTTCGCCGGCATCAACAGTCGCAGCAGGTTGATATCTCCACACAATGCTATGGTCCCATCAAGAAAGGCAAGATGCCGTTGGGCATTGGTATAGTTGGTTTGTTATGGGAAGTTCTAGAAGATATCGGATGTATATGTTCGCAGGTCCCCAAGATGAGGGAGGGTGGTGAGGGTGGAGGGATTCTTCTATACTAGACCGATCTTAGATTCGACTCATGTCCTTTGTATAAGATCTGTTGAGTCCACCTCATAACTTGTGATTGGAAGACACAGACCGGAAGGATTGTGGCAGACCTCATAATGAAGCGGACAGATATCTTAAGTTATACTCAGGTGGACATCCCGTATAATTGATTCCGGATATTGTAAATACATCTCAAACACACGAAATCTTTCTGTAGGTGCCCACAGAGAGCAGCCTTCACAATCTCATGTGCAATGTCATCTACGGTTTCTGGATTAGATGCAAAGCGCGAATCTTGAATCAGTAAGCTATACTGAGGAGTCACTGCTCTTGACAAGTATGTCAGTATAAAACAGAGCCGCTTAGATCATCCTATCCATAAAGACATATAGGATTGCTATAATAGACACAAATTATGCTTTAAGCGTACGATAAGCCTTCGTGCGGCATCCTGTAGTCGTCAACCTTCTTCTACTCTATTAAGCGTTCCACTACACATAGCCTTAATTTAGGTGAATTAGAGTAGTCATGGACAAATGCAGCAGGTGTTTTGTCATGCACTATAGGATCTCTATACATCGTATTTACAAGCTCAAGTGTTCTCTGGCAACTTCCAGAATACTGAAAATATTGTGTTTATTTATCTTTGTCTTCTACACTATTATACTTTCCTATCTAGAAGTCACCTTGATGCTTTCTCGCGCATGATACGATGTGTTGTATCCAGAGTTTAATACTCGAAGACTCAAAGAGTTGTTTAAATTGACAGCATACTTACAAAAGAACACCTTCCATTCGCTCACGTTTCGGCTGAGTTCTTCCAAATTCCGTTCCCAGTTCGTGCTATACAAGTAAAGATTATTTCATTATCCAATTAACATTAACATATCTTAAAAACCTCCTCCTCACAGCATCAACCAAACTCCAAATGCGTGCCACCAACGCCACGCTCCAATCCAACCATACATCCAAAGCTCCTAAGCAACCAAATCCAACAACCACCTCCTAACTCCCAACCAAGCCTCCTCCCAAGGTCCCCTAGGAACAACATCCTTCCCAAGCACAGGGAGCGCCCGAATACTCTCAAAGGCCCTCTGGTTGCTAATATTTTCCTCAGAGAACCAGCTCCCATGCAGTCCATAAGGGACGCGTTGCGGAAGAACAATCCTCGCCACAACATCAGACATATTACTCGCATCAATGACCCAAAGCTCGCTCTTAGCGCCGGCAGGTGCGTTTCCCCGCTCATCCAACTGCGCCTCATCGAAGACGTAGCTCAAAATCCACCCATCATCCTCGCTCCGCGCATCCTTCCTCGGCACGAACCGCGATTCCTGCGCGTACCAGCCATTCGGCATCTTGAAAATCCGAACAGGGTCGGACGGGTCATTGGAAGCCAGGATCTCGGACACGGAGCGTGTGTCCACGCAGCCGGTTATGGGTGCTGGAGCGGACGCCATGCCACGGGCGATCAATGTTTTGGCGTCGATCTTCACGAGGGAGTCGATCTTGACTGCGCGGCCGAGAGCGGCGCCGAAGGAGCGGTCTGAGACGCTGCAGCCGTAGATGTAGCGGGCTTCGCTCATGGAGACGGAGTCTGCGAGGGAGGGGAATTCAAAGGGAATGGCGGAGAGGGCGAACTGATGGGATATTGTATTTTTGGGGGAGGAGAGGTCGAAGCGGTAGTAGTAGAGGCGGCATTGCTCTTCTTCGACGGCAAAGTTGGAGGGCTTGGTGGCTTTCGGAATGGGTGCTGCGATATCGCCTGCTGAGAAGACGAGCGAGGCTGAGGTCAAGCGACTGGCGAGCATGTTTACTGCTGTGGTTTCTGCAGGCTGATAGGCAGTTTCCGGGATGATTTCATCCCAGGTGTTTGCGGTGTGGAAGATGCAGCATGGGTTTGTTTCGTACCAGCGTACTTCAGAGGGGTTCCAGCGCGGGAAGACGCCAAAGCGGGAGGCAGTCGATGGGTCGTAGGATACTACTGGTGTACCTGTGAGGAGATTGCTTGGATCTAGTGACAATGGGAGGTCCATTATTACTGTGTGGGATAGAGATACTCCAAAGTCGTGCATCATTTTTGCAGAAGTGACCCCTGGTACTGTGGCATTGACCAGGCGTGCTGGTTGAGGATGGTAAGAAGGTGTGTTTTGTGTACTTGGAATAATCGAGTAATGTATGAATGGGGGTGCAAAGGTACAATGGAATAGGATGAGTTCATTGGTAAGAGGATCGATTCGTGGATGTGCGGTTGTCCACTCCTTCATGAAACTCAGGAGTCCATCTCCTCCAAAGCCATCCCCCTCAATTGCTTCTGTTGTTGTTGTTTCTCCTTCTGCCTTTCTACCGTCGAACCATCCCACCGTCTCAAGTCCTGGGAGAGAAACTCTCATAGGTGGCCCGGATTCACAGGTCGCCAATGCGCGTCCATCGTGATATAGAATTCCCGTGTTGGCGACACTTATTTTCTTGATAGCTTGCTGTGAGCCGGTGAGGTGGGATAGAATGACCAAAAATATGGTACGGAAGATTCGTAAGATGATCGTAATAAGAGAGGAGGCTGGATTGACCAAAGTCGCTATACTCGGTAGGATAGGAAGTCGTAATTGAGGCGTACTGACCGATGAGAGGTAGGCGTCGGTAAGAACATATTGATTTACAAACTCGGGTTGGATCTGTCCATTGGATGTTCTTCGAAAAGCAACTCCACTCAGCATACCATCTCCATCGAACCAATGCGCATCTCTTCCCAGGTCTTCGTTTGTGACTGGATTGCCTCCGTTTCGCACATATTGCCCACCAGCGAGCTCGTCAGGAATCGATCCAATATAGGAACAAGGTGTGAGAGGTTGTACTCGGTGTATTGGGGCGAAATTTCCATGAAGATATGGATGAGGATTGCTAGAGGATCTCTTTCTACCAGAAGCAGTAGTCATTAGGGCGATTGCTGAATATCCAGCTGAATTCGTATGGCTATCTTGACATGAGGATAGCTGGGAAACGATGTATGTACAATATAATACAATATCCAAACCACAAAACGATCCTGTGTTTGTAAATATGAGGTGACGACTTCGTGTATGTCTTCAGGACAATCACATGTTTTTTTGTTCCCGAATTTGGTATCAGATGGATACTCGGCAGGATTATGATGCGATGCTGTTGTGTGAGTAAGGAACAAGGTGATAAAATGCTCTCATATCGTTGTCACGGAAATACGGGACTGATGCTAGGGATTCAGTGAGTAAAGACATCTTCCTGATTCTTCCCTTCTGCACATAGATTTACTGTGGGGTTGGATGATAGAGATCTTTCCACACAAGTATGACATCAAAGTTCTGGACTTCGACCTTTGCGAGTTAGGAAGAAGGATATTCCAAACAGTCCATGTCTAATGCGGAGTGACTTTTCTCTCAGCAGTGTATGTATTTGGATTCTTGATACTAGCACCTGATTCAAAAGGGTAATAATTGGTCTCGCACGATCATTGGTCCAGGGGGTATTTCATGCTGTAATGCATCCCTGTACATATTCCATTGTTCGCATGTTGGAGTGATGTCAACCATGGTGACGGCTATCGTGGATGCACTAATAAAAGCAGTCTCGGCGTCGGGATTGTTGATGTGCGAATCATCATGATTGATACTCTCTCTCTCTCTCTCTCTACTGGCTCAATGTATTTGTCCGAGGCAGGGTAGAGAGCGTTTGCCATTAGTCAGGCATCCCATTCTTTCTAAAAGAATCGTTGGTCATGTGTTATGTGTGTGCTGGTCACGATCGGGGTTTGCGTTGAGTGCAGATGGAGAATCAATGTTTAGATCGCCAATGTGAATGTCGTTGTGCGGGACGACGTCATATCCTTAGGTTATTTCAGCAAAACGCAGTTGGGATTGAGATGTTATGTATTCACCGGCGTTAAGCTAGAAAAAGCTTAGATCCATAATTATAATTCTAGGCATTTTAATATTCCCCTCGCCTCGAACTTCTCCTCGCTGCTCTTAGATCATGCCTACATACTGTAAGTAAATAAAGTGCATTGTCATTCAATATCCTTAATATCCGAGACTTGACCGTTGTGCAAAGGCTCAACTGTTTCTCCGTTGCTCTACCTAAGGTACCTTACCTTACCTTACCATCTTGACTCCAGCCCACTACACCCCCCTGCACGTGCCTGGGAGTCGGAAAGGCTGAACTCCTTCCGTTACACCGGCCATCCTCTGAGCCAGTCAACGCACAACAGTCAGCATCTCATCTGGCACATGCATATCACCTGAACATCCCTTTCAGCCTCGTCTTCGCCATTCAATTGATTTATCATGAATACGCAAAAATAGACTGTAACCGTATCGTGTGAGACTTCACAGGACCCAGGCGCAATGGGCTTCGAATATGCGCTGGTGTGAGTCGACCTTTCACAGTGACACTTGTGATCTACCCATTGACCCAGTACTGACCATGAAGTAGACATCTCAAATACACTATCCCACCAGCTATCGCCCTCACTTTCCTTTACAAACCCTTTTTAACGCGTCTGGATATATATAAGATCTTGTTTCTCATCAGCATAGCGGTCGTTTCTACTACTCCTTGGGATTCCTATCTGATCCGGCACAAAATATGGACTTATCCTTCGAATGTTATCATTGGACCAACGCTCTTCTCCATACCCGCAGAAGAGGTCTTCTTCTTCGTAATACAGACCTACAATACCTCTCTTCTCTATCTCCTGCTTAGCAAGCCGACATTCTTTCCGAGTTATATACGTCATCTGAAGTCAAACCCGCCAGCTGATCAGATATTTATGCGATTTCGAAGGACTGCTGGCCAATTGAGTATCATTGCATATATACTTTGTGGCATCTTTTTGATCAAAGGAGGAAAGGAAGGAACGTATCTCGGCTTGATTTTGGTATGGGCTGGACCATTTGCGCTACTCTTATGGACATTGTCGCATCAATTCCTGATTGATCTACCTTACACGACCACCATCCTTCCAATTGCCTTACCAACACTATATCTTTGGATTGTTGATACTTTGTCATTGAAACGTGGCACATGGACTATATCATCAGGCACCAAGCTTGGGGTGCATTTGTGGGATGGGTTGGAGATTGAAGAAGCAGTATTCTTCCTTGTGACAAATGTTTTGATTGTCTTTGGACTTGTAGCCTTTGACAATGCCATCGCAATTCTCGAGGCACAACCTTCTCTTTTCCCTTCAATTCCAAAATGGCCATCTCCAGTATTGTTAGTTCAGGCATTGATCACCAATCCTGCTACATATGACGATGAAAGACTACTTGGAATTCGACAGGCAGTGTCGAGGCTACAAAAGAAAAGCAGAAGTTTCTATTTGGCAAGCTCAACATTCTCAGGCCGTCTCAGAATTGATCTTATGCTTCTGTAAGTCACCGCGGACTTATTAATATGAAGAAAGCTAATAAAGCTAGGTACTCGTTCTGTCGAGTCGCAGATGATCTGGTTGATGATGCCCAAGACGATGCGACAGCACGAAAGTGGATAGCCAAGCTGACCACCTTTCTTGACATCGCCTATGCTTCCAAATCCTCGAAGCCCCAGGACCTGAATGTTCGCGAATATGTGATAGCAACTTTCCCTCACTCCTGCCAGGCTGCATTTCTGCTTCTACCAACAGGATATCTCTCCTACGGACCACTATACGATCTATTAGAGGGATTTAAAACAGACCTCGAGTTCAATATCTCTATCATTGAAAAGAAACGCGCATTTCCAATACAGAGCGAACATGATCTTGAAAGATATGGCTCTAGAGTAGCAGGTACTGTCGCTGAACTTTGTCTGGAACTGGTTTTCTATCATACAGGCACGAAAATATCCACTTCACATCATCAGCATCTTGTCCGCGCCGGAGGTCGTATGGGGATAGCTTTGCAATACGTAAATATTGCACGTGATATAGCTACAGACGCCGCGATAAATCGGGTCTATATTCCCACCGAATGGCTCGTCGACGAAAACCTCAAACCCATAGATGTGATTAAGTCTCCCAAAGGACCTCAAGTTGAAAGGCTGAAGAAGCAGATCTTGAAGAAGGCTTTCATGGTCTACGAAGAAGCTATCAAGGCGATCGAAGAGCTTCCTGATGATGCCAGAGCTCCCATGAGAGTTGCTGTGGAGAGTTACATGGAGATTGGCAGGGTGCTGCAGGAAGAGGGATATGTGCTCAAGCAGGGCAAAGCTACGGTGCCGAAATTGAGGAGATGTAGAGTGGCATGGGAGGCTTTGAGTAGGGGATGATTGTATATAGCCATTAACAAAACAGTCATGAGATTTTGTTTATATTGCAATATCTATCTTCGTATTTTCATTAAAATCATGAGATGTTCTTATGTTCGGCAACAACGGACACTAACTCCAAGGCCCGTTTTCATCTCGCGTCATTATCCCAGTACATTTTCAATGACCTCACCTGATTGGCCCACGCGGGCATATCCGCAAGGCTACGAACTACTTATATTTACTTTAAAATGCATGATGACTGCCCAGCCTTCACGACACGTGAATTGATATAGTCTAGACTTTACATCCAGCTCATTTTTTGAAAGCTTTGTCTTTCGATCACCTCAAAAGTATTGATTGTTAAACAAAACACCAGTTCACATTTCTCGTTTGAGAATCTGAGATGGCTGAGAAGAGGAAGACAGCCATTGTCGTAGGCGCTGGTGTAGGTGGAGTAGCCACCGCTGCACGGCTCGCAAAAGCTGGCTTTAACGTAATGGTCGTTGAGAAGAACGGATTCACAGGAGGACGATGTTCGTTGATACATAATAAGGATTATGTAAGCATCGAATCTACCAAATATCATATTATAGTTCTCATACTGATGACCTGTGGAATAGCGATTTGATCAAGGTCCATCGCTGCTTCTTCTGCCCAAACTCTTCAAAGAAACCTTCTATGACCTGGACACCTCTCTAGAAGCTGAAGGAATTGAGCTGATAAAATGCGAGCCCAACTACTCCCTCTGGTTCGGCGACGGCGAGTCCTTCCAGCTTTCGACGGACATCGCAATCATGAAGCGCGAGATCGAGAAGTGGGAAGGCAAAGCCGGCTTTGAGCGGTATCTGGCATGGATGCAAGAGGCGCATCGTCACTACGAGCTGTCTGTCACGCAAGTGCTGCACAAGAACTTCACCAACTTCCTGGATATGGCGCGGCCGTCATTCATCGGGCGTGTTCTGGAGTTGCATCCTTTTGAGAGCATATACTCGCGCGCTAGCAAGTATTTCTGGACGGAGAGGCTGAGGAGGGTTTTCACGTTCGGTAGCATGTATATGGGTATGTCACCTTTTGATGCCCCTGGCACTTACTCTCTATTGCAATATACCGAGCTCGCTGAGGGTATTTGGTACCCTGTCGGCGGCTTCCACAAGATTGTTGAGAAGTTGGTTGAGATTGGGGAGAGGAACGGCGTTCAATACCGGCTCAACTCACCCATTCAACGAGTTCTTACATCATCAGATGGAAAGACTGCCAAAGGTGTGCTACTAGAGAGCGGCGAAGAACTGCACGCCGACGTAGTAATCATCAACGCGGATCTCGTTTACGCATATAATAACCTGCTGCCGCCAACACCCTCTGCTATCCCTTTCAAGAGCTATGCCACTTCCCTCTCCCAAAAAACCACCTCCTGCTCCTCCATCTCCTTCTACTGGTCTCTTGACCGCACCATTCCACAGCTCAATGCTCACAACATCTTCCTTGCCGACGAGTACCGCGAAAGCTTCGACTCCATATTCGACCGCCAATCCATTCCAACCGAGCCCTCTTTCTACGTCAACGTCCCCTCACGCATCGATCCCTCGGCGGCACCACAAGGCTGCGACTCCATCGTCGTACTCGTTCCTGTAGGCCACCTCTACGCCTCACGCACCTCCTCTTCCACCTCCCCTGATTCAACCTCAACAGCATCCAAGTCCGACGGCGCAGGCATCTCAACGACCTCCACCCAAGACTGGGATGCGATGGTCTCCGCAGCCCGTGCCAAGATCATCTTCACAATCGAGGCCCGGACAGGCTGCTCTCTTGCACCGCACATCGTGCACGAAAGCACCAATACGCCGCCGACGTGGGAATCCACATTTAACCTCGACAAAGGCAGTATCCTAGGCCTATCCCACTCCTTCTTCAACGTCCTTGCTTTCCGCCCCAAGACGAAACATCCAACCATGCAGAGTTGTTTCTTCGTGGGCGCCAGCACACATCCCGGTACTGGTGTGCCGATCGTACTTGCGGGCGCGAAGATCACGACTGAGCAGATTTTGGGGGAGATGGGATTGAATGTGCCGTGGGGTGGCTGGGAGGGGGTTGTAGGAGATAATGGACGGGATGGGAGGGGGAAGGGCGAGGTAAAGGCTCTGGATAGGATTGCTGTCAGGCCGGTTCTCAGTAATGTCCATATTGCGCTCTTGCTTTGGCTTGTTATGGCTATCATGGCGATATTCTTTCGGGGAGATAAGGGCCAGTTTTGGGAGGGATTATGTGCGCGGGTTTGAGAGGTGAGCGAGGGGAGATGAGTTATTCGGACTGAATATGATGGGTCGGTGGGATTTACTGGTATCTACTAATATTTTGTAATGATATGATATAGCCTGATGGACGTATTTCTACATAATTCTTCCAGCAGATAGATTTCTGATTTACTTTCGTCCAAAATCACATAAACTTCAACATCATCTCTCTCTCTCTCTCTCTCTCTCTCAGAATAACTGCAGTACAGACAGTACTAAAATCCTCTTAAAATTACTCACACCAAACCTCCTCTAAAAGCAGCGCCATATTCCCTCTCTCACACGGAATTTCTATCCGAATTTCTACCCGACTAGTTTCTACTCTATTCCATTGCCTCGCCCAGACCCCATGCAAAAGTTCCTTGGCATTGGATTATCGGATATACCTGAGCTGCGTGGACAAGACGCGCGCCGGGAGAGCCGGCTCAAACTCAAAAGCTGCACGCATCATAACGGACTCTAGTGCATGTTGGGGGATATTGGATCATTAGGTATTCTTTCCGAATGAGGTTCTTCAAGAAACCAGTAAATTTGGAATACTGTTTCGATAACTTTTTGGTGCCTTACTTATTCCACCACCATACCATGGCTTGGAAGATGTCTAATCCTCGTCGATGGGATGGTGAGCATCATGGCCTCCGTCATGTTCGGCGCAGTTTGATATCAGCACTTCGTGCATCTACACCCCCTCACAGCAACGAATCTTCACAAACACCTCCCTCGCACACGCTCCGTTTTGTATGGATGCACGTCACGTAACGAAGATTAATGATACCTCACTCCACCGCATGAAGATTCACATCGTATTCACTCATCCTTTTCCCACAAAATAACCTCAGCTTCCCCTCACTCCCTTACCTGGCGGGTCGCATTACGGTACGGGCATCGGATACCATATGGCAGAAAAGCGGAGCACTCTCTGCACTCACGAGCCTCCCTTCGAACCTCGTGATGCCAAAGTCTGGTGATTTAAAGTGTCGGGAAATCTGCTGACGTGCGGGGGGAGCAGCTTGGCAAAGGGGTGGGGATGTGCCGCATTTGCATTGATGCAAGTTGAGTATTCCTCGAAGGGGAGAGAATCGGAAACGAACTGAAACAAAACTCGGAAAGTTTTCTTCGTCTTTTTTTTCTTTTTGTCTTTTGTCTCTCTGCTTTCTGATGGCTAATTGGTTGTGAAGGGAGTTGGCGGCTGTCACTGCCGGTTCTCGAAGTGCCGATGGGAGCAGTTGTGGTGTTGCAGTAAGTACGTGGGAATGTACGGGATAACTTCATCCTTACTTTCAGTCGACATGACGTTTGACGTGAATTGAGTTTTGTTGCACCGTCCTATCAGCATCATATTATTCATGCAAGCCTATTGGTCAAACATTTATTCCGTATATATCGAGATGCACCGTCTCACAGTGTGATTTTATCGCCCAGCCATTACGGAAATTCAAGCCGACCACAGGACTCGGTATGCGTATCATTCACTCACTTCACTGATCATCATGATGCGCGTCTTGTCGCACGGAATGAGATGGCAGGGCAATCGTATACAGGCATGTTGCTTGTTCGTGAATGGTGTTCGCGCAGGGGAACGTGTGCCTGAGTTCGATGGGCGGATCCTTGCTATATACAAGCATTTTGGCGAGCGCAGATGTGGATCAGCCATGTGCAGGGGGTTTTATCATGAGGAGGGAGAGAGAGAAAGAGAGAACGGTGAGAAGTGAAGTCAAAAGATATGAATGTAGTATGTAGTATGTAGTATGTACTATGTAGTATATGGTATGTACTATGTACTGCGTATGTATTGCGGGCTGGATGCATGCATGATAGGTGATCGAAGATGATGCAACAATGTAAAGAGGAGATGAAGGAAATGCTCTCTAAATCTGACTCGTGGCTAGGAATCGTAATTATTGCGCTCTGAGAATTTGCAAGTCCAGTCACCATGTCATGATCCAAATGTCAGTCACCGTCACAGTCACAGTCACAGTCACAGTCACCATGTTACTCACGATACTGAAATGATGCCGAACCATGGAACAACGATGGACATTCTGATGGGCCACCGCATGACAACGTAGAGTATCATCAGTCGATCTCGCCTTATCGTGTAGACGGAATCCACAAAATCGCTTTTTGTTCGCTCGACTCAGAGCTTGTGGTTGTGGCGTGAGCTTGTTTGCCGGGGCCAAAGAATGCACTACGGTGCATGTAAATACACTTCGATGCTCTCACCCCTGCACATGGTGTGCACGTCCATCTTTCCAGCAAAAAAGTCTTGACATCACCTCATAACATAATCTACGCAACGACCATCGCTTCTTCAACATCAAGAGAGCCGCTCCCACTTCCCTGCCGTCACTACCGATCTTCTGCTTGCTCTCAATGGCGGTCGGACAGTAGTATCGTCCGGCGATGGTGAGAGAGCATCTGAATAAATGATTTTAACTGTGGGGCCCGCATGTCCAAGTATTCTAAAATGTCCGTTTCCATGTGAACATAATGTTCATGGTGTGATGCAAAGACAGCCCATACAAATCCCGAAACTGCCGCCGACCTTGTCCTGCAGGGGAATGGTGATCGGAAACTGTTTGGAGAAATGACGATATCGACAATAAGAATGACTGTTTTGAGGTGTCTTCGTTGGTTGTTCATGTGAACAGAGAGTCAGTCCATCAAGTGGATATGGAAACGGCTATTCGCAGAACTATCGGGAGAGATGAGCCTGGCCTGGCCTGAGACCGGAACTGCAAAGATATGATGGTCTTGAGGTCAATATTCATGGTGATATTCATCCCTGGTTGGACGAGCATTGCTGGGGAGATAGCCATGCAACCTGAAGGAAAGAGCTTGACGTACAGATGAAAATCCAGGCGTCTTACTCTATCATGACAATTAATCCTCCATCATCAAAAACAAAACTCTTGGCGTCATTTACCTAGTTGAGTATATCCACTACTTTAATCAAATTATAGAATTTATCTTCCGATTCGAGGTTCCAGATCCCCCAGCGGTGCTTCCGTCGGTAGCTCCAGTCTTCAAGTGCGAGCTTTGATATCTCGGTGGACCATGGCCAACAGTCGATACGCTCCCGCATGAACTCTATCAGGAATTCGAAACTAGACACCCAAAGACGTCACAACATCTCTTGCTCTGACCTCACGTTGAATACCGACCATCCGCATGGTACATTACGCAAATTGACATACTAACGAATCCTCATCCCAGTCAGCCTCCCCTTCATATACCTGCACTGTTCGCCCTTTCAGCATCATCATTTTCGTCTATCAATATCAGGAACATCAACAGCATCAAAACTCCGCTGCGTTTAAAACATCCTCCACCACCACCACCACCACCTCGCAAACACCAGACCTCACTAAGAATATAATCAAGATGGGGAACAACGCCATTCAAAACAACCCGGATGATGGGTACTACACTGGCACCTCTGATATCAATGTCACAACTCACGGCTCAGACTGGTTCTTCGCTGTAACAGCTGTGATGGTCGCATCAACCCTTGCCTTTATCGGTCTCTCCTTCACCGTTCCACGTCGTAACCGCGTTTTTCACTACATCACTGCCGCTATCACCATGACTGCCGCTATCGCCTACTTCACCATGGGTTCTAACCTGGGTTACACGCCCATCGCCGTTGAGTTCTCACGCAGCAACCACCATGTCCGCGGCACCTACCGTGAGGTCTTCTACGTTCGATACATTGACTGGTTCGTAACTACACCAGTAAGTACCCTCTCCAAAATCTGAAGTGAAACCATACTAATTTCTCCAAGCTTCTCCTCCTCGATCTCCTCCTCACTGCCGGTCTCCCTTGGCCCACAATCCTCTGGACCATCTTCCTGGACGAAGTCATGATCGTCACCGGCCTCGTCGGCGCTCTCGTAGCCTCGGACTACAAATGGGGCTACTTCGTCTTCGCAACCGTTGCTCTCTGCGGCATTGCCTGGAACGTGGTGGTCGTCGCCCGCCGCCACGCCAGCGCCCTCGGCCCCAACGTCTCACGCACCTTCCTCATGTGCGGCGTCTGGACCATCTTCCTGTGGTTCCTGTACCCAATCGCCTGGGGACTTTCAGAGGGAGGCAATGTCATCGCCCCTGACTCCGAGGCTGTCTTCTATGGTGTGCTTGATCTTATGGCCAAGCCTGTCTTTGGCGCTATGTTGATCTTCGGTCACCGTAACATCGACCCTGCCGTCTTGGGTCTTCATATCAGGGACTATGATGACACTGTCACCCCTGAGAAGGCTGGTTTCGCGAGAAACGCTAATGGGGCTGAGACTGGCGTCACTGGAGCTGGCGCTGGTACTACTGAGACTGTGCCAGGTGTTACTGCTCATAACACTACTGCTGAGACTACTGCTTAAGCGTTGATACCCTTTGGATGTGTTGGAGTTTTAGCTCTCAAATCGACCGGTGTTTGGTGATTTGCCCTTGACGCTGGCACAACATCTCATGTTTCGTTTTCTTTGTAATATAGGTGGATGGCTTAATGTGGAGGCTTATGAGTATGAGTGATGATAGATTTTATGTTATATAATAGTTAGCATGTAATGAAGAGTGGTTATACAAGTAGCACGAGCTTTTATCTAGTGTGAACAAATTTTCGACTTCGCCCATTATCTTTTATTATGGTATGTATAATGGATGTCATAATCCCTCCTGCCTACTTGTATATCGAATAAAGAGGCTCTGTTCTCTCCATCAACTCAATATCAAACAGTGTTATGCTCCATATAGATTAACTTATTGCAAAGGAACTGCTATAATTGGTAGGAAAGGTAAAATAAAAAGGCATTTTATAAACTAAGATGAGTGTAATTCAGGGAATCGTGTTCAATTGATGTGTCAAATACATGTATGGTAGAGCAACAGCTGTAGAATCATATGCAGGTCCAGCTTCCCCATTTAGACTAATACACACATAGTTATCATCGACTTAAGTCAAAACATTTTGTGGCACCATTAAACAATCATTTCTTATCCAACAGCCGTCAAAGTAATATCGTCCAAGTACATAACCCTATAGCCTTGCGAATTTGCTTGACCAGTACAGGAAACTGTTACGGTCAAAATGTCGACCGTCTCCGTGACAGGGCCAAAGATACCAGTGATCTGCTCATAAGCCGTAACAGCATCCTGTAAGCTCGTGAGGGCGATAGGATACGGGCCAATCCGGAATGTAGCCTGGCAAAGCGAGTTTGGGAGCGGCCTACTAGTCCAAGCACTGAAGTTGTATATTTTACCAGGACAGAGCGAAATGGACTGAGAAATCTTGAGGACATCTGTGGTGGTAGTCGAGCGAACCCTGGCTTGATAGAACCCGGTATGGGGCTGGGTGTTCCCGCCGCCTGCCCCGACAACTGCGAAATCGATGTGCGAGCTGCTGGTCACGAGATCCCAGAGCGCGGATGTTCCTGTTTCGAATCCGGAATTGGATACAACCTGGGGAATGAGACATGCACTTGAAGACGGGGAGCTTGAGGATGAGACGGCGGAGATGGATTTCGATTTCTGCGTTGAAGAGGTAAGGAAGGTTGTCGGATTCAAGCTAACACCACTCGATTGAGAGGCCGAGTTTGCGGAGTTCGAAGCCAACGCTGGAGTCGATTCCGATGCGGAAGCTGAAGCTGATCCTGACGCTGGATTAGATGTTGAAGGAGAACTTGAAGGTGATCCTGAGCTATTGCTTTCCTGGCTTATTTGTGAAGTACTGCTGGCTCCACTTGAGCCAACTTCGGAGGCACTGGCTGTTGAGCTTCCTCCACTGAAGGTGATGCTGACAGAAGCTGATACGGAGCCAGCAGATCCGGAGACTCCAGATGATACCGGCGAGAGAGATTGTGCTGCACCTGATGATCCAGTAGAGGCATTTCCTGATCCTGGAGAACTACCCGATGACTGTGGAGAGTTGGATGACGATAAACCTGAGCCGCTAGCGGTGAGAGGAAGGCCGGAGGTTGTTTCGGCACTAACGGTTCCAGGAGATGATGTTTCGACTGGACTCGCTGATGTCTCAATCGGAGAAGCTGACTCAACTCCAGATATAGAAGACTCTGATGCAGCAATTGGCTCTTTTAAATTAGTCCCGCTCGAAGCTGGTGGGGATACTGATGGAGCAATGAGAGACAAAGCACTGATGGAGGGAGCGCTGAAAGACAGGGCACTGAGGGATGGAGCACTGAGAGAAGGGGCACCGACAATCGAAGCGCTGAGAGAGGGAGTACCGATGGACGGAATGCTGACAGATGAAGCACTTTCGGACGGAGCGCTGAGAGACGGGGCACTGACAACCGGAGCACCGAGAGATGGAGCGCTGACAGATGGAACACTGAGAGACGAAAAGCTGAGAGTAGGAGCACCGATAGAAGGAGCACTGACAATCGAAGCGCTGAAAGACGGGGCACTAAGAGATGGAGCACTAGGAGTACTGGAAGACTCGCCAGCCGATGACGGTGCTGCAATGCCACTCGTTTCTATAGCAGACAGAGCAGATCCTGAGCTGGCCTCAGCAGTTGAGAAGGATCCTGGAGTTGGCTGCGCTGAACTGGTCCCTCCTCTCGTAGGTACACTTAGGGTAGCCTCGATGCTTGATAGTGACTTGGAAGACTCGGCACCTAATGCAGGACTAGCATTTGCACCTGGGCTGAGTCTTGAGGGGATTGCTACAGACGTTTTAGCACCTAACAACGAAGTAGCACTGATACTTGACTCGACTCCGGATGTAACTGCTGCAGATAATCTAGTGCTTAACGTAGGAGCACTTCCACTTGAACTGAATCCAGATATCACTGCTGCAGACGCTTGAGCACTTGACATAAGAGCGGCACTTCCACTTGACTCAGTACTTGACGTGAGAGTAACACTCCCACTTGACGCAATATCCGATATTGAAGCAGCACTTCCACTTGAGCTGACTCCGGATATCACTGCCGCCGACGCCTCAGCACTTGACGTGAGAGTGGTGCTTTCACTTGACTCAATACCTGACGTGAGAGCAGAACTCCCACTTGAACTGAATCCAGATATCACTGCTGCAGACGTTTGAGCACTTGACATAAGAGCGGCACTTGCACTCGACTCGATACCTGACGTGAGAGAAGCACTTCCACTGCTTTGCGTAGGATAAGAGGTAGACCCTAAGCTAGCCTCACCACTAGAAGGTATAGCAGAGGATATCGGGCTGGAAGTAGCAAGGCCACTTATTTCTTCGGATATCGAAGATGGTATCGCTGTTCCGCTCGACACTTCATTGAACGTCGCAGTAACGCTTGGGGATACGCCAGAACTCTTTGAAGCCGATGAAATCAAGCCAGAGGTGACAATAGTAGAAGTAGATCCACTTGTGATCGCTCCTGAAGTTTGTAGGCTATTTGAAGATTGTTCTGAGGCGGGAGCTGAACTACTTACTGCACTGTTTGTAGCTGCCACAGAAGTCTGAGCAAGAGATGCAGTTGGAGCGGAATTTGACGCAGAAGCAGCATTTGAGGCCTATATTGTGTAAGTTAAGAACATAGCTGCTGATGATAGACTTCTTTACCTCATTTGATGCACTCGCGATGGCGGATGATGGTGCTCCAAGGAGACAGGAGCAAGCACTTGAGACTGCACTGACAATCGAGGCATCTTGAACAGCATTACGTGCAACAAGTCCACGCTCGTCATTCTCGTGTTGTTCTCCAATCATGATCGTGATTATTTTGGTGATATCTGTGAGTGAACTCATCGAATGGTTGTGATGAGGTACGAATGGCTGAAGATCTGCATTTGCATTTAGTAGTGCCGGAGCATCTGTCTCTACGGCTAAGGGTGCATCAATTCTGTGGAAAAATAGTAAGCTTCTTGCATTTTATATTGGCAAATTTGAAGTTGACGTACTCTGCGTATCGTTTTGCAACGGGCGTTGGTAAAGCAATGTATGTTGAGCAGAATGGAGTTACTTGCGGACCAACGAAACCGAAAGCTAGAATATAAACGTCTACTATACATCCAGGGCCACTAATGTCACGCTTCTCAAGCTTAGAAGCAAGAACCAAGGATGAAAAGCTGGTCATTGTGACTAGGGTAGTAAACCCCAATAATTGAATGAAATTCATGGCGATTTAGACAGAGTGCGGGCTGCTAACTCTTAAATGAGAAAGCTTGTATAGTTGGATCAGAATAAATGTAAAAACTAAACGGTGAGATATTAGTAAGTAGAACGTGTATCTACTTGTATATGTAAAGAGCAAAAAGATTCTGCAAACTGTCCGAGCCACTCAAGAATACTCTTTATAGAGGTAACAACATTACTGGTTATGCAAAAGAATTCAACTCTTTACTGTTTGAATAGCTTAAAGAATGCTTACTCAACCTCAAATAATCACCCTAGATCTAAATCAAAGCTTTGTGCCATGCAATAAAGCAATTGGGGAATGAAAGTTCGGTAACGTTTATCTAAATACCTACGTTAATTTTTGACATGAAACAAGTATCCATAGGAATCTACGAGTGCAAAGTTTTCTGGACAGAACGCAACAGGTAAAATAACGGCCGAGTAAGAATGCATCTGGAAGTTTTTATATCTTTCGGTATTGAATCAGAGGGCAATTTGGTGCTATATATAACGGGAAAGGTCGAAGAATGCAAAGCAAGCATGTATAGGGCGATAATTACAAGGTCTTCTCAAACGAGTACTTGAGGGATTAATAGTCAACTAGATTTCTTCTTGTATGATGAAAATAAACATCACTAGAGAAGTAGCTGCCATAGTCGAAGAAACTCAGATAATAGTATCTTGGAGACTATGTATTATGTAGTTGATTCCAGGATTAGAGGTGATAGAACGTCGAGCCGTTATATGTAAATCGTTGGTAGTCGGTTGTAGTTAAGTTATGGCAAGGATCCAGACTTGTAGATGTAGCGCAACTCCGCCGTGTAAGGTAAATTAGATTAAATCCCAACGCTTTAATTATTCAGATAAGATAAGATATGACGTATCTTAAAGGGGCTTTTTAAGAGAAGATTTCAGATATGAGAGCTTTAAATCTCATATTAAGAAGTTCCAAGGATTGTAGTAAGATTAGTCCGACAACCTTTCAACGCTCTTTTCCTTGCTTACTTCAAACCTTTTAACAAACCAAATGTGGAATCAAGCAACCGGCTATGCGGTCGCAAACGGAGTGTAGCGGGCACAGATTGTGTAGATATTTAATTGAAATTAGAATGAGACATCAATATACTAGCTTGGTATTCTCTGCCTGGTTCCTGGGACAAGAATCCTTAAAGAGGGGGATATTGTTAGGACGCTCTCCGCTATAGAGCGCGTTTTACTTGATATACTGACCGGGTACTCGGTCCACTCTTATTCTAGTTAGACTAGGGTCCTGCCAGAGCTATAATTTTCTATATTGTATTTACCTCTCTACCTTCGCTCTTCCTCTCTCCTCTAATACAATGTAACCAGTACAAACAAGTGAGCGGAAAATTAGCCAACTACAACCAATCAAGCGCGATGAGTGACTACATAATGGAAATTATTATTTAAAGGGTACCGTGGCAGGTTCCCTGTATCCGCACTAATATGTTGGTGATATATATCATTTTGACCGCCCTTTCCTAACCATAGTAGGAGGATACCGTCCAATAGTAAAAGTGACATTTGGTGGTTAAACCCGAACTTTCCATTAGCCAAGTGGAAATCTCGGCCATGGCATCCAAATTTTTACTGTCTATGACGAATAATTGTAACGAATGGATTAGGTGCAAAGTATTGGAAGGCCAGGGATGTAAAGAGTCGTTTCTATTGCTTTCACGATGCGATTACTACTCCTGTGTGATATTTACTTTATGTTTGTAGCAACTACAACATCATGATTTTAAAATGGCTCTCCCTTTCAGTTCTAGTCTATGTACTTACAGTATGAGTGTGTATCCGACTTATTTCTAGTCTAGTAAGCAGTAATTACATACTCTTTAGCACTAACCAACCCAAGGAAGTAATGTTCAGGCCCTGGAGAAACCCTCCGTGGACTTCAAGAAGAGACTTGCGGAAGTCCGATTGATAGAATCTGCCAATAGACTGGAGGCATCTACCTTCAGTACCTTCTCCGAGGACTCTGTCAATTCTCTTGATACATTCTATCCCCCCTAGCCTAGCTACGGCAATACGCGATGAATATATATAAGGCTATTCAACTTATCGCCTATGGATGTCAAGCCCTAGAGATACTATCTATTTCCTAACATTCCTCAGATGAGTCAAAAGGCTTCGACTTATGTTTTCGATACCCCCTTATCATTCATATTCTCATGGTCATTCCTATACTCATTTTCACTTAGTTTCTATCATCGTCGCACTAGCGGATCAATATATGTAAGTTGATACTTAGAGTGTAATGTTAGTAAGCATTACACTCTTCTAGAGCTCACTTTACTGCACAGTGGGCGATGCGTAGAACACAGAGCCTCATGTATATATGTGTGTTCATCATGCATCGCCGTAGCAAGGCTAGGTGGAATAGAATGTATCAAGAGAACTCAGAGCTGCTAAGATCTTCGGAAGTGTGAGTATGTGCATACGTACGCCGCATTCAAGTAATATCCTAGTACCAGCAGTCTGCCAGCATACTCAGTTCTAACTATAGCGTAGTGTAGACGATATTAACGGGTAATGTTACATGTAGTTTGTGATGTTGTGAATCCTAACACTGGTAGGTTTATCATATGGTGAAGGGAGAGTGAGGCACATTCTTGAACATCAACAAACATCAATGACCAGGAAAGGGGTATAAAGCGTATGTGACTCTAAGATCTCAATCTGAGTTCTAAGGTGATTTAGGTGGCATGTCTTGACTGCGTTGATTTCTTTGACTTCTTTTACTTCTGTAGCTTTACGAAACCGCATGCGCTTCACCACCATTCATTTATCCAACATCATCCGACTCCTCGCCATCGCCTGTTTCTGTACCAACGGTTCAATTTGAACAATAACTGAGAAGACGTATGGTAAGTTTGGAATACTGGCATGTGTTCGCTGAAAACCAGGGCTGAAGGCGTGCATGATGAGGTATATATAAGCCTCATGCAGCGATTGTAGATGAGTGATAATTGACGGGATGAAATGCTTTCCAAGTCTCTTGAGCAAAAACGTTTAAACATCCACAAGTGTTGGCATACGGATAGCTGGATCACAACGCAGATTCATCTCGACCCATTAGCAACCTCGTCTCATTTCCTCGTAATTGGAAATGGAGCAGTGTTAGGTTTTCTGCCAGCACAGTATGAATCCTTTCACTAAGGACCAAGTTGAAAATGAAGGCGATTCTACTTATCAGACTTTTACAGTTGCTGAGATATTTGCTGCGTAAAAGCAAAGGCGAGCAAATTATCGAGCAAATGGTTTCACGTTTGGTCTTGGTCTACCTTTAATAAGCTGTCCTCCTGTGCACCTTTTATAAAGCTGCAAAGGGAAGGTGCTTTTTTATAGGTAATAGTGTACTGTCACGATATACGGTGTTGTGCGTGCAGCAGACTTTGGGTACTGAACTGATTGAAGGAGAAAGGGACCAGGATTCTATGTGCAGCTATTCTGATACGATGTAGTGGTGCAGTGAATGCTAATCGGGTAATTGAATGAAAGCGAGAATCACACACTTTCACATTCGCACCGAAGTGAGGTCTGTATGTTGTCCACATATGTCAACATGTATACATCACTTACACAAACTTCGATATGTAAACAACCCAAAAGATCTACAGAACGGTAATTCCAATAAATATCTCCTGCTCATAAACTACCAGGTAACAAGTAATGTGACAGGTACCAAAAAGAAAACAAACAAAAAAAGATTGCTCGTCGTGGGAATCGAACCCACAACCTTGTCGAGGAAGGCAAAAAAGTAGGCCAACCCGATGCTTCTTCATTAGCGTATACGCAACCCCTTATTAAAGGTGCAATTGGTCTCCAAAGGTTCCTGCCAGATGAGCTATGTGAGCGAGCTATCGGAGAAGATACCTGCAGTCGGCTTATTTGAAAACACATACTGATGCTGCGATGACTCAAGCGATGAATGTCTAGAACAGAGCAAATCCGACAAGGATAATATAAACCACTTTTTTATCTATCAAAACAAAAACAGAATCATAGTAGTAATACAGTCATAAACCTCATGTCGTATATGTAACGCTCATTATTCGCGCTCCCAAACACCAGTCCAGCTCAATGTGTTCACGCAAACCCAGATCCTTTACACCATTATACCTCGTCCTTTATCCCTCATTCCTTATCATAAAAGTCCTCATCATTAAACGTTGGCTGCCCACTAACACGATTGTTCCATGTGTTATCACTCACACTCCCACTCGCCGGTCTCCCCGTCGCAACGTTGGTACCAGCCTTCATAGCAGTCTTCTTAGTAGACACAGGGCTGGTACGACCAACAACACTGGACTGCGCGTCTCTGTTCTCGCCACCATGAATTGCGTACGGCGATGCCTGCATAGGGCGTGGGCTGCCACTAGCACTCGAGCCGGAGTTAGAGTTCGAATTATGAACAGGCGCAAGCGTAGAAACATTGCTCTCGCGACTACCAGGCGCAGCACCCTCGGCAAATGGCGGCTTGATGAGCTCATTGTTATGCATACCGCCGTCCTCTAAACCTGCGAAGGCGGCATTAGGCGCCGCCATAGCAGGCGAGTCAGACCAAGGACGGTGCTCGTTCGTAGATGATCCCAACATGCGTGACTGACCGGCCATACCTCGCTCCGCATAGTCCTCTGGTACGAAGGCGACGACCTTCTCGCCGGTCACGGCATCTGGGTTGAAGTGCTCGCCCTCTGCTGTTGCGTCTTGGTTTGGGTTTGCGGTCTCGTACTCGAGCATCTTGATGAATTTGTAGAAGCCCGATGCCAAGAGACTGCCGAGGATGGGACCTACCCAGTAGATCCAGTGGTAGCTGTGGAATTGATGTGATACTACTGAAGGGCCGAAAGAGCGGGCCGGGTTGACAGAGCCACCGGTGAAGTAGACCCCTGTAAGATGTTAGGGTTGGGTAGGTGGTAGGAAGGGAATGAGGGACAAGGGACAAGAGATGACGGATGGGATAGAAAGGGCTTACCAGTGAGTTCAGCGATGAAAAGCGAAAGCCCAATACCGATTGGGGCGATAAAGGTTCCCTTGTGCTTCTCGGCTGCGAGCATGAAGATAGTGAAGACAAGTTCGGCTGTCAGGAACATCTCGATGAAGAGGCCTTGCACGACAGAAGTACCGCCTCCCAGACTGGTGCGTACGGTCAAGGGACCTGGGAAGAGTGCTGAGCAGATTGCTGCGGCGGTGATAGCACCAAGAATTTGAGAGAGTATTAGGAGGCAGCCGCGGATGTATGGTAGGGCGCCGACCAGACACATACCCATAGTCACCTGGAGATGAGATTAGCAAGACTCTTGAGAGAATCGGTTAAACATTACGCACTGCTGGGTTGAAGAGGCCTCCACTGATTCGAAAGAAGACCCATGCATTGACCGCTAGAGAGAATCCAAATGATAAGGCGATGTAGAGGAGTTGAGCGGGATTGCTAACTGCTCCAACTACGTTTGCTCCACTTGATGCATCACTCAGCAACGCTACCTGGGTTCCTGAGAATGCGAAGAAGAGAAATAACGTGGTTCCTGCAAATTCACCACTCATAGCAACGAAGTGATTGCGAGCCTTATTTCTGTCAGCTTAGGTATGATCACCAGGAGTTAAGAGAGCATACGCTGTCCGGAATCCATGATAGAAATGGTAATCTGTTGGACCGAAAAGAACTACGACTTGAGTGTGTTCTTGGACGTCTCTTGGTATTGACAAATGGTATTACAAAGCCACCCCCTGATCTAGGTTCATTGATATTCATGATGATGCTTCTTACTCGGCCGAGTCTGAGGTAGAAGTGATATCTGACTTGATTTCTCCTCGCTTCGAGTTGAAGATTTGAAAAGTTTGAAGAATGTTGAGAAATAATAACTCTAAAGAAGAATATGACTTGCTACTTATCAAAAGCAACTCTTAATACGCGGGACAATCGAATGATCTGCGTCATCCATGCTGTACGCAGGACCCTGAAAGACCTTGGCCACCATCGAGCTTATTCTTAGGCTGTGGCACAAGTACACTCTAATCCGGCGGTTGATACCGAGGGAATACCAGGCGTTTGCTTCTATGGTATCTTCAAATCCCAGGTTTTCACTGCACAAAGGGAAGTGTTGCTGGGCAGCCACAGGAAATATCTCCTGTGGCATACTTAGTGGAATTGTGAGAAGGATCGTAGATATTGTCTACCCATGTCATAAGCTACTCAAATGACGGCTCAAACAGACTAGCATGCCGAAGATGCTGAAAATACGTCGTTGTGGTTGTGGGATTTGGAGCTTTGGCGTTTTGAAATGAGACTTGTGGTCTAGATTCTGTGGTGGCTCGAGGAGCGGGAAATGAAGATGATTCTTGCGTAGGTCGTCCAAGAACATCGAATATTGGTATGCTGCTAGAATTTATTAGTAGGTGTGTATGTAGAGCACTTTTGTTTTGTGTGTTGGTGGAACAAAGTCTTCTGTTGAGAAGTAAATACTGTAACAGTCGATGGTCAATACAAAATCATATCAATAATTCAGCATAAATACAGCAACGCTGGGACTCTTTGGATTCGATCTCGAGAACTCTAAGATATGAATACTGGTATCGAGAGGTGGCGTATGGGTACGGCGTAAAAGGTCCATGTTCCATAGGGAAAGACAAGAAGCGTGCTCATCCCCTTGGAGCATCGGTGGCTGAAAGATAGAGCCGCTATGTCTGCTTAGCGTATTCTGATAATTGACTGACGTCTTTCAAATTCGTGGCAGAAAACATGATATCTCGATATCTGCTGCATGCCTACGTTTAGTAGTGCGTTCAACCTTGTCATCGTGATATATCGTCGATCTTTTAGGACAGATCCGGTGTCTTTGCCTCGACTCAACTTGCTCTCTCTCTCTCTCTTTCTCGGAGTTGGGGTAGTTGTCCGTGTCCCAGCTTAGCGAGCTTAAAAGCTGATGATGTATTTCCTTTTCATTGTTTGTTAGAAGAGAGACCAATAACTGAGGCGAGTATGGAGTATCCGACGGAAGTGACAATGATAATGACTACAAGGGGAATAGAAAAGGGGAAACGTGTAGGATTCTGATCTAAACATGATTTGTGAGATCTCACAAAGTGACGAAGGCATTTCTGTGGACCAAGACAAGTGGTTTGGATTTATACTTACAACATAGGATATCGACAAATGGACAACTCATGCAGAGGTAAAAAGACGATAATATTACCAAAGACCAACCCTCTATCGCTATGCATTGCTGTCACGAAACATGATGTCTTATGAAATGCTCCTCATACGGATAACGTAGGTTCGGCGGAGTCGTCAATTTCAGACGATGCAGATGCGCATTCATGCACATGCATCATCCGTTGGATTGCGGGTAACACCTCACCGCACCTCACCTTGCCTTACGTTACTATGTACCTACCTCTCACTCTCTCACCTCAACCAAGGAAACAAGAGGGACCGACTCCACGCATTCACGTGATGCGGGGCAGGAATGGTTGGAGCAGAACAAGAGACGGAGACAGAGGGAGAAGAAGCCTTGGCATCAAGCCAATCACGATAGAGTAGCGACCATTCTCCACCCGGCATTCGCGACTAACACTCCCGTGCCTCTGACCTTGTCCCTGAGGTGGAGTCGACTTGTCGATAGATTGATATGAGCATTCGTATTTAAGATGAAGCCCTTCGAAATCGGAACATCCATATTGTCATTCAGATTCATTTGGATACGAGTAAGGTAAAGTATGAGATGTTCGAGTCAAAACAACTCAGACAACAAGGCTGCACTTTCACGCATGCGGATGTGTAAAGTCGACGGACTGCACTGGTGATGATGTCTGAATGAAAGCAAACGATTCAGAGACAGAATACCCACCACCTTATCTCATTCCAGTAACAAACAATCAATGAACGATACCTCAGGTGATGAGCGAGTGACATACTCACCTGTCTGTTCTTTTCTCCTCATCCTGGTAGAATATTCATATTCACAATATCCTAATAATTCTACTACAGATTAAGTTATTCATGTACATAATGTACATAATGTACATAGGTATCTACCTACATGCTATCGTCTGTTCTTCAGCCTGTGAAAAATTCATCCTCTGCTAGTCTTCTACATCTGCACATCACAATCATCCCGCCTACGCATACATCTACATAGACAGTACAGTGCAGCGCTCTATTTACCTTATTCACTTGAGAAAAAAACTCCATCTCTTGCAGATCAGATCAGATCAGATCGGATCAGGGTATTCCCTCATCTGCCTCACTCTGATCACTTCAATATTTATTCTGCCACCCCCACTTCTTTGTTGATCGTTACTGTAACCTCACCCAAATCATCGACCATTATAACGTCAACGTACGCGTGCGTGTTCACCGTTAACTTGGGGTGTCGAATCTGTGCCTTGCCGCGCTCTGTGTGTGTGCTCTGTCAGTCAGTGCATACTCTAGTATCAAAAGAGTCTCAGCCACACTCACTCGTACTTGTCATCATCCCTGTCGCTGCCAAATCAACCCACCTCCTGCAACTTTTGTCCATAACGCAGTGCAGTGCTCACGACTGCAAAAAGTCACACGCGGATATCATCATCAGACCCCTCAACCCCAGATCCTCACTGCTCGACTTATCATAAAGCACATTCGCGATCGTTCTCATCCTCTTGTGTTCAACGTACTCACTGGACTCGAATGCGAGCCATTTCGTCAACACGGCAGCCACAGTGCTGAGCGAGAGAGCGTGAGCGTGAGCGTCGGCGTTGCGCTATTTACGAATATACACCGACACCATGCGAGCACCACGGATTTTCATTGTTGTAGCTTTTCTGCTGACTTCACTCGTCCTGACGATTCTATCTATACGATCCTCGTACTCTGAGCAGGGCGTTGCTGCTCGCAACGGTGAGGCTCCACGAGCCGGCATTGGCGCATTATTCTCTCTACAGACTCCATTCACACTATTTCCACCAAATGCAATCATAAGCCTTACCGACGACAATACGACTTCCTTCCTTGCCAGACCTGCAGCGTTTGGTCCCTTATTACCTTCCAAAGGCTTGAGTGGACAATTATGGATTGGGAGCGGATTCGGTGACGACAGTTTGAGACAAGGCACGGTGGCTGCTGGGGCCGAGGGAGAACTTGGATGTAGTGATGTACCCGGATGGGCTGAGAGCTCAAAGTCTGGTCTTCCAAGTACAGATGGAGCCGTTGATGGCGATGTTAGTACCAGCAAGGCGGCGGTGAAATCAAAGAATCAGAAGCGGGCTGCTGAGTCTTCCCCAATGATGGAGAGAGACGCCTTAACGAAGGCCACAAACGAGGGCAGGACTTTACCTGCGGATGATGGCACGGATGATTATTTACATCATCCATTATCTGGATCGACAGCACCATTAAACGCTGGTCACCAACCTCCCACAACACATGGAAATGCCAAGGCGAACAATCATGCAGACATCCAATCTATACAGGAGGGCGCGGAGATCGCCGGCAAAGTTGTGTTATTGAGTAGAGGAGGCTGTGGCTTCCTGGAGAAGGTCAAGTGGGTACAAAGGCGTGGTGGGACTGCTCTGATAGTGGGCGACAACCAACGAGGAGGACCTTTGATTCAGATGTACGCACGGGGCGACACATCGAATGTCACCATCCCATCAGTTTTCACATCACACACGACTGCTCATCTTCTATCATCTCTGATTCCACCTGGAAGTTTCATCGAAGATATCATTGACGAAAATGGCAATGTGGCTGTGCAAGTACAGCATTCGAAATACCCGAAGAAGTCTACGAAACCCGCTAAGGTTATGGAATCGCTACCAACATTCACCTCAACTACTCGTGTTCCAAAACCAACGTCCTCTTCTCGTTTAGCTTTAAAGTCGACCAAAGCCTCGAATACGAAGGCCTCAGTCGTGGCTAAAGAGAAGAAAGGTTGGTTCAAGTCTCCGTTCACAAGACCGAACAGTGCTATAGCGTCTGATAGTAGCCGCCCTCCAAGTAGTGGTAGACTTGATTGGGTTTTGGTCAATGACTGGAACGAGGATGATGATGAAGCTATTCGCTCAGCGAAATCCGGAAAGAAAAATGATGATCAGTCACATCCTTCAAACAGCAAGTCCGGTACGAGGTTGATAACTGGCGATGATTTTGTCATTGGTGTCCAAGACTGGCGGGATCCTGACCTTGTTGGATCTTCTAATGCCAAAGATACAGGAAAGAAGGATAAAGTCCCCAAGGCGACCAAGGCTCCAACACAAAAGGCTGGCACTCAGGCTACGAATGTACCAGGAAAGCAGCAGAAATCAGATACCATTGATTCTGGATCAACCGGTTTGAAAGGAGGCAGTATCACCCCCGGAAGTGGCGAATACAGCTCTACTACATCAGAGCAACAATCCAACGAAGGAAGTGTCGATGATTCAACTGTAGAATCTAGCTTCCTCGCAAAACTTTTTGGCGAGGATAGTGATGAGAGCACGGATTTGAATATCATTTCTCATCCTGGACGTCCTTCAAGAACGCCAGCAGCTGATACTACTGGTGATCTGTACGCTCAAATGAGTGATGTAGATGGCCACGATGGCCTCTGGGTGACTTTGACACCTACCAGCAGTGCCAGCCCCTTCTTCGACACCATTTTAGTTCTAGTTGTAAGTCCACTAGTAACACTAACTGTGGTCTACGCTATGCTCCTATTGCGATCACGCATAAGACGTCGTCGTTGGAGAGCACCAAAATCCGTCGTCGAAAGACTACCTGTCCGAACCTACCACACTGTAGCATCATCCAATTCATCGCCAAGAGCCGCAACCCCGGTCAGCTCATCGCCCACTACTCCGCTCCTATCTTCTTCATCTTCTCAGCCCCGTCCACGATCCAGAACTGTCTCGGGTATTCCCGAGTCCAGTGACATCCGTAACACCTCCTCCAGCCCAACTGAAATTCCTCGTGGTCCAACCCGCGCTCCAGAGCATGAAAAGGGCGCGAGTGTCTCCAGTGAGTGGAAGAAATACATGAACAAGCAGGTCGAGTGTGTGGTGTGTCTCGAGGAATACGTTGATGGTGTCAGCCAAGTCATGAGCCTACCGTGTGGCCACGAATTCCACGTCGATTGCATGTACGTATTTTCTATATCCCTATCCATCCTTCCACAATACCCTCAAAAGATCTCCTACAAATCGTCAAGAACTACAACTAACATACCCTAGTACCCCCTGGCTCACAACCCGCCGCCGCACCTGCCCCATCTGCAAAGGAGACGTAGTGCGTTCCCTCGCCCGTAACTCATCCCCTTCATCACCACGCTACGAACCCTTCCGAGACGACGACGACGATGACGACGAAGAGAATATCCAAGCACAAGCAGCAGAGACCATCAACGATGCCGACTCTGCGCATTTACCGCTGCCAGTGGCCGATGACGCCGATCTGGAGAGCGGCCTGAGAGGAGACGATGAGCAGAGGGGGAGGAATGGGAGAGAAGGTGCAAGGCCGCGGATCTGGCAAGCTAGTTCTTGGGTTAGTTCTTTGACGGGCCTTGGGGGGCGGAATAGGCAGCAGACGGAGAGTGATCGGTCGAGGTGATGTCTTTTTTATGAATTGGGATGGCTGTCGGTTGGTTGGTTGGGTATTTGGATTCGTCGGTGTTGGAGAGGGTCGGTTAGTAGCACAGCGATTGGCGTATTTATCTCACTCTTTTACTGCTAAGGGACTTTTATGAGTGAGTCAGCGAGTGTGTGTGGTTTGGGAGGGTCAAAAGAGTAGTGATATTATTGATGTTTGTGTGAGTGAATGTGTGGGTTTGTATGCTTTAGGGTGGTCGAAAGGGGCTAGAGGAGACGGGATGATGGTGAGGTGAATGTCGGGCATGATCACTGAAAATCTGACATACATGGATCGATTATGCTATGAAATGGACCGTGGGCAGATGTGAATCCACATCAAACTGTCCGTGGAGGTGATTCTTAAAAAGAATCGCTACTAAGACATCGTTCGAAGGACTTTGTTGGCTCTAAATATAATTTTCTGGTATAGACAGGTAGAAGTGGCGTCTACTCACTTGGGATAATTGATTCTTATTGATGATTATGAGATATGAAGGGGCTAATTCTTACCTGTGGGCTCTTGCTGTGCCTTGGGTTGAGAGCTGTAAGCTGTAACAAGCATGTATGCTCATATATGCGCATATAAAAGCTCAGCTCTCTGTTCTCTGTTCTCTCAGCTACTGAGCACCTCTTTTCGTCACCACAAGACATATGTGAGCATACGTGTTTTCAGATCCAAGAAAGGTCAGATACATTATTCAGTGGACTAATGATGGTGTGAACGTAGACAATAACGAGGAGTTGAATGATGATGAGGGTTTGCATGACTGAGAATTGTGCGTATGTGATGTACAGAAGGAAGTAACGCATTCGAACTTCAAGTCCTGTCATCAACAGCATTGCCACTTACCAATGTTGCTTCTTATATAAAGTCCCATCTAAGAACCGTGCTGCCATATTCAGAAAAGTAAAGCAGTCTGTCTGTGGTTGCCTGGTGCAAGCTGTATGAACAGCAAAACGCCACCATCACATTTACGATAATGCGTCTGCAGAAATTATAGACGTACACATGCTTCTGCAAGAAACTTGGCATTTCCTGTTCACAGAAAGAAGAATGTCTGTATATCTGCAATGCATGGCTAAGATCGTGGCGGGAGGACTCTTGAACTTGTTCAGCCAACTCTGATAATCATGTTGTGATAGCCAAACTATCTTCCTCATACCTACTCTTGCTTTAAGCAACAACCCAAGTATGTATCGGCAACACATATTCAACGCCAGATAGAGTTCAACTCATGTTTGTACACTAATACATTGACACATCCACACAGTCACAAGTTTCCAATCACAAAGACAATACAAGTGTCGAAACTAGTTCACTAATTATTCCATGCCGCCATGCACATAAGCTTTTACCGCATCAATCCTTTTGTCTCAACCACATCGGCTTCATACTTCCTAATCACCTCAAAACCAAACCAAATCGCCCTCCATCGACACCCACCACTAAAATACAAAAAAGAAAAGAAAACATAGGGTATTTATCACTGTCATCACCATTCACCACCACTCTATCCACTAGAAAGAGCTTCGAAGGAGGTATAGGTAGGAAAGAGCGTTCAAGAACAGAAAGGGTGAAGGAAGCACACAGCTCCAAGAGGTAGAATCCAGCTATAAAACCACCTATAGCACTGGATCCCCCACGAACGAGTCCCACAAACTCAGGTATCATGCCTCAAACAAACAAAAAGAACGCGCAAGCTAAAGAACAGAAATAATAAAGACACTCCACACATTATCCATAATCGTAGTCAAGTCTCTGAAGCTTCATTAAAGGCCACAGAAGAACCTCATCTCCTCCTCTCGCCCAACCTCTCACTCCTCCATGTCTCATACCAACCCTCACGACTAAGCTCCCGCAATTCACCGCGCCATTCACTGAAAACCGCCTCCTTAAGTCTGACGAAATCGCAGTGCTCGGCATTCATCGGGTCCGCGAAACCCCACGGGAACTTGCGACCGATGACCGTGGGCTCGTACATATCCGGCGAGAGGATCGACAATGGGAGGAACGGTGGTTCTTCGACAGGCGAGCCCGGCTCACCCGAAACGCGGCTCGAGAGCTGACGGAAGGATGCTGTTGATAGACGGGATGAGGATTTGTTGGAGCGAGGAGAGGGACGATCGGATGCATTTGTACGTGGAGAATCTTGAAGTGGCAACTGGCGTGGCGATTCGGTGGTGTTGACCTGGATGGGGAGGGTCTCTGCGGAGCCGGACTTTGAGGATTTCGGCTTTGTGGCGGAGGGAGCATCGGAATCGGAGCTCGAATCTTCGTTTTCTTCGACTAGGACGTCTTCGTCACTGCTCTCGATAGCATCTTCATCAAAGCCAAGTGCATCGAGGGGGTCGATGTTAGCTTTCTTCAGGGAGTCGGCTACAGCACGTTTGAGGTAGGCCATGTGGGCTGTGGTGATTGTGTCGGCCTTAGAGATGACAGGAACGACGGTTGTCTTGCCTTGCAGAGCTCTCATGACTTGCAGGTCGAATTCCTCATCTAAAGCACTCACACCCTTGATACTTGACTGTTTACCACCATTAACCCCGTTGGACTTGGTTGTTGCCTTTGCTGCGGCTGCAATAGTAGCGTCCAAGCGGATTGGATCGAGAACCAGGAAGGCGCAGTGAATGTGAGTATCCTGTACTCCTGGTGCACGAACAACCTTCATCTCCTCGGTGAAAGTGTCTTCGAATTTGCTTTCCAAGAAAGCAGTCATCTCACGAAGTTGCAGATCAACTAGATTCTTCTCCAGGCCTTCAGAATCCCAGATCGTAAGACCAATGCGTTCTCCATCAATTTCAGTCTCGAGGAAGTATGAGGTAAAATTGCCGCGCTGCTTGCCTTCACCAGCGAAGATGTCTTCTGGAAGGACGGATCCATTGGCCTTTTTTTTTGGTGGAAGTGCAAGAGAGGTACGAAGGAAATTGAGGAATGAGGTTTTGCCAGCGCCTCTTGCACCGAGAATGAGAATGCTGTAGAAAGTCAACAAAATGATGCGTAAATTAGTTCAAATAACTTACTTGAATGGGGTCGGATCCTTGCGTCTGCGTACTCTGCGTGGATTGCTGATACTGCTGACAGCACTGCTGGCATAACTGTATCTTCCACGATGTGTCATACTCTCAGTGCGAGCATAAGGATCAACATTTTCGGGTTTTTTGACAGTACCGTATATGTTGGCTGGAATTGGTGGAACTGGGATGTTGGTGTTTACTGGCATTGTGCGAGGTATTTCACCAGACTGGCGAGAGTGTGAATAATGGCCGGTACGACCAGACATGATTGCAATGGAATCGGGACGTTCGTCACCACCAAATGTCTGTAGTTTTGGAAGGGCAGCACCGTTGTAAAGATCTGGTAGACGTGGAGGCGGAGCATTGGCAGCTTCGCGCTGTTCTCGCAAGATCTCTTGCTGACGCATCGCAGCTTGATACTTCTTGCTTCCTTTCGCACCGAGGTCGCCAGATTTTGTGCGGCGAAGCAAGTTTCCGAAAGAGGAACGTCTTTGTTGTTCTGGCTTTTCGTCCCTTCCTTCTGAAATGGAGGCCATCCTCTCGGTTGAAGTAGGGGGATTACTTCTGCTGGGAGTGCGTGGTCTGCTTGTGTCGACCATCTTAGTTTACCGGCACACCAATTATTTGCGTTGCAGATTGATTGAGTTCGCCTTAACGCGCAGCGAGATACGTACAGTACCCAATACTGCAATTGATGTACAAAGTGCAGATGGAAGAGGAGTCACTCTCGTGAGAAGTCTGACTGCGCAGAATGAAGGTATACAATCGATTATATAATCTCTGGACGTTCGATCTCTTCGAGCGGTACGAGAGAGTTTTGTAAAATGAGATTCGTAAGGAAAGGTCGTTTGTCGTCGTATGAGAGATGGGATAGCCAGACAACACTATCTGAGATGATAAGTTATTGGTGCTGCACAAGCAACTATAATATTGCAGGCGCACTGCACTCTCTATTCGCCTATCGTAGGGGGTATTTTTGTGACTGCTCAAGCTTTTCGCACCACAATAACTCAGTATGCGCCGGCTCCGTACCGCTTTATGTACGTCCTTCTTTGTCTTCGTCGTCTTCCGCTTCTACTTCTTTCTCGACGTTCGTTCGTCGCAACAATGGAAAAGCAAAGTGAGAAAAAGCAATTGAAATGTCTCAAGCAATGAAACGTCTTTCAGGGACCGAGACAGCTTTATTGTAGCTTGCTGGAGCTGATGGCAGTGGAGTCGTTTATGGGAAAATTGAGTTTAAGATTAACGATCGTTTCGGACCTGGAAAGCCGCCAGATTGGTAGTAGTGCACCAGTGTAATGTATGTGAGAAGAAGGATCAGAGTGGTCTCAGTAGTGTCGAGATTCAGTTTGTATCGTAGCAACCTAGGCCTCACGAGGTGTAACAAAACAATTCCTGCGATGATAGGATTTGAAGAAGTTCAAGATGTTTTTGAGAGAAAAGAAAGAGAGGGAGAGTAGTCACACACACGCACTCACACACACACGTACGATTCATACACACGTACAAATGATCTTCAAAGCGTTTCCTTTACCCAAGGTGGTCTGCTTTCATGCTGGGTTTAAAGGGGGGGATGTGAAGGCGTGCGCTCTGTGTGAATGGCTTTGCTGGAGCCATGTTGCTTTCCCCAAGAGTGATAGGATGACCATGGATACGACTTGTTAGAACTTCAAGGCCGAGTTGATGAAAGCCCGGCCGTTTCCAACCAATTGTATGAGGGCCCTGCGCTAAGATTCAATGGAGTGAGCTCGCGCCCGGACATTTATCATCTCCCCATCTCCCAAAAGGCACTCTTCAGCCACTTGCGCCGCTAGATACGGAAATTCGGCGACGATCCGATGAAGCTATGATAGGACTGAGGAGAGCGACTTGGACCGAAGAGGGGCAGATAATATGGATGAGGAGACCTGGACTTGTGTGAATGGAAAACACGTAAAGGGAAGCCGGTGCTGTATTGGCTCGCTGTTGACCGTCTCAGACGCATGTCATGTCAATGGACATAATATTATTGTCATCGGAATGGAGTGTACACCATACACACTCCGCATACCTCATGCATAATTACATACATACGGAGTACTCCTCCACGACTTCAGAACTTCCACATCCTCCTGTACGGCATACAAACGATACGGGATCAATAATATGTTATACCATCCAGTACCAAAGACCTTGCTCGCATCCTGTCGCGCCTCCGCATCCCCACTCACAACCTCGGAGTATATTTCCCAGGACCTGACCTCAATCAAGCGCAAGGACTGCAAAGAGGAACAGGCACACCGCACAGGAAATCCTCAAAGCTCAAGACAGACTCAAGTGTTTCAATTAAGGATCTTATGTGCCAACGTGCACCAGTCCCAGCCATACTAGAGTCCTCCTATCCACTCAAACATGGGGCACGTCAATATGGGTAGGGATGAGCGAGAGTAGCGAAAAAGTACGCGACGAGAGTCGAAGTCCAAAAGCTCAATCATCACCGTTGCCCCGTCGCGAAGTGAAATGCTGTGGGGAACTTATGGAGCCCATCCCGACCCTCATAATCTGGCCGGTTTGATCCTTGAACCTCGATGGTTTTGCCCTTACGAAAAAGAAAACAAATGGCTGTTTGTTGACGCCCAGCCTCGCATCCTACGAGGCTGCTGTGATCCTTTGCATATGAATGCTTACGGGTGAAGGTTAAATCTTGTAAAATTCGCTGCCATGTCGGATGCCTTCATCTTCTTATGTGCTTATACATAAAGTAAGATAATCGCCGGCCAACCAGTTATTGTTGGAGATGGCCACAGCTTGGTATATTGATTTGTTGAACTCAAATATCGGTATCTCTGACCGTACACGTTGCGCCATAGACATGCTCAACATGCTCATCATCTCACCCGCCTCATCTTTTTCACGTTTTTATCATATATCAACCTAGCTATCAAGGCCACTTTGATAAGTAGCGATATTTCCGTCAATCGATCTATCTCTGCCTCCTGCCCGGGCGATAAAGGTTTTCCTACTTACCATATGCTATAACTATTTCTTTGACTGCTCGCGAGTTTGTTACGATTTGGCGAATTTATCCGATGGTAAAGTCCCAGTAGAAAAGAGAGTCGAGGCAAGGAACAGGCAATGGGCAATGATGGCGAAGTTGCTTGACTTATGAACAGTCCGATATTGTCTGTGACAAAATGGTAGATTACATACTCTGGCTTTGTAGGTCTACCATCTTTTAGTCAAATTGAGTCTTGATTGAATCCTCCTTGATCGTAATTTCTATAGCCGCTGTTCTTGAAATGTCGTATAAATGCCTGCGGAATATTCTGATGATGACTCAAACCTGTCAGGGTTTAACTATATCTCCTCCAAATAACATAAACACTGTACGCAGTAATGGTAATGACGAGAACATGCGTATTGTTTACATGACTTCACAACCCGACGACGCGTTTCTCTCACATATAGCACCTGATTCCGCGTCACTTATCGCAATCCTTATCGCAAAGTCACGTGGAATACAGGGTAAGGAGCGTGCCCTGCTTCTGTGGTACGGAGGTCTAGGCGGTCTCATCAATACCATTGCGTCTCACGTCTGTTATCGCATGCGTACGCTCGAGCGGCTGTGCGTCAATTGACTCCTGGCTATTTGAGCCAAGTGTCCCTATAAGATCAACATATTCTGTATACAAAAGATAGAAAACGGCTCTTTTAGAAGTTATCTTGTCAAAAATTCTTTGCAATTCGTCGGATTTCCAATCATTCGCCTCCCATTCTCCGTCATTGACCCTGCAAAGGCCACGTTCGCTAGAAGCCGGAGTGCCTGTCGATCCACAAACGCTTTGAGAGCTAGAATCGCGCTCAGCTTTAGAGGCCAGCGAGTCCTCTGAAGTCAAGGGCGAAATTTTATAAACACATGGATGCCTCTTCCACTGGGTGACACGCTTCCGCATCTAAACATTCGTTCAGCTTCAGATCATCCAAGCTCCAATCTATTGCCCCTGCACGAGTCTGCGAATTTCCAGGAATTAGATTCCTTGACGGCTACGGGTCAACGTCATAACCCTTTTTCCACGCGCGACAATAGACTTCGGTCCCCCATCCATCCAACCAATACCGAGCTCGCTGAGGATAAACAACACCTTCTTGGGGAATTGGAAGGTTCAGACGACGAAGACAACAGTCCTATGGGTGCCAAATCCCGCCGGAGTCCTCCACCCGCGCACCACGAGCCCTCTTCTTCCTCCACGATAGGAGGTGAGAACGGTTCCAGCGCGAACGGTAAAATGGCCGGTGTGGAATATCGACGAAAAGGGGGCGCCTCTATAGACTCGACGACGGTATCTGCGAATCTCATGTCCCGCGAAACATTTTCTCTCGATGATGAACCTTTACCAGAGGCCACGGCGAATAACCATGGCTTCTTTCAACTGCCAATGCAGGACCGTAGAAACTTCTGCTTGTTGGTACTTTTGTACTTCCTTCAGGGTGTTCCCATGGGTCTCGCCACTGGTTCTGTGCCTTTCCTTCTGAAGAGAGCGCACTTGTCGTATACACAAATTGGTGTTTTTTCCTTAGCCTCATATCCATATTCTCTAAAGCTTTTATGGTCGCCGATTGTTGATGCTTGTTGGAGTCCAAAGGTTGGACGAAGGAAGAGTTGGATCATGCCCATTCAGTTACTCTCGGGAATTGGGATGCTTTGGCTTGGGGCAAATGTGAAGGAGATGCTGCACGATGCCTCTGCGAACGGCGGAGCTGGTGTTTGGGGTTTCACATGGTGGTGGATCTTCTTGGTCTTCATGTGCGCCACTCAGGATATTGCCGTGGATGGATGGGCACTCACTCTCCTCCAACCAGGAAATATCTCGTATGCCTCGACCGCACAAACTGTGGGTCTTACAGCAGGTCAATTCATGTCCTACACCGTTTTCCTCGCCTTCGAGTCTCCAGACTTCGCCAACAAATGGTTCCGCAAGACCCCTCTTCCAGATGGAATCATGACCTTGGGAGGCTACCTTACATTCTGGGGATGGATCTACATTGTTGTGACTCTGGGTCTCGCCGCTCTCAAACGTGAAGAGAAGACTAAGAACGAGGATGGTATTTACGATGTCTATAAGGTAATGTGGGGAGTCTTGAAGCTCAAGAACATCCAAACGATCATCATCATCCACTTGATCGCCAAGATTGGTTTCCAGGCAAACGACGCTGTCACCAACCTCAAGCTCCTTGACAAGGGTTTCAGCCAGGAAGATCTCGCACTTACTGTGCTCATCGACTTCCCTTTCGAAATCGGTCTAGGTTACTATGCTGGGAAATGGTCAACGACATACACACCTATGAGACTATGGTGCTGGGCTTTTGTTGGTCGCCTACTCGCAGCAGTGATTGCGCAGATCACAGTGTATATTTTCCCATCAAACGGAGTAGACACATGGTATCTTCTCGTCGTTATCGCAGAGCACGTCTTCAGCACCTTCACAAGCACCGTCATGTTCGTCGCCATATCCGCTTTCCATGCGCGCATTGCCGATCCTGTTATTGGCGGAACTTACATGACTCTTCTAGCTACGTAAGTCTTCTCCCCCGTCCAATTCCCATATATCTCATCTCCATCACAAACTAACAACCTCTCAGCGTCTCCAACCTCGGTGGCACCTTCCCCCGCTTCTTCATCCTCAAATTAGTCGACTACTTCAACCAAGCGACCTGCATCCCTCCCACCACTCCCCCCGCACCCGAAAAACTGTTCGGCGACCTCGTCACCGCATCCTTCAGCTGCTCGGTCGAGGCCGAGAAGCAACGATGTTTGGACGGTGGTGGAGTCTGTCACGTCACGCGCGATGGATACTACATCACGAACGTTGTCTGTGTTATAATTGGTGTAATCACGTTCTGGGGCTTCGTCAAGCCTGCAGCCCTCAAGTTGCAGAGTCTGCCATTGAGAGCATGGAGAATTGCTGGGGAGGGGACCAGGGCGTGATGATATGATATATATATATGCTAGAGTAGATGGTGTATGATAGATATTCCATATATTGTGTATTTTGCGCTAGATGTCGAATGTGGTCTGTGAATGTTCTTTGGTTTCAATGCATGCGTAAGCTTAGACTTCCAGGTTTGTGTCAAGTCTGCGATTGACTTATGATGTAGGTTTGAGCGAGTTGAGTAGTTCATATTTTTATGGAGTTATCAAATGCAAGTTTGTTATTTAAGTCGAGTACTTATGCTTAAAAGTATCAGATTCATAAGCTACAGATTACTATTCTCTGAATCTTCATTGATCGTTGGGAGGCTTTACTTCCTTCGCGAAGATGCTCGATACATAGAACTAGATCCAATTATCACCACAGGAGAGAGGTTTGAAGTTGAAAATGAGGAAGTACCCGTCGATGGTTTATTTAACGACCATCAAGCTTATTTGACCCTGAAGACAGGCGCCAAGACAGTTCCAAAAATTATTCCAGCAGAGCTCCAAGAGGAAGACTCTGACACGCTTCTTTAGAAGATAACTTACACTCATAGTCTCTGTTTGGCAGAGAAGCATCTAAACAAATCGGATCCTGAATTGGAAAGGCTTTTCTGTGACGAGTCGCGCTTGGTGATGATAAACCGATCTTGCTTCTGCCAGCCTATGAACTTCATGTGCTAAACACTTTCGAAAAAACATTTGCATACTGATGCAAGCATACCAGACAATAATCGCATAAAAGCCTATCTGTACCTTTCTTCATAAGGCACGCATAGATCTAGCCCGGTTCGCACTGCTCACTTTCGAAGATAAATTACTTTCACTTTCAGTTTCTCTCCTTCACGCCCTACCATATAGACATCAGTCCACAACAAACAAAACTTCACAACCCTCAGACCGTGACACATACGTCACATATCTTAAACTACAATCACAACCAAGCACGTACCAACATAAACCACAAACTCACTTCACAACATACAAAAACTCGCCATGATGGAGAACCATTCTGGAGGAGAGAAGGTCACCGTCGAATCTCCACCTACTCCAGAAGATCACCAGGACATCCCCCAACCTTCTCAACGTAGTGAAACTTCTGACAATGACTCTATTGACGTCAACAATCACTCCAACAGAGATGGCGCAGTTTTCTCCGACTCAGATACCGAATCAGACTCCTCGCGCGAAGAAGGCGTCTATTACTATGATGAAATTCGTAAGGCCTTTCTCATTCCAACTCAGGAGGTTGCTCAAGTCTGGGAGGCCAAGAATTTCGCGAGTTTTACTAAATGGAAGTACGAAGACCAGGAACTTGCTTTCAACAGCTTGAAGAAGTTGATCACAAACGTTGCTGCCAACTTCAACGTACGCATGTGGAAACTCATCAGCAAGAAGAATGGCAAATGGGACGGATCCCAGGAAAACCTCTCCACTCTCCGTGGCGAATTGGACAGCAATTATGCTATGATCATGGCTCTTAACCTTATGGCTGACACCTTGGAGGAGAAACAGAACAACTTTTGGGACTCGAAGAAAGCTTCGCGCGTCCTCATCGAGAATTCGTACCTCATGCGTGAGATGGAAAACAAGGATTCGCAGGTGAGATCACTCCAAGAGCAGTTGAACAACCTTCAGGCTGGCTTCGACAATCTGAGCATCAAGTACGAAGACCACATGGAGGATTGCAACCTTCTCCGAATCTCTGTCTACGACCTTGAGGTTATGCAAGAGTACAAGCGTATGGAGTTCAGAAATCACCTGGCAGCCTTCAAGTCTCTCGAAGATGCTGTTTATGCTCTTGAGTGCGTAAATGAGAGCAAGACTAGTGCGATCAATTCACTTCGTCGTCAAGTAGCTGTTCTCCGGGCGAAGCTCAGTGGATCTGATTTCATGGCCATAGTTACTCAGTTGGACTCTCTTCGCCGGCAGGTAGAGAGCCTTCAGGAGAACCCTACTAGGATTGCATTGCTTGAGCAACAGATTACCGATCTCAATGAAAAGCTCACCAACAGCACAAAGGCCGTTGAGAATCTTCACCATAAAGCTTTCAACCCAACAAAGCCACCAATCTTCGCTGGTAATGAAACCCCAACTTTCGAAGAATGGAAGTTGCTTTGGCGCGCCTGGCAGAGCAAGTATGAGTCAAGACTTCATTCCAATGATATCACCTCAGTCTTGTTGGGACCTGCGTTGGAGCTTGTAGAGGTCTACTTGAGCACCCACAACGTTCCACCTGAGAGACACAACCAGATGGTTATGGCATTCCTCCAACTCATCTACGGCACTCCAAACCCAACATCGAAGGCCGATAAGGCTCTTCATGAGATGTCTCGCAACCTTGCTGGAATTTCCGATGATGAGGGATGGACGAAGTTTCTGTAACTTGAGGCGACGACTGGATTTTGCGGCGTAAGCTGGCAATTTGTTGGACGAACTGCGAATACTTGGAATGTCATGCTGCTACGAGAGACTTTTCACCTACCATCCATTCTCCAAAAAGCCCTGGTTTCTGCAAAGACATGTGTGTTTCTCGGTATTGGAAGGATGAAGTTCATGGTAGTTTCATTTCAGAAATGTTTAGGACAGTATCATGAGAAGGATACCTTACCTAAATTTGGCCTCGAGTTCACTCTCTTTATTTGTATACATGTACTGCATGCGCTCGTACATTCTCTCAATTCTGTGCCTTTATTCCTGTAGTATAATAGAGGAGATTGAAAGACTTAGTCACAAATTCAAAAATTCTTCTCTTTGCTTGATGGTAATACACTGGTGAACCACCATATTAAGTACATCGACGACTTGATCCGCACTGTGAACAATTTCAATATGGGAATGTGTTATAGATTGAGAAACATGCCTTTGATTTGAATATAAAGAACTATCTACCAAGCACAAAATAGAAATAATTTCAAGCATGAAGTCAAAGTAAACAACCCAAAGTGGACCCTTTCGCCCCGCCCCTCCCCCACCGTTATCGATAAGAGCTCCAAACGTCATCCCCATATCCCTGTCCAGAATCACATCATAACCTTCTCATCATCCAAATTCCATTCATGTCATCTCAGAAATCCGCTCATCAAACCCCTCCATCTCCTCCCACAAAAATCTTCCTTCTCCAATACTTACAAAATACATACTCAAATCAGAATGACTAAAGTTCTAATCATTGGTGCAACTCGCGGTTTAGGCCATAGCCTGGCGACTCAATATGCATCACAATCTACCAACACCGTTTACGGCACGACACGCTCAGCCAGCGGCCCCTCTTCATCCGACTCCACGAAGATCACCTGGGTACCACACATCGACCTTGTGGAAGAAGGCGCCAGCAAAAGACTAGTCAACCAGCTCGGTAGCTTAGGAGTTGGCGGCAGCATGTCTGGCGGTGTCCAGGCATTCGATGTTGTTATCATCACAGCAGGATATTTTGCCACCGAGACTTTCAAAACGCCCAAATGGAGCGAAGAGCTTAAGATGTATACAACGAGCGCAGTCGCAGTTCCTTTCCTCGTCTCCTCTTTGCACAAGGGGAAGATGTTGAAGAATGGCAGCAAGATCGTGCTGGTGAGCAGTGAGAGCGGGAGCATCACCCTCCGTCATGAGAGCGAGGGTGGCGGGAACTATGCTCATCATGCGTCCAAGGCGGCGCTGAATATGGTGGGCAAGCTGCTTAGTTTAGATCTTAAGGAGGAGGGCGTCATTGTGAGCATTGTTCACCCGGGCTTCATGCGTACTGAGATGACAAAGGGAGTTGGATTTGATAAGTTTTGGGATGATGGCGGTGCTGTTACGCCTGATGAGGCAGCTAAAAGTCTTGTTGAATGGGTGGATAAGCTCGATATAAGCAAGTCTGGGGAGTATTGGGCTCCGAGAGGACCGAGAGATATCGGCACTGCGGAACCAGTTCTTGGAAAGGACCTTTCTACTCCTCTTCACCTGCCATGGTAGTATATTGGTTGCCAGTAGTCAAAATTGATATTGTGCGATGAGTAATGCTAAACAATGGAGAACGTCAAATTAGCTAGGACACGACAGAACAATCAAATGGTTGCAGGCTTCTCAATAACCAAACTTGTGCCATTATAAATCAGTATATTGCCTACAGCCTTTGCGAGTCTTCTGCCTTGAATGATAACTAAGCTCCTCCAAATCAACACTTTGCAGCAATCGCGAAGTCCCAATACACATCTAAACTTCACAGCACCTCTACAATACAGCCACAAACCCAGCCAATACAGCGGCCAAGCCGCCTATTCCGTAAGCAGCATTTCCGGTCGCAGCATTTGTAGTAGCAGCAGCAGCAGCACTCGAAGCTACCGAACTAGCCTTAGAGGCTGCCGAGCTGGCTTTAGAAGCTGCTGAACTAGCTGCCCCAGAAGCCGAACTAGTCGCACTCGAGCCCGCTGTAGAAGTAATAGACATACTAGAGCTCTCAGTACCAGAGGCGCTTGTGCTCTCGGCTGAGCTGGAGCCAGAGGCGCTGCCAGAAGTCGAGCTGACTGAGCCGGTTGTCGACGCTGCTACGGCGGATGAGTAGGCGGCACAGAGGCCGAGACCGATGGATTGAACCGCTATGAGAGATGCTGCCGGGCAGGCTGAGATAAGACAAGGTTCTGCAGAGGCAGCTATATTGGACTGACTCGGGCCACATTGGCAGCCTACGTCTGTGGCAGCGCAGCCGACTGCTGAGATTGCGGAGGAGAGGCATGACGTCTGGGAATATTAGTTGGATTTATTGAGAGATTGAGATGAATGAGACTGGGTCTTTGAAGTCTTATAAGGGGGTTTGAGATTGGTAGGTTTTTGGGGCAGAGGTGCAAGGAGAAGTACTTACTGCACAGGCTGGCTCAGAGCCTAGGTCTTGGGTAACAGCAAGGCCTACAAGTAACGAAGCAATGATTGTGGTCTTCATTTTGATGGATTTGGGGTTTATACTACGAGAGTAGTAAGATCGATGAAGTGATGGGAAAGAATATGACAATGCACTGGGTAAATAAATGAATATGAGAAGAAGGCGAAGAGAAGGAGAAGAAGGAGGGGATTCCAGGAACAAATAGTCCAACCTCAATTCAATGATAACCTATCATATACTCTACCTTGCCGCACCTGAACAAGGCACACGAGAACTGACTATACCTTATCCTAAGTAAGCAAATGGAACCGTCTTGTATAGCGCCATATGGTTGGCTGAGCCCAGTCAAATTGCAGAATGGAAGGCAATTGGGGCTTCGGTTTTGGCAGCTGAATGCGGGCCATGCATTGTAGTGCGGGGAGAAGCTTAAATCGCATTTCTGGGTTGCCGGGCGATGCACCAACCTTAATCTAGCAGTATCATTCAGCGAAGTGCTGATTCGCTCGTTTGGCTGAAATGTATTAACGTAAGTTCCAAGTTTGAGGCATGAATAGCCGCGGATACACTTGATAGTTCATAGAGATATCTAGTAGCGCAGCTGAGGGTCTAGATTACTCTGAGGCTGAATCTCCTTTGATTGATGCCGTCGACTTGGAGTTCTTGGGTTCTTGAACTTTGCCGTAATGGTATCTTGGGTTATTCTGCGGCGCACAAGCACTTGGATAGCTACATAAGATCGAGTATGCTTTGGTGTGGGACGATGAGAGAGTGGACGCTTCTAGTTCTTGATATAGAAACTCTGAGGGAATCAAACCCAATTAGATTTGAATGTGTGCTCTCGATCAGTGCTGAAGGGCGTATGGGCGTATGGGCGTATGGGCGTATGGGCGTATGGGCGTTGTGCTGCACATCTCGCGAAGATTTACCATAGAATATATCTCAATCCCAGTATCTGACTTTCTAGTACCCACAGACAGATAAGAAGCTGATTTTGAAAATGTCTGTCTAGTCAATGCGTATTGAATCATGTCTCGCACTTCCCAACAAGAATGTATGTGGAGTTGCGAACAGGCGGACGTGCAGTCGTTCGTGCAGCACGCAGTTCAATTACCTTCATGCCTCAGTTTGAAGGCATACATATCCCTATCAGATCTAACTATCAACGGTTAGCTTAATCAGCTTTTGCCAATCATACACCGATTCTCAAAGGAGGCCTCGTAATCAGCAGCGGAGCGCCTATGTGTATGAGAGAAAAAGTGATCGTGGAAAGTAGGTATCATTCTCTCGTACTATTTACATAAATGTCATTGTCTGCGATTTTCAGATAGCCTTCTGCTGCTTCTCCCTTTGGAGATTGCTCTTATGCATCATAACTTGTTCCTTATCTTGGCTCTGTGCTATCTGCGCGTAGGAGCATATTTACTGGAGCAGCATGTGCTCTCTACCTCCTCGGAAAACACTGCAAGTCAATGGCCTTTCAACTTTTCTTCCTCCGCACCACATATATTTGGATCGGTGCATGGATTACTCCAGCAATGGCCAAATACTTTCTTTCCTATAGGCCATAGTATTGTGCCATGCGAGATAAAGCCGTTTACGAATCTTTATCATGGACGGCTTGATGCTGATCTTCCACCAAGTCCTGAGTGGGTGGCGTTCGACATGTAAGTGTGAGAGTAATCATCTTGGCATTTCCTTGCAACATGTGCTCTCTAGTATAGTTTTAACATCCTCACAGAGAAATGGCTTATGGCATCATGGGATCAACCCAGAACTCCCACATACTAACCTATCAAACTATCAAACCTATGAAGTGCCTTTACTTCGATGGAATGTCCGCGGCTCTCGTTGGTCGTGGAGAAATGGATGGACAAATGCAATTCATCTATGGCAATATCTCCGGTCCACCTGACGATCCCAGCCATTGGCGAGGACTTTATGATGAGTATGATCGTGCTGACAAGCTATGCACGTGGGCGCAAGATCATGGTGTTGGTGGTCCAGGCTGGGGTGTAGAGGGAATAGTAAGGATGAACGCAGGATTTGAAATGATCGTGTGCAATTTCTCTAGTCCATCTCTTCGATTGACATCACATCTGAATGTCAGCGCCCCTCTACTTGATAAAGAGCATGACGAAGATGATGATGAGGGAAAAAGGACTGTTGAAGAAGTGCAGTCCTCATATCTCTATCCCCTTCCTTCACGCACAACTTCCCTCCCCGGGCACTCCACCGATCCAGCTCAACCACCTATGCCTCCAAATTGGCGCCGAGACACAGGACTTGAACCATTCCTGCGCCCTCAGACTTGGGGCTGGCTCAGAAGTGCAACCTGGCATTACGGGTCAACTGGAATGGGCCCCGGTACTGGAGAATCCCGTGTCCGAGCCCTGACATGTGGCTTTACGAGTTTCCATGCGGACAAGTTCTCAAGTCTGCAGGAGTCTAGGGTTGCTCTGCAGAAGCCATTGCTGAATTTGACTTCAGAAGGTTATTGGAGAGGCACAGATGACCGTCAAGCACGAGAGTTGGGATTAAACGAACTGCTTAGACGTCGGAGGACTCCTCGACTCACGAACCTCACATCCGCAGATGCAGCGCAGATGAGTTCCGACATGTCACGTATACTGCACTCTCTCGGTTTCGGGAAGAATACTTCGTCTCTTCCCACCTCAGGAGCAAGCACATGCTCCGGGTTAGAGTGGGACTCTCCTATCAACCATATTGTCATCCGCTACTCCAATGGCCTGCCTGAATTCCTGAAAGCAATCACCAACGCGCAATCAGCCCTGGCGCACAACTACACCGTTTTTCGCAGCAATCTCACCATTGTCCGCTATCACACGCACTCTTTCCTCGTTCCCTTTCTTGAATATCCCGCCCAGATAGAAGACGCTGCCTCAGCATCTTCAGACGATATATGGGCACGAACTTCATCATTGGCGCGAGACACTTACTCCCGCTGTAAATATCACCACACGCGTCTCCTGCAGCCTGAGCAAGGGATATATCTCAGCCCTGAAGAGACTGTGCTAAAAGAGGCGGTTGAGGAGACACTGGGAGCCATCTGCGAAGTTTTAGTGACTGTAGGCTTTACTATGGAGCGAATATGGCTGTCGAGGTTCAATGCCTTCGATGGTGGTCATGATGAGCACTGGCGAGCGGGTTTGGCAGGCGAACTGAGACACTGGCAGTTCGGCATGGAAGAGCTGCTTGCTTGGCTGGGCTGGGCGGGGAATATGGCGAAATGTGAGCAAACTTGTGATGTCGATGTGAGTATTCTTTCCTCCTCTCCTGAGAAATACACGGGATGTATCTCGCTTATACGTCTGCGTGATAATGTATCCGGGCGATTTTTGCACTGCTAACGACGGCAGGAACAATGTTTTATCCCCATGTGGCCGCTCATGAACAACGGAGGAATGGGTGGTGGACCGCCCCCACGATATAGAAATCCCTATCATCGGAGACCTGGCGGTTCTTCTGGGCAAGGCCCTGGAGGTGGACATGATGGTCCGGGAGGGGGTCCGCCGGGCCGCGGACCAGGATATGGTCATGGACCTCCTCCCGGTGGACCTCCCGGCGGCTTCTTTGACAATGATGAGGATCTCTGGAAGCCGAAGTGTGTCAAAAACGATTATCTTACGCAAGGATAGGCTGAAATAGCGGATCGGGTCATGTTAGATACCACTAAGAGAATTTGATAGCCAGCGTTTGTTATTACATTTTGTGGATTAGTATGCAGTAGATTTGTGGGTTTTCCAATCATAATCTAGATACCTTTCTGTTAGCGCAAAGTTCACATTGGAATTTCAGGGAGTAGAGTACTCCTTCCATGCTATACACTGTACTTCAGCTAGAATTAGTTACGACAAGCAATTTCAAGTTATCTATGATTCTGAAGCTTTCCCTTTTTCATCTCATAAATAAAGGGCAACGCTGCCCTGGTTGACGATGCTGACAATCAAAATGCTCATAGAATAGCGATGGCGGTCCGGGAATATTCAAGCTCTTTGGGCTTGTGAGTCGCGAAGAGGGTTCCATTGGGGAATTCTCATCTTCTTAACCTCACATACTCCACATTAAGGGGAGAGTCCATAGCACAACTCGTCATCAATAGTACTAAGACCCTCTATCCCTCTATCGCCATTTGTCTGTGAGCTCAGCTCCATAAAGTTCGAAAGTAAGGAAAAGTGGACGGCTTGTAAGTTTACCAGACATGTATGATATCTGTATGCCGATTCACTTAGTAAGAATTTGAGAGAACATTGGTTCACTGCTGTCTCGTTCGTGTTCGAGTTCTCAAGAATATCCAGGCTTTATAACTCTGTTGCTTTGACCAGAGCAGCCATGATACTAGGCCAAAGCTAAGTTTTGAGGAATTGAGGGCTAACCAATTTGTACCATTTCGCAAGTGGCCTTGTATACTTTGTGCTGGCAGATGTATGTGATGCTACTGAAGGTCAAGGGAAATTGGTTCATCATTTGATCATGTATATTGATGAATATACTAGTCACAAGTCAGTATGATATTGTTCTAGCAGATCAGGCATAAAGAGTACTTGAGTCCATACAGAAAGAATTATCTTGAAGCACATATTTGCAGGGCCGACCTTTAAAGGATGTTGTAAGTCTGTCTTTAAACGGGGAGTCCATTGAAGTAGGATCAGCACCTTAACATCATAACGTCCTTGTGTATATTGTATGAAAAATCACGGGAGAAAAACTGTGAAAAATGATATTGAAAGATAGTAGGAGGTTTCAGATGCTAGACATAAGATAGAATAAAAGGTAATGAAGATGATGAATAATAAGTCCGCAACCACAATTGGTGTTATGATAGTATTGAAGTACTTTCCAATATCGTGTCTTGAGTTGCATCGTGAAGTCAAACGGACGAACCGCAGTCCAATAGCATGGTCCAATGTTGACGACTAACAGACCAGACAGAGCGAAAATGGTATTCGAAAACATAAATATTCGGGAGAGCCAAGACAGGAGAGACACTATGAATGAATGAGGGAGAATATGTGCGCCGTCAGCCGATTAATTAAGCTGTCTCATTAGCGAGGAAACCAACGTCCACTCTGCCTCAGGTGCTGTTCCCACTGACTATGCCTCAATCTCATCATTTTTCTTCGCAACAATCCCTCGATATTTGTCATTGTATTGGACTTTTGTTGAGGTATCATCTGCAATTTCATTCGGTGGGCGATTGGGTGTACAACTTTCTCGATATCAAGCGTGATTTGAAATCCGAAGAATAAATTTACTGGTACCCTTGTCCAGCTGTATTTAGAATCCGATCAAATGTAGACTGACATTAATTATAGGTAGAGACCGTACGATGTCTCTCGGGACTCTGCTACCAAAAGAATAGGGTGAGTCTATGGTCTTGTTCTATCTATACTAGTACTATATGTGAACCTACTCTTTCGAGAAGTCAGCGTGCGTGGATTATGGAAAGTTCCACGGGATGGGGATATTATACTCGTGGCAGCGCCTCATACAAATCAGGTCAGTGAATATCATTCAACATTTCTCATGTATGCCAAGTTTGAGGAAGTCCTACCACAAGATTGCTAGTTCTCTTTTAGCTATGTTCCCGAAATACGAAGTCTAATTGATGGTGTTCATGCTAGTTTGTAGATTCCATCATCCTTATGCATATTATGCGAGGCATTCGATGTCGGATCTCGTGGCTGATAGCCGCGAAGAGCTTCCAGCTTGCATTCATCGGATCAACTGCTAAGGTCCTTGGAGCTGTTCCGGTAGCAAGAGCCGACGATCTTACTAAACCTGGGGCTGGTATTGTTTACATGCCTGATCCGGAAAATAGCTCTTCCATTTTGAGAGGCATAAATACCAATGTTCGTGATTCGGATTACAAATCAGGTGGGGCTCTTTTACTACCCGCTGTCGATGGTAAATCGCACAGACTTGACATTGCTGAGGTCCGAGGACCTTAAGAGCTGCTACTGAAGAAGCCTGTGGTTCATGAGGACGTGCAGAAACAGCTTATTCGTACGTCAAATGGGTCTGAAGATGAGCAGGGGTCGACTTTTAGGTTCGCACCTCGTGTTGACCAGACTCAAGTTTACAGCGCAGTTTTCGATCGTCTGAAGTTTGGCGGCTGTGTTGGATGTTTTCCGGAAGGGGTAAGCCATGACCGCCCAGAATTGCTGCCATTGAAAGGTATTATGATGCCATCTCCGATTCTATCCTCAAAACTGATGGTAATCAAGCTTGAGTTGCGATCATGGCACTAGGATTCACTTGCAAGAAACCCTGACTCAGAAGTCAAGATCGTTCCTATTGAGATGATCCATTTCCAAGCTCATAAATTTCGATCTCGTGCTGTAGTCGAAATTGGAAGCTCGATTGAGGTATCTCCTGAGCTTGTGGACAAGTATCAAAGTGATAGGAAGAGAGAGGCTAGAGAGGCTACAGTTGAATTGCTAGACACAATATACGAGTAACTTACTGCAGTAACGGTTACTAGACCAGATTATAATACATTAATGGTACGTAACTGCATATGAGGTTTGTTGATGTTTATGTCGTTTAACTGACGTGCTATGATGTTATCAGCTTGTGCATGCCGCGAGGCGTTTGTATATTCCAAAAGACCAGAAACTTCCATTGTCAGCGGTCATTGAGATCAATCGTTGACTCGTCAAAGGCTACATACAACACAAAGACAATCCAAAAATCCAACCACTCGCTGAGTTAATAAAGAAGTACAATGACGGGCTCAAGTTTCTTGGCATAAGTGACCGGCGAGTGGCAGATTCCAACTTCTCCATCATCAAAGTTCTTCTTACTCTATTCTATCGTCTTGAACTTCTAATGTTTTTGTCCATTGGAACGTTACCTGGAGTTGTTCTCTTTGCTCCTGTATTCATTGCGACAAGCCTCATCTCAAAAAGGAAGTCCAAATCTGCCCTCGCCAATTCTAGTGTTTAGTTACAAGGTCGCGATGTTTTTGCAACGTGGAAACTGCTTGTTGCCCTTGCATTAACACCCCTGTTGAATACACTCTACACTGGTATCCTCGTTTACTGGACACATCGAAATAGAGTCCAAGGTTACATCCCACATTACATACCCACATTACATACCAACCTGGACTATGGTTATTCTCGGAAACATACTTTTTCCATCCGTTTCTTTCGCAGCTCTGCGTATTGGTAAAATTGGCATGGATATCTTGAAATCACTCAGATTTTGTTATTATGCCTCAATCCATACTCCGCCACAGCCATGGCAAAACTCACTCAACAACGGGAAGACTTCTCGAGACGCGTCATCGAGGTCATTAATGCACTGGGATCGGACGTATTTCCAGATTTTGACTCTGCGCGGATCGTGCCGGAGCCGCTAGCACCCCTGCATGAGATGAGGGAGGACAGGTCTTGTGGGGACCCCTGTACTTGTCGCCAGCAGCGGCGACGACAAAGAATTACAAGGCTCTCTCTCACATCGCAAACTATCAATGGGCGAACCATTGAACGATCTCCCCAGTATAGGGATCTTCTCCACACTTCCATTGAGTGGAGCTGTGGAGCAAACAAAAAGTGCTACATACTCATGTGAACAAGGTTCATGGCCATACTAACAGCGCGCAGGATGGCAGGGAAAGGTTCAGAGACGGGAAATCTTTAGCAAACCTTGCGGAGGAGAAAATAATATCTGATATGACATAGTACTTTCAGATAATACTACCAATCGACTGCAGGTGGCATTCAAGTAAGTAGACTGTGATGGCTGCTTCATTTCCTACAGGACTGGATATCCCGCTTTCTTACACATAACAGGCATTTTGTCGACGTCATTTGACAGAGTATGATGGTCAAGCCATGTGAGTTTGAGCCTTGAAGTGCATTGAGGCACACGAGGGTGTCATTCGTGGCTTTTGTATAGTACTTGTAAAGATCTATCTATTTTGATAAGGGTTTTGGGTTGACGACCCTCGGACGTCTGCACGAACGAACGCCTTTGCCATTGCTTGGTCACGCCACAGCCGATAGGTCCCACAAAGCCAATGAAATCGTAAGTTGAGATATTATCGGAAGAAAATCTTCGCTTGACTCGTTAGGGGAAGCAGCCCTGCATGCAACAATTCAGACGACCATGTTCGTGCGTGCCATACAAGCCTTGGAAATTCAAGCTGTATCTGAAGAACCGGGGTAGCTAATTGCCGTTTCTAGAAGCTGGCTAACGAACCCTGTCAGCGGGATTCCTTATCTTATCGCTATTGACTGGATTTCACATTATCAAGTTCAACGTTCAGGGATCGTAATGGCAACAAAACCCCACCTATAGACAAATGACTTTGTGGAGTTCTGGGTCACATCTTGGGGTATGCATTATGCAAATGCTACTATGTATATTGGATGTTGCGATGGATACGTTCATGTTTTACATCTCCATATGCCGGAGCTGTACAGAGAACACGCGCTCAAGTAAGTCCCTTGCCAACACACCACCACTCATGTCCTCTGTCTGAAAACTCTATCAAACCTTGTTGACAACTTCATGTAGACATGTTGCTCTGGCGCGTTCATACGCTATTTCTCATCCAATCTATCTATGCTGGCTAGGGTAATAGTATGGACGGTAGCACGGCTGTACACTCCATACTTTTTAGATGCAGAGAAACAAGTGGGCTATTTGTCCGGAATTCCTTGGAATGCGAAGCCGGCGCCGCTGATGATAGTGGCGTGCGATTGACTGATTTGATGGCAATATGAGGGGATTGTGTGATGTTGAAAAGAACATCTCAAAGTCAAGTCTATAAAGATCAAGCTACTTCCCGCCATCTAGATCGACATTCCAACCACATCTTCTAATTTCAAGCATCCAGCCATCTTAATCATAAGCTTGTTCCAAAGCCTTAAGCCTAAATCACAGTCAACATGAAGTTCTCACTCGCTCTCATCAGCAGCGTCTTGGCTGCCACCGCTTTGGCTGCACCAAAAGGCCACGGCTTGGCTGCTCGTATGGCTGCCCGTGCCGCTCGCCGCAGCACCAACCCTATCAACCGCGTCTCAGGTCCAGAGACCAATGAATTGGCCAACGGTACTGCAACTCAGGTCGAGTACTCCAGCAACTGGGCGTAAGTAGCTACTGAGTGAGTCCCAATGAGAATAATAAACTAACTTTTATATTCAGTGGAGCCATTCTCACCGCTCCACCATCGGGCTCGACCTTCACCTCTGTCACTGCTTCATTCACTGTCCCAGAGCCATCCGTTCCAAGCGGAGCACGTGGCTCTACTGAGTACGCTGCCTCTGCCTGGGTAGGAATTGACGGCGACACCTACCAGAACGCCATTCTGCAGACTGGTGCCGATTTCTACGCCACTGCCAGTGGTGAGGTCGGATTCGATGCTTGGTACGAGTGGTACCCAGACTACGCCTACGACTTCGATCTCGACGTGAGCGCTGGTGATGTCCTCGTAGTTACTGTCGAGTCATCCAGCAGCAGTTCCGGAACCGCCACCATTGAGAACCAGACCACCGGCAAGACCGTTTCCAAGTCCCTCACTGCTCCTGAGTCTACTGCCACCCTCGGAGGACAGAACGCTGAATGGATTGTCGAGGATTTTGAGTCTGGCGGATCAGAGGTTGCCTTCGCTGATTTCGGCACCGTCACTTTCACTGGTGCCGAAGCTGGCTACAGCTCTGGTGGAACTGAGGACGCCAGCGATGCAACTGCGATCGACATTGAGCAGGACAACACTGTCTTGACCTCTGTCTCTATCTCCGGCTCCACTGTCACTGTTGAGTACGTCTAAATTGAGAACTTCACAGCAGATTTGGGCTTAGGCCTGGACTGAAGTGACGTGTGGATGTCGTGCCGCTTGTTGGCCACTTGCGGGATGCATTCATTTGCACAATTGTGCATCTTCTTCGTTGGAGAAATTTCTTTGTGTTGTGTTGTGCGAGATTTCTTTCTCAGAAAAAAATTAGGGAAATATAAGCGCTTATAAAAAATATTGACCTTTGGTGCACCGTGAAGATTTGCTTGATTTGGGATTTTGATGATAGGTTGATGTGTCACAAAGCTCAAATTTGCACGAGGCAAGATGTGCAAGGTTCAGACTATCTGAAAATAGATAGGACGACGCAAATCAGACGTGGTTGATGCAGAATGTATGTAACGAATGACAAAAATAATTTTCGAAGTAACAGAGACTACAAACAAAGTCAAGGATAAGCATAGAAATTACTGATGCTAAGAAATTGTGACAGAATACGAAATCATTGCATCTTCTGAGAGGTGTCACTCGGCTGAAGCTGCTGCTTTGGTACTGCCGGCCCTCACTGGCGGGTGGCATGCATTGAGGGCGTCTGGATCTGCACGGCGTAGCTTGGGTATATGTACTGTGCATGTAAGCTTCATGGCGCAGTGGCAGGGCTGGATGGCGGCATTACTGGAATATGTGGGGTAACTTGGGCATGCAGAAAGCCAAGAAAGCCACACTTGGTGCCTGTCACAACTTCTCCTACCAATCTGTTGCTGCGTCGACAGCGGGACACGAAACCCGTTGTCGCTCTTCGCATATCTTATCATTGCGGATTCAGGCAAGATGCTCACGTCGTGCATACTCAGATGCTCAAGTGTTTTGCCACTTTGTGTAACTTTGGACGAATCCAACGCCACGCTCAACATGGCCGCTGAAGCATGATATCCCAATAAGAAGGTACTTGCGTTGAAGCGTCGTATTTGTAAGACTCGAAGTCCTTGATGCACGGGATAGCTCGTCGGCTTTCCGAAGCACGTCGTTGACATTGTCGGACTACGGCACAATCACGTGATATTATCGGCTCCACCCCTGACACTTGCCCAGGACTGGCTAAACTGCAGCTATTCATATATCTTTCTGCGAGTGGTGGAAAGTGACCAGCCAACGCGACGCTTTTGTCGGATAGCGATGTCTTAGATTATTCTATGTCCACACTTGCCGTTGACAGCATCCATGGTCGAGAACAAGAGCTTTGTGCAGGATAAGAAGGGATGAGACGGAAGATACCTATCAGCGGTGAAAAACAACTGCTTTCTCTTCAAATCGTCTTATCTGCGCCCGGGTTGTGGAGGAATTTACTCAGCATCCGGGGTCAAACAAGAAGCACTTTGTACAAGATATGAAGAGAAAAGACAGAAGACAGGTATCAGCGGTGAAGAGCAGCTGCTTATTCTTTTAATCGTCGTACCGGCGAGCGGGTTGTGGGGGATTCTGGTCAGGAGTATTCCGACGGCGACAGAGGTACGCATTAGAATGGCCATATACGGTAACTGCGGCTCCTCTGAGACAGCAAATTGTGCGATTAGGGTGCGAGGATACAGCATCGCCGGACTCTAGAACTGGATCCTCGCACTCTAGAACGTATAGGAGCGTGGTATCCACACCGCACCGTGCCCTTTTGTACTTTTTTTCACGCGATAAATCCCCTCCCCAAGTAACAATAGAAGCAATGACCGTGAGCTAGCCCATTGTGCCCCCTTTCCATCGAAGTGGAGCCCCAAGAAGGGCGCAGTGATGAGGATGCCATTAGTATGTATATACAGAGAGCGTTGGCTTTCCTGCAGATATAACCATATTCTTCTCTCTATTTGTTTGCTGTGATCAGCGAAAGAAGATCGAGCAGCAACGAGATTTTGTGGGTACGGGGAAATTCTGGGTCCATCGTTGACCAAACCCCACGATCGTCAAGATGACAGCGGAAAAACGAAAGCCCGACTTCTCGGCTTTTCAGAACATTGTTACGAAGAGTAGAGATCTTGCTACCGACACTCTCAGGGCTGGTCGAGCGCCGTATGTCACTCTCGCTGCATCCATTGCAATAACTGCAAGATGGATTTATTTGATCTACCGGGCTAAGTACATCCTTCTGGCTGGATCTGCGAATGGCCAATCCAACTTCACGGCATGGCTTCTTTTGGCAGTTGAGCTCGGTTTCTCAGGTAAATTGCACTCTCATTTCCCAGCGTGAAATGGTTTCTGACTTCCAATTTCAGTTCCTGCGACCTGCTATCATATTCTGCAGCACAGAATCATGCATGACGTGCAACCTCAAGTTTTGCGCCTTCAGGGAGATGATGTTCCTAATGTTGATGTTTTCGTCACGTGCTGTCGAGAAGACGTAAACGTGATCTTGGACACAGTGAAAGCAGCACTCGCCATGGATTATCCTCAAAATAGATTCAATGTCATTGTTTTGGATGACGGTGGATCTCCTGAGCTTGAGGGAGCCATCGGAACTTTGACCTGTCACCCTAATGTCTATTACACCTCCCGTATTAATCGAGGAGCGCAATTCAAGTCCGGAAATCTGAATTACGGCATGGGATTCAGTGCCTCCATCAGAAATAAGGACGATCCGGCCCCTTTCATTGCTGGAATTGATGCAGACATGCTCCCAGATCGTTCGTTCCTTAGAGCTCTTCTTCCACATCTTCTCAGAGATGAAAAGGTTGCACTCGTTAACCCTCCTCAACGGTTCTACAACACTCCAGTTGGGGATCCTCTCCACCAAGGAATTCATCTCTTCTATGATTGCACTGAGAACACCAAGACTGCTATCGAAGCTGGCTGGTGCCATGGTACCGGATGGGTGGTGAGACGCGATGCTCTCGCAGAAATTGGAGGCTTTCCAGTTTGGACCCTGAGCGAGGACATCTGCTGCTCCACTTTACTTTGGGGAGCTGGATACAAGACTTTGTTTGTCCACGAAGACCTTCAATTTGGCGTTGTTCCCGATTCTTATTTCAGTCATGTCAAACAGCAAACTCGCTGGGTAAGTCCCTCATTCTTTTGAACTTCGACAATGCTAATTTTAACAGAGCGTCGGAGGATTCCAGAATGCCATGAAGTTGAAACTCTGCATCACCGGCCCGCTGACCCAGAAGATGACTCCATCGCAACGTTTCGTCGGTGTATTCTTTGCTCTTCTGCAGATTATGAACCTCGTCCTCTTTTTGTGCGGCCTCGCCATCCCAATCGCCCTCCTGACCGGCCAATCAATGGTCGTCTATAGCAGCGAAGAAGATCTCCGCACCTTGACCCAACTCGCATGCGCCATGTTGCTCAGCGAATGGATAGCCGACTCTTTGGCCTTCCGTTGGACGAACGCGCGCCAGCAAGCGGCACTGACGAAGTGCAGAGGTGCATATTACCTCACCTTCTACTATGTCCTGGCCTTACTTCGCGTCTACATCCTGCCATCCTGGTTAGGTGGCGAAGCCGCCGTTTTCGCCTCCACTGGTAGTTTGCCAGATAACCTGTACGAGCGATCAGCAAGTCTGCGTGCGCCATGGTACAAGCGGTTGTCTTTCATCCTGTGGAAACACGGTGCATCCTTCCACCTGGTCTACATAAGCTGCTGCGTAACAGGTTTGTACCTCGGCCTCAGCAAAGCCTCTGCTCTGCACTCGCACAACATGCAATCTTACGGGCAAATCTTCTCCTCCCGCTCGAATGCGTCGGAGAGTGAGCCGGAATCCGCGTACACGTACCTCCTCACTCATCTCTTCTGGCCGCCGCTTCTGTGGTATTGGAGCATCGTCTCGTACGCCATCCCGATCAAGTACGCGCTATTCCCACCGACTATGCCGCCACGTACTGAGCTACTTATCCGCGATGTCAATGGAGTGCCAACGCCAAAGGCGGAGCTTATCGACCCCGAGAGACACGCAGCGAAGGGGGTGGATTATGTGCAGTTACTGCCGATCTTGCATGTTCTTCTTGTAATTTATTTGTCATAGTTTTTTTTTCAGCGATCATAGAAGATACAGTTACCTTTGCGATTTTTTCTTGGCACAGCTTTTCAGCGAGCGTAAATACATATTTGGGAGGAGGCGCATATATGGGGAGAAGTAGATGTGCTTATAATGTAACTGTTTGAAATATCAAGAATTCAAAGTTGATCATCATTGATAAAAATCGCATAAAAATTACATGTCATCTCATGCATTTAATGAAATCTTATAGTGAACTATATACAACGATGCTTTTATTTCATATAAGTCTCCGACTTAATTACAGGTATTATTTACAAACTCCGCGGGTATACATCATCAATCCTCATTCCTAGTCCATCAAATTCCATTTAATTGCTGTCCAAGACGACAACCTCAGCCTCAGCCTCTCCGATACTCTCAACGCTGAGAATATCTCCAACATTGACCTTCGAGATGAAAGCACCATCACCCTCTCCAAGCACAGCATCCTCTCTGCCCGCCAATCTAATCTTTGCATTGCCCTTCTTCGTCATAGGCAGATGGATGTAGACATTTCTATCAGTCTTGTTGCGCACCACATCCTCCCCGCCACCAACCGTGTACTTGAATCGCTTGTCAACACCAATGATACCAGCCGACATAACGAAGTCCGCATGGATTGGGATTGTGTTTGGAAGCGTTGGCTCAGCCGCGTCGTCCTCAGCCGCGGATGCATCGGGCCCGGCTTTCAAAGGTGAGAGAATTGGAAGGAAGCCTGCGCGCTTCTCGTCTTCGTTGAAAGTCTTTGTGTGGTAGCGGGGCTTGAGGCCGCGCTTCCATGGGAGGGCCCAGATCTGAAGGAAGTGGACTTGCTCGTCTGATTCGTTTTGTTCGGAGTGGGCAATACCTGTAACTTGTTAGCAATTGCTCAGAAGATACTATGTGCCATTGGGTAGGGCTTACCAGTTCCGCCAGTGGTGAACTGCACATCTCCCCTCTTCATTCGGTAGAACTTGTCTTTGTCGCCGCTCTCGCTGCCCTTCGATATCATGCTGTCACGATGTGTGAGCTCTCCACTGAGGATGTAGCTGAAAATCTCGGCGTCGCGGTGAGGGTGTGTATCGAAGCCATTGTGCGCATCTACGCGATCTTCGTTGAGGACTCTCAGCGAGCCGAAGTTCTGGAATCGTGGGTCGTAGTAGTGGGCAAAGGAGAAGGTGTGATAGGTATCGAGCCAGCCGTGGTTGGCGTGGCCACGCTCGTGGGAGCGGCGGGGGACGATCTTTGCGTGAGCGAGTGCTTTTGACATGTTTCTGACTACACTGCTCATAGATGTCTCAACTTCAATAGGGAGTGCTTCTGAAGCTTGCGTGGTTTTGATTTCTGAAGTGTTTGAGTAGGACTTTATAAGTTGAAGGAGGGGTTCGCTGTAGAGGATTGAGATGATTGCAATAACAATTGAGGAGAGGATGAGAAGCAACTTCATGAGCAATGAACTTGATTTATACAATAAGGAGAATGAGATAGTTTAAGGAGAGAGACTGAGAGAATGACTTAGAACTTCAAGTGATTGTTAAATGCTGATACTTGTTTGGCGGCTGCGGAATAGCTCCACTGGCATTGAATGGCCATTCCACGCTGACAATCTTTACATCAGCCGTGCACGGACCTTATTAAGCATGGCCGAGGGAAATCCTCAATCGATTGTAAGCCATGTCAGCTCGCTAAGAAGCCACTATTCTGTATTGGGTGGGTTCAACACCAAGAAATCTTCGCATCAACATTCATGTTTTGAACCACGTATAATGATTATTCATAAATTTGCAACACTTTCCTTTAATGTGTTGGTGCTTACACATAAATTTCTCATAATCCTGGTTTGACTCACTTAGTAACAGTTACAAGTGTTAATTTTTACACTTTATATTCCTCATTACTGAGCCGGCTACTACATATACACCGATACATATATAGGTGTAGTCCGCTCTTTATATACTTAACGTTCTTATAATATTGATGTTCTGCGGAATAGAATAAAGATAGCCGGTTCTGTAGTAAATCGAGATATTGTATATATCCTGTAAAATAGAATGAAAATGGTTTTTACTCTCAACAATAAAGCAAAGTAGCCTTCAATAATTGTTTAGTAGCTCTTAGTTAACACAGTTCTCAAAAAAGACAATTATGAATTGAATATTAACAAAGAAATAAACGAATGAAATTGTATAGCTTCAGATTTCCCAAAGACTTAAGAGGTCCTACATAACGTCTATAGATATACGTAGTATGTACATAGTAGTGTAAACTGATAGATATCCAGCCTATCTTTAACTTAGCTACCTGAGGACTCTCCTTATACTTCAAAAAGCGACATCTTCATACTTCCTATAGATAAAAAATTCAGAATATTTGGTCCATCGGTTAATAGATCCTACCTTATCACCTTTTTTTGGCCTCTGGAAGAATAACGAAAAGGATAAGTAAGGAAAGGAACAAGTGGTTCAAATATTCAACATTCAAAGTTTAAAAACCACATTTTGAATACTAAAAAGGGCAAATATTTATAAATCTGCGAGCCATCTGCAAATTCTAAACACCATGATTATGAGGCACAAAATTGCCAACATATTCATCGTACCTTACCTTAGGTAGGTACCTAGGTACGTAGCTAGGGTATGTAAGTAACGAGTAAGAGGTAGGTAAAGGTAATGTAGGGGACCGTGCCAAATATATGAAGATACGGCACCTTACCACTTCCAAAATAAGGTACAAAATACACCAACCTTAAACAGGAGAGACCACGTGAGTAAATGCGACTACAACTGTCCAAGTTGCTGTTTGTCAAGCAGTAGAACATCTCAATTGTAAGGAATAAAGTATAAGTAGGTTACATTCCGGGTCTTGGAGTCCATGTCATTGATACATGAAGGGTACAAAGAAGCTGAATTTTCGTGTTGTGCAGCACCTCGCATAGTTCTGCCACAACTTTCCACAATCCTTGTCACATACATATGTAGTCGTCTAAAACAGCAGCCACAACACCACAAGGACTCGATCTCTCCAAAAGAAAAGAGAAAAAACTTTGAAGCTTCGTAGTCATCAATATGAAGTGAAAGGAGTTCGACAAGGGCCACGATTCCAAGGAAAGATCCGCGCGATACACCCGTATTGGCGTCCACCCAATGTTTCTTTCTTTCCATGGCTGTTAGGCATGCAAATTCACGATAGCCAGCCCAAAAAGTTGTTGTAACCTTGTGTACAAGAAGTCTTACTAGACAAGGGCCAAAGAAGAGCATACAGCTTCTGAGACTCAGAAGACATCGGGGAACAACGGGCACCTGCATGAAGTGGAAAGACCTAGATTCCCTGCAATCAAGAGCGCATCGTGGCCGCAGGAAGGAACGTCTTCTACACCTACAAGTCCACTGCTGCCGACCAAGAAACCATCCAGGACTTGGGCAATCCTTAATCAATCCTCACTCATTCCCCAAAAGGTAGCCTTTGTCTCAACAAGATTCGTCTTCCTACAAACATCTGGTGTCAGGTGATCCTACTTTCATCATCACCGTCGCTCTTGTCGTCGCAGTGCTGGATGTGAGGGCACTCTACCTAGTCCTGCCCATTACAATCACAATCTTCAAACTGGAGGATACCACATCGCAGCACAAAAAGTTTGCCTCACATCTCCGCTTCACTTTATACGTGAGTTGATGTAAACCTCCAGCTCGATTGCTTCGTGGCCACTTCATAAGCAACACATATCTTCTTCCACTCGTCCTCTTTTTTCCAACACAGATTCTTGTCTTCTTCATATCCCAATCAGCGTACACGTCAAGACATCTGACAACCGTAAGCACAAGTTATATTTTCATCAGGACTGTTCACCTCGTGTGATCACCAACCTTTTCTTATACCCGTTCATCAACCCCGGAATTCTTGCTAATTAAAGGTGACTAGAAGTGTACCAGACATTATCGAAGCCAAATCCCCAACTACGAAAGCATCTTCAATCACATTACGCGTGGAGCTCCCATGTTCAGCATTGATTCTGCGTAGAGTCAAAGTTGCGGTAGAGACCTGTGCTTGTTCCTACCATTTTGCCGCACGTCACTACACGGTACCTCGTATTTAGTCTCAAACCTCCATCTCACATCTTCAACCTTCACCCACATTCATATTCCTCCAACAGCGAAAGCCACGTCAAAACTACATATAATCCACAACTGGATTACCGAGGATATATGACACAGCACAAACCACACTAAAATGCCTTCATATAAATCAATTCCTGCCCTCAACAAAGAACATCAGCCACGCAAGAAGAAGGCTGCAATTGTAGCCATACCTTCGAACCAAGGCATCGTTGCAAAAGCTAGTGGAGGTTCCTCTTTGAGAAATGGCGAGCCTCAACAGCCTCGAGCAGCAATCTTGATATCGCAGCAAGAATGGCGAGATTGGCCATTGATAGCATTCGAGATTCGAAACCTTCCTCGAGATGTTACCACCTTCCAGATCTATACTGCTTTTCAGCGATATGGTTCCATCTCCAAAATCGATATCTTTGAAGATCCATATGGCAACAAGAAAAGCAATGGCAAGATAGAGTTTGCTCCTCCACCTCGACTTGATTTCTGGTCAAATGGCCAACACCGAGTCGAATTTCCCGACCATAGAGGACACCAGCAAGTCACAATCATTCCAAGCCGAAAAAATGGCAGAGTTGAGATTCAAAGTCCAATTCGAAAATCTATCTACTATCCAGCGGTGATGAAATTGTACCCGAAAACACTGGACTTCGGATTCATGTCAGATCCAGTGACAATGATGGACATGTACAGGGTTTCCGCTGTCAACGATAGGGAAAAATTCACCTTCCAGGTGGATTTGCGTTATAAGAGACTCAATATTCATTTCCAATGTGAGTTAGACTGTTCTACAAACACACTCTGTCAGTTGTGACCAACTAACAATAGAACAGGCAAGAGAAAGAACGTGAACGATTACTTCTTCAGAGTCCCATTTGGACAGCTTGAGAGAATTCACGAGGGTGACCTTGACAGCGAACATTTCGCGCTTGTCATTTCATTGAAGAGTCCACCACAATTCTTCCGAAGACTGGAGGATATCAAGGCGAGCCATTCCGAAAAAGCTATTAGCTGGACCGAGATGGACTCATGGTATAGACAAACAGATATTGTCTCTAACACCGATGGTCTGAAGAGGGCTTCTGTTTCTCTTCAGAAACCCACTCCCATCATTGACATTGGTAGGTGGTATCGCCATATTTTCTCTTGCAACTACTGACAAATTAAAGGCCGCTGGAAAACATATCGTTTTACATTTGAGAAAGATCGCACACCTGACCATATTCACCGCAAAATCAGAGACGCGCTTCAGGATCACAATATTCCAGTCGTTCCATTTCCTCTGCTCAAATTTAGCTCCGCAAGAGAAGCCACTATGTGGCCACTGTTGGACTTTCAATCTTCATCTACAAACGATAAACATGGACTGGGTCAATTGCAGGAAACTGTTAATCTGCCTTTCGCTGTCCGCTATCAACTGGAAGTGTGCATCTCTCAAGGCGTTCTTAACGAGCACAATATTGGGCCGCAATTTATACACACTCTTGCTCGTCTGGCAAATGAGAATGAGAAAAAGGCACAGCATATCTTAGAGTATTTTGCAAACGAAGATAAGCGGGTCTACAATCCGATGTCCATTTTCACAGATGATGAAGCCCAGGCATACTCACCAACAAACAAGATTCCTCATTACTGTGCATACGTTCGGAAGGCCACGATTACGCCAAGCTCTGTTATATATAGTTCCCCAACAGTTGAGACTTCCAACAGGGTCATACGCAAATTCGAGAGACATGGCGATAGATTCTTGCGTGTGCAGTTTACTGATGAGGCTTTTGAGGTAAGTTTTCTCACGTATCACGTCATTAAATGGATACTGAGTTGATAAGGGCCGTATAAACTCTTCTGCAAACCAAAATACTAATGATGCGGTGTTTACACGAGTCTTCCGCACATTGGCAAATGGGATCACAATTGGATCTCGTCACTATGTTTTCTTGGCTTTCGGTAATTCACAATTCAGAGAGAATGGTGCTTACTTCTTCTGTAACGCCCCGGACTTATCGGCTGCGGATATCAGACAATGGATGGGTAACTTTGCTCATATCAATGTGGTTGCAAAATACGCAGCTCGACTAGGACAGTGTTTCTCGACCACCCGAGACATTAACAGCACCCGAACGGGAATGCGCATTGTCAAAATCCCTGATATCAAGCGAAACGGATGGTGCTTCACAGATGGGGTTGGCAAAATCAGCCCGTTCTTAGCTGAAATGATTAGAATCGAATTTGGTCTGCCTCAGCCAGCACCTTCAGCGTTTCAATTTCGCATGGGTGGCTGCAAGGGAATCTTAGCCGTTGATCCGATTATTAAACAGCAAGAAATCCATATTCGACAGAGCCAAGAGAAATTCAAGGTCGCATACCATGGTTTGGAGGTCATTCGTTGTTCAAGGTTTTCGATTGCTACTCTGAACCGACAAACCATCACAATTCTCTCTTCTTTAGGTGTCGAGGACGAAGTCTTTACGAGGATGCTTATGGATCAACTCTCGAACTATCAAAACTCGATGACTGATAGGATGATGGCCTTGAATCTCCTTCAGAGATACATTGACGACAACCATACCACTGTTACTATCGCAGGCATGATTTTGAATGGTTTTATGGATCGTGCAGAGCCTTTCATGATGTCTCTTCTCCATCTTTGGAGAGCATGGTCAATTAAGCTGTTGAAAGAGAAAGCAAGAATCATTGTGGAGGAAGGTACATTCCTTCTCGGTTGTGTCGATGAGACTCGTACACTTCGTGGCCATGTAAACCTCTCGCAGGTTGGCTCTAACAATGTTGATCAATTACCTCAGGTTTTCGTCCAAGTTCCTGAAAGAAATTCGGAAAATAAAGGAAAATATGTTGTTATCCAAGGAATCTGCCTTGTCGGTCGCAACCCTTCTCTGCATCCAGGAGATCTGCGAGTAGTTCAAGCAATCGATGTTCCGGCTTTACATCATCTTCGAGATGTCGTCGTGTTTCCATCCAAGGGCGATCGTGATGTCCCTAGTATGTGCTCTGGTGGTGATCTTGACGGTGATGATTTCTTTGTCATCTGGGACAAAGAGTTGATGCCCAAGGAGTGGAACCACAAGCCCATGAATTTCGATCCACCGACACCAAGAACGCTCAATCGCCCGGTGGTGATATCTGATCTCATGAAGTTCTTCGTTCGCTTTATGAAGAACGACACCCTACCAACAATTGCGCATGCTCATCTTGCCCAGTGTGACATCCAAGACAGAGGCCCCAAAGACCCGATAGCTCTTGAACTAGCAGGTCTTCACTCCAAGGCAGTTGATTATGTCAAGACTGGTGAGCCAGCCGAGATGCCGAAGGCACTAAAGCCTCGAAATTGGCCTCACTTCATGGAAAAGCGTGGCAAGAAATCCTATGATTCTAAGAAGGTCCTTGGGCAGCTCTATGATCTGGTTGAGAGAGTCGACTTCAATCCACAGTATGACAAGAATTTTGACCGCCGTATTCTATCTGCCTACGAACTTGACAATTCGCTCTTAAAGGCGGCTCGTCAGGTAAAGAGCGAGTATGATGTTGCCATGAAGAGAGTTATGGCTCAACATGAAATCGCAACCGAATTCGAGGTATGGACATCGTTCATTCTGTCAAGAGCCCGTCTCAGCTCTGATTACAAGATGCAAGAAGAAATGGGCAGAGTCTCTGACAGTTTGAAAGATCGGTTTCGTACTATGTGTATTACTCGAGCTGGGGGCAAGGATTTCAAAACTCTTGGCCCATTTGTTGCCGCAATGTATCGGGTTACGTTCGAAGAGATGCTTTTTGCGCTTCAAGAGTGTAAAGAAACCAAGACAGTCGGTGGACGTGAAGTTCCTAAGCGTAAGAAGGAGGCCAAGTACATGCCTCTGATGAGCTTTCCATGGTTGTTCCCGGAATTTCTTGGTAGAATCGCAGCTGGTACCGATGCGCAACTGGAGCTGGAGGACATAGAAAGGGCAATCATTAAGCCCACAAGGCCAAAACGCGCCAAGCGAGACATACTCGGTGATGGCGATGAGGATGACTTCATCGAGACTGAAGAGGGTATCACTCACCGCGGTGAGATTCTGGACCTTTTTGGGCCAGACGATGAAGATGAGATCACTGAACTGGATGACTTCAGCAAGAACCAACCTCTCACCGAAGAAAACCTGATCAATGCCAATGTTGGTATGAATGACACCCAAGGTATCGAAGACGCCATCACAGATCTCGATCTTGGTCTCGATGCTATGCTCGCGACCAACCCACATCTTACCTTGGACATGAGCAAGTCCCCTATAGAGGAAGATTTCGCTCAAACACGCCAACCAACGGCAATTGAACAGCTCATATCTGAGGATTCGCTCCAAACCTCCGCGGATGAAGTCTCGGCTACCGAGTACCACTCCATGCACACCACACCAATCGAAACCGGCACCCCCGCGTCTGAGACGTGGGGTAGCGCCACTGGTGACCACGTCACTTCTGAGGTGGGCGCCGAAGATGCCTATGAAAGACTCATGAAGTTGAAGACCCAGCGCCATATGGAGCTGCCAGAACCATTCGCGCATGGCTCTTCTCAGCCTCGTACCAACGAACATGAAGAGCAAATGATCTTCGATGATGAGACGGATGAGGAAGATGAAGAGGATCCTTATGAAAACTTGATGAAGATCACAAACCGTCGTCCAGATTAGCTGGTCGCTGGCTTCTTAGAGGGAGTATCTCCTTAAGCTTTTTATCAGCTTGGGGTCAACAAAAACTTCAATAATTGCTTGTTTTTGGGTGCATTTCCTATTTTCTTATTCTGGCATTACATTGTTGTAGCGCATGGATTTCATGAGTTGGAGGTGCATGGTAGGATGGAATCAAGTCGTTAGGTGCATCTCTTGCTCACGGGTCTCGCGGATCACTTACTTGCTTGACTTTCTTGCTTGCTTACTTACATACCTGTACTTTAGCATCTGATGCGGTGAAAATAGCATTGAAACTTGTGCAATATTTGAAGTGGAAATGTGAACGCAAATATAACAGTGAGTATCGTTCAAGTTAAGACCTCGCGCATGCGTATTTGGAAAGTATGGAACTATTCGAATTCCTTGATGCCTACCTGCAGATGGATATAGATATACCTTACACCAAAACGCCCCTCATACAGCCTCGCCTCGCCTCACCTTACCCCTCAACCCGCGCTCTAATCTCTCTGATCAACGCCTTGGCCTCCTCAACCTCTACCCCATCCTGACACAGTTCCGTAGCCAGTACAAGTGCGCGCTCAAAGCTTTCATTCCGCATACTCCACTTAGCGAGCCACATACGAGCCTTACTAGTAGCAGGCGTAATACCACAACCAGACCCCTCCTCCTCACCCTCCTCCTGCGCAACAGCCAACTCCATAAACTCTCTCGCCTCAGCCTCGACCTCAAGTCGCTCATACATGCCAGCGATCTGCACCAGGATCTCAGGGTCCATACCGCCCGCCCGCTTGCCCTTGCCAGCACCCCACCCGTTCTCACCGTTGTCGGTTGCGTATGAATCGGCTAGGAGTGCGCGTTTCAAGGCTTTGATGCCTTCGATGTCTCGCCCCATCTTCTGTAGGCAGGAACCTACCGCGAGCCACATTTTGCCTTCCCAGCTGCGGAGACCGGCGGCCCGCTTGTAGTACCATAATGCGTAACTGTGCATTTCGAGCATCTCGTAGGTCTGTCCGAGACCGTACCAGGCGCGGTAATCGCGGCGATTCACGTCCACTGCTCGGCGGTAGCTCTCGATTGCTGCGTGTGTGTTTTTCATTTCTACGTATTCGTGGCCCATTAGTGTCCATGCTGATAAACAGTTTCGGTCGAGTGTCAAGGCGCGTCGGAAATACTGGACTGCTTTCTCGTGCTGAGAGAGGAGCGAATAATAGTTTCCTGTTATAACACAAGTTTCGGGCCGGAAACGATCTATAGATGTCGTGAGATGTGCGAGAAATGAGAGTTGAGGCCGTGATGACATGACATATAGAATATTACTGTAATGATCTAAGGAGTCGATTCGATATGGATGAGCTGATACCAGTTCGGAGAATTGTGATGAGGCGAGAGAGAAATCTTTTTTATGGTAGGTGAGGAGAGCTCTGCAGGTGAGGAGGAACGGCGATGTTGGGAAAACTCCAAGAAGCTCGCCGATGGAATCCGACAGGGAAGCACTGGATTGATAGAGTTCCAGAGATGTATGGATATGAAAGAGATAAGTTGTGATATTTTGTGGGAGCATATGCATGATTTTCTGGAGCTATGGAGAGATAAGTGGATGTTATTAAATGGGTACCGTGTAAAGCTTACATCTTCAATGCGGTTCATGAGTGCAGTTATCTCAAGCCAGCAAGACCAATTCATGGCGTATAGCTGTACGCTTCTAATTAAGTATCGTAAAGCTTCATCTTCGTTCTTATCCTTGGCTAGAACCATGCCATAGCTGCTGATATCAGTAGATGAACGCTAGCTTAGGAACTTATACTCACAGATATTCCAGCCAGCCCTGGCTACCTTCCACTTCCCCAGTATCACTTGTTCTCTCTCTAAACCAATCTTCCAATATCCGCATGATTGGTACTAATTGCTTATTGATAGTATTTCCACCATCATGGGGACCCATAACCATCTCACTATCCTCATCCTTTCTCTTCTCTCCTGACATATACTTGGCATATAGAGCCAAAAACAAGCTCTTCTGACTCAATCTTGGTAATGCAATGCCACTGCTGATAGCAGCCTTCGCTCTTGTTTTCTTGCCTTTCGATTCTTGACTATTACTCGGCGTCGTACTTGATAACACCCCCGAAAGTACAGTTTCAGGTAAGAACACCGCAGCGCAACGATCGAATTCTCGACAATCGAAAAAGGATTTTGCGAGAAGATACTGGTTGATTTCCTTGGCCTCAAGCAGAGCTTCTTGAGGATCCACATTGCCGGTAACCGCGATTGGTGGGGCTCCGACTCTTGGTGCTTCAGACATCTGTGAGTCTTCTGGCTCTATGGGTTCCGTTTCCACCGGCATGGACGTAAGCAGCTCTGCAGCCCTGGGAAGAGGTCAGCTAGTGGAGAGTCGTTGTCATTGGGGCAAGTGACCATTTTGCAGATTGGTAGAGACATCGCTCTGAACATTTCACTACTGCTTCTTGTAATGCATCATGAAGCTGGCTACGCTTGCGCTCATCCAAAATCATTTTTGTAGAAGATCGCTGGCGTTGCTATGCAATGACGACCAATGTTTGTTTGATTGGCCTTGCTTGACGAGGCTGAGAGCTGCAGTAGAGATATCTCCAGTGCTTGTCAGGGTCTGTGTTTTGCCTGAATGACCCTAAAATTACGTGAAATGAACTCTTTGGCTGTAACGTGTTCGATGGGGTTTCTATTTTTCATGAATATCGTGATGCTCGTGATATAGGTACAAGATTAATTGGTGTTTTTGTTGTTCTACATGCCCAGGAAGTCGCGATTCCACGCAGAATAATTCTGCCGCCTAGCTTAACAAGGCTAAACCATAAAAGCTCACCGCTGTCACCGCCCTCAATGGCAACGAAATGCCATTGACCCAAAATTGTTTGCCTTAAAAGATATAAACAAAGCACTACTTAAAACAAAGTACATAGAAGACCGCCAACGGATCTTCGATGTCCCTTTTCACGTCGGGATTCGTATGTAAAGGCACGGCGTCTACAGCAGCCCCTTTGGTCCGAACTTAGCCAATTGTAATAAAGTAAATACAGGCAGTGTCAAGAAGAACAAGTTCAAGTGCGCTGTGTTGGCCTGGTTCTGGCCATGTGGATATTGTTGATGCAGTGTGTGCACAACTATTGCCAAGTTGGGACAGGACCCTGGAAAGCTCGCGTTAAAGATAAGTAAGGTAAGGAAGTCCACTCTATAATAATCTCAACGGCAGCCAACACCACCTTCTCTATCTTCAGTCTCTACCAGAATTGCCCTCATTCAATACTTTCATCATGGCCAAAACCACTACCCTTCAAGAATTTGAGTCCATCTTCCCTCAATTGGTGGAGGACCTCCTCGCACACGCAAAGCAATATGGATCCCCTCAACAAGCATTGGACTGGTACAAAGCCGTGAGTTACCCCTCAATTGATGCCAAACTTCAATTGACTAACGACTCAAAAGTCCTTGAACGCAAACACCATTGGAGGAAAATGCAACCGCGGCATGTCCGTCCCGGATTCCGTCTCGCTCCTCCTCGAAGCCCCCCTTACCAAAGAGCAATACTTCCAATCCGCAACATTGGGCTGGATGACCGAGCTTCTTCAGGCCTTCTTCCTCGTCTCCGATGATATCATGGACAGCAGCATCACGCGCCGCGGAGCGCCATGCTGGTACCGCCAAGAGGGCGTGGGCATGATCGCCATCAACGACGCCTTCATGCTGGAGTCAGCAATCTTCATCCTGCTCAAGAAATACTTCCGCTCGCACCCAAGCTACGTAGAGCTGATTGAGCTGTTCCACGAAGTGACCTTCCAGACGGAGCTCGGACAGACATGCGATCTCCTGACGGCGCCGGAGGACAAGGTGGACCTGGACAACTTCTCGATGAGCAAGTACCAGTTCATTGTGATCTACAAGACGGCGTACTACTCGTTCTACCTCCCGGTCGCACTGGCGCTGCACGAGCTCAACCTTGCGACGCCAAAGAACCTCAAGATCGCAGAGGACATCCTCATCCCGCTCGGCGAGTACTTCCAGATCCAGGACGACTATCTCGACAACTTCGGCAAGCCAGAGCACATTGGCAAGATCGGCACCGACATCATGGACAACAAGTGCTCGTGGCTCGTCAACCAGGCGCTCAGCATTGCCACGCCTGAGCAGCGCAAGATCCTCGAGGATAACTACGGCAAGAAGAACAAGGAGAATGAGGCTGTTGTCAAGAAGTTGTATGATGAGCTCAAGCTCGAGCAGCTTTACAAGGACTACGAGGAGAAGAGAGTTGGCGAGATCAGAAAGTTGATTGAAAATGTTGATGAGAGTGAGGGTCTCAAGAAGACTGTCTTCGAGTCCTTCTTGGGCAAGATCTACAAGAGAAGCAAGTAAGCGGGGAGGGAAAAAATGCACGATCGTCAAGTTAAGTTTTAAATGAAAGATTCATAATGTCCGTAATAGAGAGCAGAAGAAGCATAGCGAAAATGGTTATTTCTTTCTTCGTGTAAAAACACAATACATTACTCCCAAAAACAATCTCAGAGTTCTCACATTCATCCTATCGAGAGAAAATTCATACTGCGTAAGGTAGAGTGATTTTTCAATTGTCAGCTGAAGCAGCTGGTAGTAATATATATACAATCTAAAGCATTAAGTTCGTGGCACAGAACGCACGCACGTACGCATTCTCCGCATCAAACCCTCTGAATGATCAAACTCCCAGCCCTACCGATCCAAATAACGCCAATGCTAAACCTGAACCAGCAGCCTTAGTCACGAGGTCCCACTCGTCCAACCCATAATCCCATCCACCCCATCCCATCCTGTGTGTATATTCCATCCTATGTATTCTACAACCATTTTCCGTCCGCCCACTCCCCACAAACTCACGACTCCCACATCCCCGAAACATCACAATCAAATCCCAACCCGTCCAAACCCTGCGTGATACCACCATGACAATCGAGCATGCCAGGACGAATGGTCCCATCACCACACATGCCCTCGGTGCGCGGGATCATCGGCGCTTGCAGGAAGCTATCTGAGTAGCGCTGCTCACGGCGCAACTGCGTCTGGCGCTGCACATAGCTAGCGGTGATATCGAGCGGGTGGCTGGTGCCGAGGAAGTCATCTTGGACGACGGCGTCAGCGCCGTTGGCGGTATTGTACCACGTCGCCTTGAAGGGTGAGTCGGTGCGTAGGATGGGCGAGCTGATGTTGCTGTAGATTGGAGAGGCGGCGTCGACGGAGGCGAAGGAGAAAGTTGAGGCGGAGTGGCGGTGCGTGGGGTAGACTTGGCTCATCATTGATTGCTGCGATTGGGAGAGCGGGGATTGCATGTCGAGGAGCGTGGCGGGTGAGTAAGGCGCTGATAGGGGGAGGCGTGATGCTTGGGCGGCGGCTTGTTGTTGTGCCCAGAGCATGGCGCTGTAGTCTGGCTCGTCGGGCTCTTCATGGTCATCGGACGATGATGCTGTGTCGATATGAGGTGTGTCCATTGATTCGGGCACATCGTGCATGTCGACGGCTGAGTCGTCGGATAGCTTGCGGCTGCTCAGCTCGGGTTTGATGTTCGTGGTCGTTGAAGGCGGCGAGTTGAAATCGCTGGAGGCAAGTTTACGCTCGAGCTCTTGGAAGCCCTCTTCGTTTTCTGGGAATACGTATGGTAGGTCAGGTGCTTGGCGGATGCAGCCAAGGATCTCAGCAATGTTGTGAATTACTGGCAATCCGCGGTCGTTCAACGCAGGCTCATCATAGGTCCAGGCCTCGCCGGCGCGGACCATAGCATACAACTTTTGCACAGTGCCAATGAGGGCGTATTGTGTGTGTTCGAGGACTTCAGCATAGCTAAAGGACGTCAGTCAACACTTATGGGGGGTGTGTGCGAGAAGAAAAAGTATTACCCTTTAGGTAATTGCTTGAACTCGGTCTTCTTCCTGCTACCTGCTGTGCACACCAGTCCATCGTCTTTACATCTCTTGCAAGGTGATTCTCCGTCACACTAAAGCAAGACAGAACATATCAGTTGAAATTCTTGAATTGGCAGGACAACGTATTGGGACACCAAGTATCTCACCTTTGTCTTCTTCATCCGGCACCGTTCACATGCTTTCCATACCCTCTTGTGTCTTCCATCCAGGATTCCGGACACACTGTGGTCGTGTACATTTACTCTCTTGCTCCTGGCCGATGGCTTCGGCGATCGTGCCTTTTTGTGTACCGCCGGCTTGCTCATACCTGTAGATTCCATGAAAGGTGACTCGGGAGAACTGCTCATTTCACAATCACAAAAAACTTGTGCTGTGTGGTGGTGGTCGTCTTTTCGTTTTTGTAGATATTATAACCGGGCTTGCATGCGTTCGGAGATAATAAACGGCTGTCTCCGATGTGACGGTGACGTTTTTCGAAATGCAGTGATTTGTGATGATTATAGGGCCGGGGTGAAGTCCACTCTTTTTTTTTCTCCTTTCCGTTTCTCCTCCAATGATGATTTTGTAAGATTTTGAAAGCTGGCTGTGCCTGTATGATCTTCGATCGAAATGTTCAAATATGATTTTTAAGTTTTGGTATGATGGCAGATAGGCGTTGCTAGGTGATGAATGATGTAACTTCTCTGCAAATGTAGGATTGACTTGATGTAATGTATGTAATATGAATAGGGTATATATAGATGAGAATATATATCACCTTAGAGGATGATAGTATGGTATCTTATGGTATAACTCAAGTATGAAATTTTTGAAATCAGGTGGGACTGAGAAAAAAAGCACTTGACAGAGGGAGCAGGGCGTCTTTTGTATATATAAATTATACGAGAAGGTTTTTTTTTTGTTTGGTTAGAAGAGTAAGCTTTGACAGGAGTGTGTTTGTGTGGGCTGATGTAAGGTATCTTATTCAAATGGGAAGGATGTGGCTTGGAGCCATGTGGGAGGGGAGTAGTATGAATAAGAGAGGACAGGCAGATGAAATAGTCAAGACCCCATGCTGGGTACTTGTCTTGTATAAAATCATTTGCGTAAGGTTGGTTATGCTTGTGCTTGTGCTGAAGCTTGTGCTTGAAATGATTAACGCAGTCGCAGCTTCAAGGTGGTCAAGGTATGGGATGGATAGGTAGTATAGCATACTTTCAAGTCACATTCAGTCAGCTCCCCCCCAGCTAAGCTAGGTGGAATATTATCCCGGTAGGCTGCAAAGATCGATGCCGATGCCGAGTCCGAGTTTAAAAGCAGAGAGGCAGAGAAAAAAGGTTCGTTATGATGGGGGAAAAAGGACTCATTGTGAGTGTCGGCCTTTCTAAGCTCCTATTCTAGGATTAGATCATTTTCATAAATAAATAAAAACCGACTAAGACATATGAAAAGGGCATTGAAGCGGCCATTGGATTTAACTAAGCAGATTAAAGTTATGTATGCTACTTTGTTTGGTTCTCTTTAGCAGCACATGGGTTTGGACGGGGGGTGTATGAATGAGTGCACGGTAAGACCAGGGTGCGATGGAGAAGGGGGAGGGTGGAGGGGGGGCGTTTTGTGCAACCGTCTTTTTTTTGTTTTGAAAGTCAAGCCAGGTACGCCAGATTATTGTTGCTAAGGTACAAGCTATGTTAGTGCTTGGAATCCGAGAGCATCAGCACCAAGATGTATTTCGTACTCTATCCGCCTCGTACGCATAATATTGATGAATGAGAGAGAGGATAACTATGTCAAAAGGTGGAATAATTGTCACGAGTGGCACATTCTGATGACAAGGCATGGACTAGGGGGATTAGTATGGGCATGAATACAAGTGGCCAAGAGGAATGAATATTCAAATCATACACACTCATCATGGTCATAATCACAATCATTCCTTCGCGGCTGAATGATTTATGTACAAACATACATACATACTTACTTACTGACTACTCAGTATTCAATATTCATCAGCATTGTACTACTGGTGAGTCAGGATATGTAAGGATGCGTAAGAAATCATCAGGAAGTAGTTCCGATCGACCTTAACTCAGAGTGGAAATGGCTCACTCACAAGTACTACCTTACTCGGACAGGTACAGTATGAAGAGTGAGATAGGTATCAGATGATAGCATGTATGGAGCACCATGACAGGACCCGAGTGGAAGGAAGTTAAGATAGAGGAATATGCGGGCGGATATGTGGATATGTATGTATCAGTAGTATTTATTTTATCAGTGTAATACAATTTGGGATTCATCTACGAAGACAATCACAGAGGACATGCAAATGCAAATGCGGACCAAGAGTGATGAGAAGAAGCAGCTGTATGAATAAGAATCGAGCATTGAACATCGACGGGGCATAACGAGGAGACCGAGGAATTAAGCAGACAGCCGGACAGGGTACATACAGGTAAAGCGAGCATGGTAGACACGCATGCTTTTGGTAGGCGGAGAGAGAGGGTGGAGGAGGGGCCAAGGGTTGAGGATAGGCGGAAGCCTTGTACCCATATTGAAAATTTGGTGGATGAAATACCTCAAGCACAAAGCAATGAAGCAGAGAGCACACAGTACGGTAAACTCCATCCCATCGCATCCCATATGATCTCAATCTCAGTCCTAAATCGATCATCCAAACACAAACTGCCCACCAACAACATCTTAGTTCCAGTGCCAACAACGCCAAGCGCAGAGACAATACGTGAATATCTAAGCAACTTCTACTGTACTTTGCAATTACTTCAGACCTTGGACCACAATTCTACGGAACACTTTCTCCACAGCCAACAGGGCTATCGAGAGGAGGAAGGGGGGGGGGAGGTTTCTTGGGGCTTCTTGGGAGTTCTTGGGATGGTATCCATACAGACTCTCCCAGGCTGTAGATTGATAAGCTATACGCTATACGCTGTACGCTGGAATTATCTATTCTATGGAGATAGAGAGCGAGGAGAAATCAGCACTTCCTCGATGCAAGCCCACAATAATAAACCCACAAAGTCCGTAAAGCCCTTTCCTCCTCCAGACTCGCAAATAGCGCTGACTGGTCATCAAGCCTCACGGAATTCGTTGATTGTCCGTGCCACCACCGGTCTTTGGCTGGTGCCGACATGCGTATGTGTATAGAGCAGACTGTGAACTACAGACTAGAGACTAGAGACTAGAGACTAGAGACTACAATACTTCAAATCTCCTTCTCAGTCTCCATGGAATGTGCGAGTTGGGGGGAGAATGAACGACCTCTTTCCATGTAGCGGATCCTACAACGATGTACTACTACATACGTATGGGGTTTCGGCACGGAATAGATCCAGTATCTTCCTCCAGCCCTTTCACGCCCTTCTCAATCCATCCGCCCTTGGATGAGAAGAAGGGTTTTCGTAGTCAGTTTAGTTTACTTTTACATGGCTGCCGTAAAAAAAGAAGAACATCGAACCAGTGTTGCTGAGGCTGGACTAGGTGACACGGCAAGGCGTGCCGTGATTATGGATTCCTTGTCAAGAGTTCATGGACTATGAATACATCTGGCGGAGGGATTTGTGCAAGTTCGGGAACATTTTTTGTGACGTTGTACATATGTATGTCCATTCACATATACATACATAATACATACATACAGTCGGAATCATCCTTTGTTCCATCCAGAGGATATACGGAGTTATGAGGAATGGGAAGTGGGTGTTCGATGAGAAAGATCCCTGAGAAAACGGATATGAAAAGGTGCAGGATGAGACTTTTCCGTAGACGGATCGAAACAAGCCGATTGTCTCCATCAATTCGAATGCCTTTCCCTTTTATTGGATTTATTTATTCATTGTTTTCATCTTTCCCAAGGGAGTATACGGTTACCAACAAGCGGGTTTGATGCCCAGTATTCTGACTGTAATCGCCATACATACGGTGGCTCGTGATGCTGTAAGCACGGAATGACTGCGTGGTAGCGATGAGAAATCAACTAGCCCATCCATTCATCCATACTCAAGTAGGCACTCCGACACGTTCGGTTGGCCTCTGAGCGACCTTTTCAAACTTCGATACTCATTCACAACATTGAGAATTACGGTTTCTTCCCCAAGCAGGCGTTTTCGTAAGTACGATAAGTACAAGGGATCGTTATTGTGCATTATGATTAAGTCATATCATGCAGGTGCAGAAAAAAGACAAAAAAGGACAAAGGACAAAGGACAGCAGAGCAATAATACCTTGACGTAAGAGAATACGTGTAATTACGGAGTAGCAAATAGAGTCTCGTAAATACGAATTAGGTACCGAATAACTTGGTGTCGGTGACTCTTATCATTTTGTTCTCCCCTGTGATCTCCATCTCCATATAGATATGTTACAATGGATATGTATGCGCACGGCAAATTTTCTAAGGTATCAATGTAGAGGCCTCTAATGTAAATTGATGATAAACACTTGAACCCATAAATCGCCCTATTCGATTTCCTCAATAATTACAACCCTAGATCATGATACTCTTCTGAGTTGACGAGTCTCCAAAATCATTCCAGTCCGTTATTTGCATTGATTTTGTTTTTGTGGGGGACTTAGGCTCTATTTCGACGGATTTCAAACAGCCCTTTTCTTGCATGTTGGGCTGAGCTTTGGAGCTAAGCAGCTGGGTAATCAAGGTCAAATAGACTTCATTCTAGATGCGTAGCTTTCTCTGCGCATTATCTAATCCGGTAGTCGGGACAAGCTAGCTCCGGGCTGGAATAATGAGCCTCTCTCTCTGTCAACTCTCAGCTCTCCAAATCTCAACTCGCAACTCTCACCCGATCCTCTCGAGTCTTCTGGACACCATCAGAAATGTCAAGAGAGAAAGAGATGAGATCGGATTCGATCTTCTGTGCATGCATGCTCCATGGATCTTTCCCGAGGTTAAGTTCGCTTCGTCCAGGTCAAGTGTCAGCCATTTCAATGACATGTCAAATCATAGAATGCTCGTTACGACTCGATAATGCTCTCTATCCCACTCTGACCCATAAGGTACCTTGCGTAGTACATACATACAGGCGCAGTACATCCGGTATCCATATGTACGCAAGCATATGCCAATGTATATTTTGCGGATTTGTCTCCACGACACCACAGCAACGTGACAGCACACTGACCACACTCCCCACGTCCACCATGCCAAAAGCCCATAAGAGTTGAAAGACGATCCAAGTCCATAATAATGAACGGCACAAAGTGAAACTGTCTGGGCCTCCAACAGCATCCAGCATCTTGCAAATCCACACCTCCAAATCTCCAACAAAAAAGAATTAAAAAAAATACACCATATTTCAATGACTTCGTCTCCAAAATCCCATCCTTCCTTTTCTCCAGGGGGGCCATGGATATGCATCGCCCCGATTCGGCCATATATGCTTCCCAATTCGTGCCGCGGTTCGTTCGTACTTCCAATATCCCCTGCTCGCCACCCCCTCCCTGCTCGGCACACCCAAGTACAATATGCACAGCAGAGGTCGTGAAGGCTGGTGAAATGTCTTGCACAACATCGCATCGGATCGGGGCTCAAGCGGGTGAAGCGGGTGAAACGGCTCCTCGCGTTTGTGTCGGGTGTTGCGGTGCCTGGCGCTCGACAGGGGCGTTATGGATGTTTTTTGCTACTGCATACTGCTGTGGTTGACGATGAGCGTAATCTCATGAAATCCCCGGTTTCGTTATGCTAATATATCCGCATGTCGTTATACTTGTATATCCGCATATCATTATGCTTGTATATCCGTATATCATTACGCCTGTATATCCGTATATGCGACTCGTTGTCGGAATATATCACACATGTTTGGAAATTATACAACTAGCCTCATGCCTGGAGAAGTTGTATGTTCCTGTCAGTGTTCGTGGATGGTTACTGTAGAATATCCTTGTGCGCTACTCTACCAGGGGTATACAAACATACGCACATACATTCCGTGTATTTTACGCATTCGTCATACAAACATCATCCATTCGACAAAACCTACCGCCGCGCCAGTGCATATCAATCCTCGAGGATTCGGGACAGCAACTTCGAGATAAGAATAGCCGCGTGCAGCATAATACACTCTTTCTTGGGTCATGCTAAGCTTTGATTTCTCTGCAACTGTGCCGCATGGGTTGAGATAGACACAGTGTTTGCGTGATGTATGTGGCGGAGATGGTGAGTGCTTTGCCTTTTGCGGCGAGACGGCGCGATGGAACGGGAGATGGTGTCTAGGCAGCATAGGAAGGAAGTATTGGATATTGGGAGATGTAAGGAGTACCGTGTTTGATTGGGGCTAGAAAGTCGAGATTTATTCCGCGTTCGAGTGGAACTGATGCAGGTTCATGTTCTTAGTTTGCCATGTAAATCATGGATGTTGGGAGAATAGTTGCCCGCGAAAAAAGTATCATGAAAGATATTTACGACTTTCCGAAAACTAAATCTTTCTAAAGGTGCCATGGTACGCGCCCTCGACAGCCACAAAGCTTTTTTCTGGCTCAAAGAACAATTCTATTCTACACGGTAGTCTTGAAATCCGCGGAAGTCTCTTGGATAGCGTGGACAAAGCTATGCGCCGATGAGGACGTCGAATATAGGTATATACTTATCATACATCGTGGGCACTTCGTTGCAACGACCTCACGCCTTACGGAGTTGCACATTTGCCTCATTGATTGCCTAAACTAGCTTGCGGAGCTAGAATAGTAACAGTCTCAAATATTCCTAGGTATTCAACGCTGTCCACGACATACTGTTCACTACTATGCTGGGATCCCGGCAATTCAGCAAGCTATTCCTATCAAATCCCGTAGTTTCGCTGGCAAAGCACAACAAAGAGATTACACGTCCATGTCGTGAAGAGAAAGCGGAGTTTGTTTGCCAAGGAACAACCCGAAAGCCGCAAACCCAGACAGATCTCCGATCGACGCTGTCAGCTGCGCAGGAAGAACGTGCAATGAGTCAAAACTAATGTCAGAGAAGCCCGAAATTTTCTCGAAGCTGGGACACTCTCCTCCGTAAACATGGCGAGTGGATCAATCGCCAGATGCTGTACGACTATAAGTATTATGAGCATGAATCTGAGCATGAGCACAAGCATGAACATGAACATAAAGATAGGGGACGGAAAGCAAGATACGAAGTCAACATACATCCGTATTGGAGTTCATAAGCAAGCTGCAAGTAAAATACTCGTCTTGCCGGTATGGAGGTAATTATGAATACTGACTACTGTGTAAGCGGTGATAATGCTGGTACTGATGCTTGGAGCTGGTGTTCGTTTGATTCGAGTCCTCTTCTCATACTCCTCCTCTGCTTACGACCTAGTACTATTGCACGGCGGTCGGCTCCACAGCTTTCCCCGAGACAGAGTCGGAGTCCGACAGGATTGGTTCGCTGTTCGCTCCGCCCTCGCTGGCCGCCTCCCTCACCCTCGCACTTCAAGATCAACCGCGACCGCGACCACGACCACGACGGAGAGCGGACGCCGTTCTCCGCCTGGTCTGGCGCCATATTAAAGGAAAAGCCTACGGACACTTATTTGCCAGAGGACGGTCCTTGTTGTCGATCAGGGTCGGCGTTAATCATGCTTAGGTCGTCGCGCTTCTGGTACAAGTACATCTTCTCCTACCCAAAGGTTGACAAATGTTTGGATTAGTTTTTGGATAGTTTACTCTTGTATAGATACTCTCCCCAAGACGCAAGCTGATGATGAGTGTGGCTGCAAGCTACCGCGTCCTCTACTTAGAGCCGCTCTGGTACCCTCTTTGGCGGCTGACCATGCCCGATCTCGCTGGGCCCCCAAAACTTCTTTCTTTACCGGATTAATGGATAAGCTCGAGGTGCTGCTGTTGATAAAGTATCGTCGTCACTATACCTTACTATTGCGCTGATGAAAGCTGGTCAAGACATACAGGTAGGCAATCATGCAGACGCTTGTTTTACAGGCTTGGTAGGATACGTCGGTTTACTTTTTATGCGTGTCTTCGCTCGTTATTGCTTATTTCTGTACCTGGTCGTCCCGATCCTCGTGGTGATGTTCACCATATACTATGACCTGCACCTCAATCTCAGCATTGGGCAGGGGCATGAAGAGGAACTTATGATTTGTTAAGATTTACTTATGATTTGGATGTGGGCTGATCGAAAATCCCATCTGGCTTTGTATGGTAAGCGTTGTATCTCTTTATTATTTGGAAAATTGATTGGATAAGAAGCCAATATGAAATAGGTTTCCTTGGCTTGGTGATACCCTGCCTTTATCCCTACCGCACTTCGATAGCCTTGACGCCGTATATACATGCTGCTTGGGCTCACTAAGCCTTATTACGCCTCATATCTCATCCTCGAGCATTCTGAGCATTCTGAGCATGATGATAGTGCATACTTACTTTCACTGTCCAGTGAATTACCCTAGGTTTCAAATCCTGTGGGGACATTTCTGTCGTTGCAATATCATAGCGTTCCGGATATCAAAAATTTATCCGCGATCCTTGGGGTATCACAATATCACAGAGTTTTTCGGATATCAAAGCTTATCCGCCATCCTTGGGATATCCCCGTCGTTGCGATACTACCATATGCTTTCGGATATCAAAAATCGTCCGAGATCCTTGGGATATCAGAGTTCCGGATAGCAAAACTCATCCGGAATCCTTGAAGCGTTTTACTGAGAACTACGAGTACTGTAGTATTCATGAAAACCAGTGGCTGAGGCCATTGACATCAATGATTGATCTTCATAACACGGAATCATTGTGGCTTCTCAACCCACACATACACGATATTGAGTACCGGGATTTCGAAGTATAATTAACGTTAACAAAATCATCAAATACAGCAAAATCACTAAATGAAATACCGAAAGTAACACCAAAACTTTCCCTGGTCATAACTATCACCACCTATTCCATCTCAAACTCAAAGGAATACCAATGGGAAATGATTATTGCAGCAACTTGTGTCGGGAGGCTGATGCATCCGATCCGGGGGCTCTGATCCGGTCGGCGCCATGTCAGTATCAAAGGCTTCAAAAGTACTCATATGACGGTAGTTTTTCGTAAAACATCGACGCCCAAATCTTCCCGTCTGCCTCAATTCCTGCACTTGTGCAGTTTCACGTTGGAGGAGAAAGGCTCGATTAAGGCCTCTCACCAAACATTATTTCATAGTGAGTTGCTATCACTCGCCGCCAGTTGTCAAAATCCGGAAAGTATCGCGAGTGAAGATGTCAACCTCTTAGCGAATGGTGACTTTGACCTTCACGAATGCAATGTGGACTTCTACCGCGTAGAGAATTGATGACTTATCAGGAAGACCGTATGTTGTGATCCTCATACGAAAGAAGTTGGGCTTCTCGCTGAATCATCACATACATACGGTGGTATTTCTCATCCCAGGGTGTTATTATTGGAACACTCCTAGAAATCAATGAGACGCTATGGCACATGCATGCCGCCTCAAACAGAAGAACGTCCACCTCAATCTTGATAATACGCGCCATCAATGATCCAACAAAGGTAAATAGGGAAGCTTCAGTGGCCGCCTTCCCAACCGTCTTGTTTTTGGAGGAAGATACAATCTGCCTTACAGGGCGGGAAATAGCCAGCATAACGCACGTCAGAGTCCACCAGGGTGGGTGATAGGCGAGCGTGAGGGGATTCAGGGCGCGGCGAGAATCAGCACGAAAGCCTCAAACATGGTTTCGTCCTGTTGGTCTTCACACGGGATAGATTGGTAGTATCCATGAATATTACCATACGAACAGAGTTATCATCTTGAAGCTTCACACCACCGGTGGCATCTTTCTGAAAACCCAAGCTTTGTCGACGTGCCGTGAAGTTGAGAAAGTTAGAGATGATGAGGTAGAGCGTCGACATCTCCTCCTGTTTATGATAGGGTACCTCGCTTTGAATCATTTGCTACTTATCGCAAGTTCGCATTCTCTATGGTCAGGCGAAATTAAGGGTAGAGATGGCGCTTACATCAGTTTCCCCACATTCTCTGATAACGGTTGATAAGGGACATTGATTGACATTTTGACACTCACACATGTTGTGAGGTGTGAGTGCATGTTAAATCCCCTCAGATTTACCATAGCTAAGGAAGTCGCGCCGTAGGTAGTCACGAAGTATACGTCGTAGTATCCAAGGTATCATGTATGTACATACATAGGTGAGTAATATTCGTGCCCGTATTGTACCTAATTTGGATTCTATCATACGTATCATACATCCAAGCCCCACGAGTGCTAGCTGCCCATACGGAGAATATCAGCGAAATCAAGCTACCTACCTCACCTTGTCTTACTGCATATAGCATATCAGTGGATCTTACGTATACTCAAACCCCCCAAAACAGCGTCCTGCACCTCTCGGCGCACCGATTCACGTACAAGATACCCGATATTCTGCAGTGCAGCCTGTCCAGACCCCAGCAACAATCACCAAACAAGCTTTCACTTCCGCGAACGAGCAAAAGGCATATGTATGTATGTATGTATGTACATACATGGAGGGTGGAGGGCACGCGGCAGTAAGTAAACGTACTGTGCCTGCCAACCACCCTATCATTACGCGGACAGCCCACCAATAGCTCAAGCCCGACAACGTGTTTCTGGCACATTTGGCAACTCAACGCTGCACTGGACCCCTTGCCCACTGCCCACTGCCCACTGCCCACTGCCCCCCTCGCTGGTCGTCCGGATCGTAGGTGCTCCCGGTCCCGAGATGCATGGGCGACTTGTGCATGGCTTGGTTATTTTACCCCCCTTATGCGCCTTCTTCAGATTTATGCATGCTGTCTAAGTTTATCCGTGGCGTTTTGTTCATCATCGTCGTTCCCCGCGAGGAACTCCACTCGGTGGTGAGGGTGATGGGATTGATGGGATGGCATGGGCTTTTGGACGTGCTGTCGTCTGTTGAGCATGCGAATGACGCTGCAATGGGAGATTTGAGGAGATTGGGATGACTGGGGGATCATTCACCGCTACTGTTGCATGGTTGAGGGGAGGTTTACCTGCTTTGGGTGGTTTGAAGTATGAGTATATATGAGTATATATGAGGGTACGTGTGTTTTGAGGTATTTGCGCGTCTTACTTTGAGTAGAGATTCTCTGGTGGTGTTGGATTGCATGGAATTACCTTGGATGTATCGCAATTAGAGTCATATATCTGTACTCTGATGTAACTACGTATTGATACTACGTATTGATAGTAGGTTGGTCTTCTTCTGTCTCGCTTTATACTTCACAGGGATTTGCTTTGCTCGTGTGTTTCATTTTCATCTCTTCAAAGTTTGAGTGACTGCCGTGGTGAAGCACATCTCTCTCTCTCTCTCTTCTTTATATTACAGGGATGAAAACCACAAGTTGAACGTTAACGCTTGTACCCTGCACACATTGTATCTTTCTCACTCTCGATATATCAAAAGGCTCCCTCGTCAACCTAAGCTTCAAAGCATGATTTCCACATTATCATCATCATCATCATCATCATCATCATCAGTCAAGAATCATCAATGAAGATCTGCTTAGCACCACCTCTAGGGACATGAGAACGCAAATCCCTCGGCTCATAGACTGAGGCCAGTTGTTCCTTCGACAATTTTGATACTCTTTTGGATCATAGACAACGGCCAGCAATGTCAGGGATCAGTATGCCTCAACATGAACTTAACCACCAAGATCAGATGCTCCATCAATGTCAACCCCACGCACCGGTCTCTAGCCTTCACAAATCCTGCACAAAGCACATCGCAACGTCTATTCCGTCGCCATGACATTATACGCAGCACAGCAGCTGATCCATCCACGAATCAATCAATTCTGCCAAATGTATGTACATACATACGCTGATGAATTTGCCTCTTTGCACAAAACAAACAACGGTCCGAGATCTTTAGCATCGGTGTCATCAAGCTCGTTGCTCCGACATGGAGTCGCTGCTCGGCCACTTCTGCAGAGATGGAGAGATGATTATCCCGCGCTCGCGACTCAGCATCAGCCAAGAATCCTGAGCGGCGCTGAATCCAAGACCCAAGATATGCACAAATACAGCACGGGCGAGCCTGCGCTCAATGCACTCCCAAAGTTATCTGGGGTACAGTGTAATGTTCACCTATTCTATGTATTTGCGCAGCTGGCGTATGAGCCATCGGCTCTATTGTCTCGACCTCGCGACCAGTCGGCTATAAGGTTCTCATCTTCGTCTTCATCTTCGGCCTCCCCCTCATCTAAACTCGGGAGTTTGAATTCTTACATTTGAGGATTTCGCTATGCAATTCATTGCCGAGTCATCTATCCAGGTACGGTGACTCAGCTGCGTCACGCCGAATGCTGCGCAGTGCTGGGCACGCAAGATAAAGTCTTGTTTTGTCTTGCCAGTGAGGCGAATCTCAATGCAATGCCATGCCATGCCATACCATGTCTTGTCAATATGTACCCAATATCGTTACCTACGCATTACTACTCTACCTGCCTAGGACTACTTTGGACTCCACATCGGGGCTCCTCCAAGACACCATCCACACCGCACAGCCTCATGTGCACGCAATTCCCAAGGCTCATTGTGCCTGTCGACCTGAAAGTCGAAAGGGGTCGTGAGATGGCACATACGTCGCATCGCCCTATCGCTTTCGCACTCGCTCTCGCTCTCGTAAATCGTAAGGCGTCGTTCTCGCCGCCAATGCGTATGGTGGCTCGTGTGCGCGCTTGGAGTCTTGAGCGACTGGTCATGATCTATTTGTGAAATATTTACTGAAATATGGCGATTATGAGAATATGTGCTGGGCTATATTGATGGTGAGGCATAGGATTGCTTGGCGAGATTAAGATGCATGTCTTGAGATGAGGTTTGATGTGATATTGGAGTATAACTGATATAAAGATACACTTTAAGGTTTGTAAAGTCTCATTGCTATACAGACTCCGGTCATCCATGTGAAGACCCGTACCATACTTTGTAAGTGGTCTTAAGAATATGATTTATTCAGAGTCAACCTCACGTGGTGACTCTGCGAAGCTTAGAATAAAACTTTACCTTCTCATACGGCATGGCCTGGAGGCTACTTATCATGTTATCATGCTCCATCTGCCATTAGGCTTGGCTACCAGGATAAAGCTCTCCCACGTGCGAGAATTTCTCCACCAACTCTAGTAGCAGCATGGCGTAACTGGGGTTCAGTGACATTCCAGTAGGGGTTCTGTTCCTTCAGCTAAGAAGCTACAGGAAACTTCGTGAGGGATGAAAAGGTGTTACTCGACCCTGTTATCATCGCTTTGGAACTCCTGATACTGTGACTTAGTGTGAATGACAACAAGACCCTAGTCGAACGGCAGAATAATCTCTACGCAGTACAGAGTTTCCATTGACGGCTTGTTCTACGTGCCGGTGGAGGTATCGTTGATGATCCTAGTATAGAGGTTTCAATGGATTTGCCACAATTGCCACAGATTTAGAATAGTCATTCGTAATACGTTTCTATCCACGTAAATTTTGAGGCTGAAGATGAGGGGATGTCATCCCCACAATGCATTACTGAAGGCTGGTCTTGGCGCTGTAGATATCATGAACTTAGTCAAAATTACAGCAGGGGAAATTATGATAGTCTGATTTCACCTTTGTTCTTGAAGTGCCGAAATATATCAGTAAAACATGGAAGTTGGAACTCATCATTTCAACCCGTTGAGACATGTTGGGAGAATCGGTCAAACAACAGTATATCCCAACAGCCAACCAAACCTAAAATAACATTTGTCCAGATACTGTATCCATTGCAAAAGATATAGGCTTCCATGGAAACAATGAATGTTTGCCAATGGTTGAAATGATGCAGTCATCGCACTACTCTCAGGTACAACATTTCCGCATTGTCGACTTTGCTCCAACGGTGCTAAGTAGTTCCTGATATGGATGATAAGTGATTGCGTCCATACCTGTCAACCAGCATTCAGAACCCCATATTTATGTGGGATGGGAGTAGTGACAACCACAGATTTAGGTGGCCCTGGCTCGCACTGTTCAGAAAGAAGGGTGGCCTGCACAGTTTAATTCATCAACATAGATAGCCGATGATTTCTGTGACCGGAGGATTTTGCGAATCGGCAATGCATGGTGCTCAGCACTGCATTGGTAGGGGACCGACATGCGGGTTGTATGCATTGCTGCTGCGCTTGATTGAGAACTGCCCTTGATGTGTTGTGACATTCCTGAGACAGACGAATTTCTGTGGGAAACTGATGCGCTCTCGAACATCCACAGCGTTGGGAGGTGAATAAAATATGGAATATAACATACAATCATAGCAAGTACACCTGTAATCCATCATCACTATTAGTAAATGCAGTGCTCTCAGGTACCCTTCAGTCTGCCCCATCCCACATCGATATCCACACCGTCATCGTTAATAACCTTCCCCCTATCCCATTCCCTACTCTCCCCCTTGCCCTTCCACCTCACATCCTCCTCCCTCTTCTCCCCACCCTTCTCCCACTTGCTAACCTCCTCCTCCGTAAATCCTGCAGCCCTCAGCCTATCAGCACCCTGCTGCTTCCACTTGGTCCTATCCCTCAGCGCTTCTAGAGCCTGATCCCAATCATCTTCCTCTTCCGGATTCAATGCCACATCGGCAGCAGGATTATAGTCCGAAGAAAATCTCGAGTCAATCCCAGAAGCACTAGATACAGTTCCTCGCCCGCGAGATCTGATTTTCAAAGATGAGCTAGGGGGTCGTGGACCAATGATATCATCTAGAGGATCTGAGTCCTCATCCTTAGTCTCCGTTTCGTGTCTCCTAGAATGCGACTTGGAACTCCTCTCAGAATGTTTATGATGCCGGCGCGACTCACGTGGCGATCTCGATCTCGATCTTGACCTAGATCTTGGAAGACGCTCAGAATGCCGATGTCTACTCCTGTGCTCGCGTGACCTCGATCTATGTCTGCGCCTCCCATCACTCCGCTCCTTCTCAGGTGATCTACTACGACGATGTCGTCTCTCAGACCTCTCCCCACGTCCCCCTCTTCCATCATCGTCTTCGTGCCTGTGTCGTCGTCTGTGCTCCCTCTCCTTGTCGACCTTATCCCCAGTATCGCGCTTCGAATGAGAGGCTTCGTTCTCATTACGCCTCCGTGTCGTAGGCTGCCCACCAAGAATGGCGGCGATGGCCCCAAGCTGTCTTTTTCTGACGTCGCGGCCTGCACTCGCGCTCCTGCTCTCCTGCTTTCTTTCCCCGGCCGTTAGACCCCGCAGTCGGGCCTTTGCATCCTCGGCCTCTTTGGCGAGCAGCGCTTGGTTATGGCTGTCTGTTTCTCTGATAATGTTGCGCAAGAAGCGCGTGTTTGGTTTGGGGTGGTTCGCCGGTGCTCTGATGGAAAATCAGCATAAGTCATTGAATTGAAGGACAGATGTATTGAAGAGCATAACGCACTTGTTTGGAAGGAATGCCTGCAATCCTAACGCTGAGTATTTTATTGAGCTGTCCTTAGCATCCTTGGCCAGAAGACCAGCAACATAGTCATCCGAGAGATCGTCAGTAGGCATCGTAGGAAACTCCACCTGTTGAATCTAGATGAAGAGTGAATAGCGGAGAAGTATAAGGATATCGCAAGCAAGAACGTATATCACTAGGTAGATATGCATGTTCTGCCGCTATACACCGGCGATACGACAACCGTATCGGGTAAAGAGTGCGAGTGTCGCAACCACGAAAGTAAACAAATCAAGCCTGACAACGCGACTCTCAAGACAATCAATCAGTCACATATATTCAAAATGGCACAGTCTCATAAGGATGTACTCCGCCTACTGGAAGAATCTCACGCAGAGCATCAACTCTCCATCATAAAGCTCAGTGAACCGATTTCCAGTGCTACAAAGTCAAATGGCAATGCGCGAACCTCAGATGTCTCGGCGGAGGGGATCGAGGAACCCAGCCCAGCCAGTTTAGAGGCAGATCTCACTCACTATAAGGCAAGGGATATCTAGAATCATCAAGTTTTTGCTCACAATACTAATTGTTTCACAGGAATTATTCTCCAAGTTACGTTTCTCATACCTCGAGCAAGTCACCAAAGAGAAATTCATCCGGTCTATCGTCGGCGATCCACCACAGATTGTCAGCGCGCAAGAGAATATCGAACTTGAGTCACAGCTCTTGGGGATCAAGGCTACACTCAAAGCACAGAAGACAGAAGTCGCCGAACTTGTTGAGGAACTCGGACGCCTAGGAAGAGATTTGACCAAGAGACATGAAAACATCCAACTGCAAACAACACAACTGCGTGAGTTGCCTGAGAAGATTGCCGGACTACAGAGCAGGATCGAGGAGCTCAAGTCAAAACAAGAGGTTCCATCTGATATACCGCACATGAATTACTCGCTGGAAAAGACGCAGGCTTTGGTAGAAGAGAGAAGGAAACAAGCGGCTGAATTGGACAGACAGATCGAAACACTACAAAATGCTTTGCCGAGGAAAACGAGGGAGTTGGATAGACTCCAGGGCGAGGTTGGAGTCTTGGAATCGAAGAGATTGCAGGTTATGGCAAGCGCAAAGGAGGCCAAGAGGAGGAGGGAAGAAGGAGGTGGGGCTGATGAGTTGGAGGAAAGAGGAAGGTGGTATAGAGGTGTTGAGGCTGGATTACGGGGCATGTTGGAGGTTGAAAACTGAAGGTCTTGCATGTTGGATGTAGTATCAGATGGGGAGCATAACACAGGGTTTGGGATCATGGAAACAATTAGTCAAGGATTTGAGGAACATGTGGGTTTTGGAGTTTCGATAAGAAACAGGCGTTCTGTTTGGGGATACCTGGATGGCATGGAGATTGTGTTTTTGTATATTTATATCTCTGTAGGATTGGCAAAGCTAGATATTTGAGCTCTCGTACTGAAGATTGGCGTATCTCCTGGGAGTACCTAACCCATGACAAACTTCAACATATGTTGGCTTGATTGGTGTCTGTATCACGGTAAAGCGATTCGGTCATGGACTGTCCCGAGAGGGGATTTAAGACATTCACCACAACATGGCACTGCCCAGAGTCGATAGATACTCAGAACAGAGGCTCATTAAACCGCTGGAGGATACCTATCTAATGACTTGTCTCAAATAGCCTGCTAGGGTGTATTTGAGCTTGTAAGCTTATAGATTGAATGACGACTTTTATCATGTTTGTGAACTGCCTTTGATAAGGATTCTCACATCAGAGACATTACGATAATGATGACTTGATAACAGATCAACCGGTATCCGAGGTTTATCAACTATCATTCAGTTCGTATCTTTGGAGGCGCCTGATATTTCAGACAATCCAAGGCTTCCTCGTTCGAAAACTCATGGCAGGTTTGTATGAAGGATGATAACAAAACTAAGGTACCCATAGCGTAAATCCGGTCACACGTCTTTACTCTTGGTCTGCATCCGTATCTCATTCTCAATAACAATAATGGCAAATACTGTTCAGAAGCGTGGATTTGAAATAGTTATAAGAATGGAATCAGAGTAGCTGTGACAATGCGGATATTTTGCATTTGGAAAGTCTCAAATATTGAATTGGTCTTGATGGTCTGTTCTCGTGATTGTATTCTCGTGATAATGTTCTATAGGTTATTAGCGTTGCGAGCCATAATTGGTGGAGAATGGCTTTCAGCCTCGCTTAGTCATCATATCATCCCACAAAATTCTCATGGTTAAGCCCTAAGACTGAAGTTTCGCCAATTGGCCTAAGCGACCGTGAGAGCAAGATTGGCAGTCCCGAATTCGCGATTTCAGATCCGACAACGACACTCGACAACCACCGACGACGAGGTATGTGAAGCGCTCTCAATTAGCATTGGAATAGGAACGTAACACTAATATTTCACGTTTCTATAGTTCCTAATTCAAAATGAGTACGTTACGACCCCACGAAGCACGATTCGATGCGACCTCGAAATACAACATAGACTGACAACCATGCAGCGAAGGGAACCTCCAGTTTCGGAAAGCGCCACAACAAGACGCACACTTTGTGCCGTCGTTGCGGTCAGTACAATCCAATCCAGAGCGAAGGAAGTGGAGGAGTAGAGTTGAAGAAGCCATATTGGGCTGTTTGAAGGACTTGCGGGCTGACAAGTAGGAATCATCAGGTCGCCGATCCCTCCACATCCAGAAGCACACCTGTGCCTCCTGCGGATACCCAGCTGCTAAGATCAGACAATGTACGTCTCCGACACCATAATCCTTCGATTCGATACCCTTCATATTCGACGAAGCAAAGCAAGCAGCACGAATGCTAACACAAATTCTAGACAACTGGGGTGAGAAGGCCAAGAGAAGAAAGACCACCGGTACCGGCCGCATGCGCCACTTGAAGACCGTCCCAAGAGCTTTCAAGAACGGCTTCCAGACCGGTGTTCCAAAGAACTCCAAGGGTCCAGCTGCCAAGGCTGAGTAAAGAAAAGGTTCTCATAGGCATTTGGGGGAGTGATTGGGATTTATAGCTTGGTTGCTTTTATGATGTCTCAAGGACCGCGGTCATGCTAGCAAATGCTATTCATTGCAAAACAAGCTTTTTCCGAACTTTTCGATTATGAGAGGTGCATGGGATGAACGACTGGACATGCTCGATGTTACGATATTCGACTCGACAAGGACTATTCGATCGAAGCAGATGAAAGCAACAAGGACAGGATGAACGATTTCAATCATCCATCGAATTCCAATCTCAATCCTGGTCACTCTGCAGCTGATTCTGTAACGAGATGAACGTGAAAGTGACGAACTACGAATTGAAGACTGGCGTAAACCCATAGGACCACAATACACCAAGGATATTCCAACATCTATTTGGACAAAAAAAGCATAGTTGAAAGCGCCCCAGAAAGCTAACTATATAGGGTGTCCTAAGAACTTGATTTACGTAGTAAAATTTGTTTATACATGCCTATCATCCTTGGATATCAAAATCACTACAATCTTAACTCATCATTGACATCTCTCAAGTACCCTCCCTCACCCCACCAACCCCGCAACACTCTCGTTCCTTCATGTCATCAACTCTTGCCTATAAATTCGTAATTTTCAAATTCTTACTGACGTTGCGGCGTTTGCTCATAATCTCAATTTTATGACTACATCAGCTTGATACGCTTAATTCAGCAAACGACGTTGTAAGGCTACTCTAGCAAGTAGTGTATATGGTGAGTAATCTATGACGAAGCTCGGCGGAAGTTTGGTGAGGCTCAATGGGCTGCGTAGAGATATCCAATATAAAATAGCTTTGCTGAATTACTGTTGCAACTATTATTTAAGAACTATTCCGTCTTGCGTTTTAGTGCTTGACGCACTCGAGGGCTGGTCTTGTGCTACATCATCAAAAAGAAATGGTAATGGATTGCTAACATGGAAAAGTCGCCCGAAAGCAGGTATGTGACTGTAAAGGGACAATATTTCTTTCATGTATTTTTCTTCTTCGATTTGATTCTGCTTTTGATGTCAAAAAATTCCGAACTCATGTCATTCCTTTTTTCTTTATCTATATATATATATATATTTTAGTTTAATCATTTACATTTATTATGCAACTTATGAATGGATACCAATGATTATTAGAATTTCCAGTAGGATGGGATTGATAGTACTTATTAAAACACGTTCACTTATAAATTCGACTTTACATTATCTCTTACAACTGACCAATATTCAGCTTAACTCAAAGGTCTGATGAATTTCCTCAATAAGTATCTACATCGCCTCAAAATTCCTCCACAAATATAACGATGAGCAAGAAAATACCATTTCAAAAACTAAGAGAGATTCATCGAGAGTAAGAGACGGGATTTGAAAATAACTCTTTAGAATATGCTTGTAGTTAGCTTGTTAATGTAGGTGATTGCGATACATGTTACTCAATCCCCAAATGACTTGCTCCTTGAACGCATAGTAGCTTGGGAAATCCTGCCACTTCACCTATCAGCTAATCCGTTAATTACCGGTACTGTCGAAATGCTGACAAATAACTCTCTTGAAGTGCTGAAGTGCTGATAACGGATCGAGTGACAACAACATTGAGGTACATAATGCCAAAGGCAAATTCGACAACGCTGGTCATCTGTCAAGAGCTCGGAAAGAGCACATTTGCCCCGGCTCCCGGCCCTTCCTACTATCACAGGAAGTAAACAGACCAACAGATGCATGAAGGATACCAAGTCCCCCAACATTAGCCGCTCAAATACCCGAGCCGTCCCGTACGCTTCCTTCCCGGTCCCCGACCAGACATTCTAGGATTAGATTATCATCCAGGTCACTCCTCTAGTGACAAGGTAACACGCGTATAAATGTGCCATTTCTATATATTGGCTCCATGTCCCTTTCTTTTTCCTTTTAAAACTCCAATGTTCATATTTTCGATGCTGTACTGTTCAACAGAAGCTAATAATATAAATGCTGACAACCTAACACCCAGATACACATTACCACCTTTTTAAGTTCTTTCACTAAAGCGCTCAACTACCAGGGTATACAAGCACCTCCGCCTCACCTTCTCTCTCTTTCTCGACAGTATCCGCTCTCTCCCTCATTCTATCCACTCCCATTCCCTCCTCCTCAAAACTATTCCTCCTGCCCCAATTCCTCGGCTGGCGCTTGAGGAATGCGCCTACGGCGCCAAGATAGCCTTCATGACGTAGGAAATAAGCCTTCTTCTTGCCCTGCGACCAAAACTTGATAGCGTAGCTGAGGGTATTCATAGTCTGGCGATGACCACGGATAAACGAGCCACCGAAATAGATATGTTCGAGATCATGCTTCTCCGACTGGAGGTAAGCGATCTGGCCGATGTTATTAGAGATAGCGTATAAAAGAGATCGCGAGATATCAGCCGAATCGAAACCAGCACGCCCGCGCTCCTCGCCACCATCTCTGTGCGCCGATTGCGATTCTGATTCGCGATCCGCATCTCCGTTCAGCAAGCCCCCGCTGTCTTCCGCCTCGCATTCCGCCTCATGCTTCATGCGGAAGACTTTCCCGAAACTGCTGGCGATGGTGCTGGATTTCAGGCCGATCTTGCCGTAGTCGCGCCCCGTGCCGTAGATATCGCCCACCAACATATCGACGGCGGCGTTGTCGCCGCGCTCGGCCAGACCTAGCATCTCGTCGAAGGTGCGCGCTCCTGTCAACAGGCTGAGGAGACCCCATAGCGTGCCACCGCCGAGGGATGTACCGCCCACACGCTGGTAGGCCCGTGGTCCGGATACTTTGATCATCGATACACCGGAGCCGATGTTCACGAGCAGATACGGGTATATTGTTGAAGGTTGCGCGGGTGGAGTTACGAAATGCATGGGTGAGGTATCTGAGTAGGTGAAAACTTCCATGGGAATTTCGGTGATGAAGAAATCAAGGCCTTGAGAAATTGTCAATTCACGTATACTTGCTGCGAATGAATGAATCTCTTACCTATTATCAGACACTCCATCTCGTCTTCCCGTAGCACATCTACACCCAGTGCCTCACGAATTTTATCATAATATTTGTAGGCTCCGCCCCCAGTTGCCATCACACATAGCTCCCCCGGTCTCGATCCATTGAGTTTCTGTTGCTTGTCCTTCAGCTGTTTCATAAAGTTGACGCAGTCATCTATGCGATCTGTCTCGAAATTTATGAAATTCAATCGTCCTCCGGGTTCGGTCGAATGCGGTTCTCGCGAAAAAAACACCAATTTGGCTAGAGAGCCTCCAATCTAGCAAAGGAGGATATCATGTCAGTCGAAAATCATAAGAGCCAAGGGCATTGGAATACGGAGGCCTACATCTACAGCAATATGGCTCACCACAGCCGTATGATTTGGTAATCGGATATCATTCGTATCATGACTGCCACCATTGGGGCTTGGTGGTGAGCCATGCGCATTACTATTCTTCTCATCTACTATGAATGCGCCTTGGACATTGATCTTGACAGAGCCCGGATGAATGATTGTGTCGTCGATTTCGGCAGTGTTCGTTCGCATTCGTAGCGGGGTATGCGATGTCGATACCGAGGATGAGGGGTCATTGGCAGGGACAGTGGCCGAGGTTACTGCAGTTTCTGCAGCTACTGTGGATTGCGCCTCTTGCTGGACAGGCACACGATTGTTGCTGTCGGTGGAAGATTTCGCAGACATGGCTGAAGGAGTGACTATGTTTCGTTGTGTTTCCAGAGGATTCGGAGCTGGCTCGGAGGGCCAGATGAATTGAGAAAGCGATCAAGGCATAGAGTAGCAGGGGAAATGTAAAGGAATTGACGACGAATCTCTTTAAAGATTGGGAAATCGGGATTGATCTCGTATCCTCGGAACTTATTGCTGCTGCTGACGACCAAAGTGTCTTGTTTGTCCAAGTGGGATGGCTGATCTCAGCAACTTAATGTATGTGGGTGTTGCCGAAGAAATGTTATCGATAACAAATCAACATGGCTCAACGGCATTTAAACGGTCAATTAGGATTTTTATTGTGCTCTCCTTGTTGATGATCCCTTATCTCCTTCCATCCGAGGCAACTCGGATACCAGATCTTACATTTTGAATACCACAAATCAAGAAAGGACAAGTTGTATGTACATACCTTACATACTGCATGCGAATGTATATAGCATCGTACACCGGTCAAGAGGGTTGGAGGGCAATAAACCCACTCACTGTATTGACATTTTGACTGTACATAGCATGGAACGTGTATAGGCATAATAAGCTATTATGATTATGGTAGTGTTGGATCTCAAAACAGATCTAGATGCAGATCGATATTATATCAGCCCCTGTTTATTGGAAATTTGAAGATTTAATGAGACGCAGGCGGATAACGTTAATGTTGCTACAAGTCCATCTTGACGATCTCAAACAGGTTGGTGACGTTCTCAATGACCACTTGGGATATTCAGAGGTCATCACTATCATTCTGGGAGTTATGGAATACGAAATACTAGTTGTCTATGTTGAAAAGACTGAGATTGTTGACAGTTCATCGATCGACCTTCCGTGGATGAAAGCCTAGGACGAAATTACGCAGTAAGTGTGAATCCATGCCCATGTCTCCTCGCCGAACCCCTACACTCAACTTTTGTCTGTTCCTTTATCAATGACACTGGAATTTTTAAACAGCTGCATATCCAGCCCAGTGAAAGGAGAGCTGATTCTGTTACGTTGAGATGGTGAGAGGCGCAACCTTCATGTTTGTAAGTGGCGTCAATGCCGCAGCTTATGCTGAGCGCTTCACCTCGACGAACGACTGTTATGACACAATACTATCGCTGGCTGAAACTCAAAGTTCTTTGAAGTAGAGTATTCAAAATTGTCCGAGCCAATATGGAATAACTCTCTGTGAGTAGTAGTGGTGGTGATTTTGAAATGTCAGGGTAAGGGTTCAAGAACAGAATCATGGCCAGTGCATCGATGTAGATACTCACAACACTGTGGACGCATCAGTTTCCCTTCAAGTTACATTACATGAAGAGAAATAGAGTCATCCAAGAGTCCATCTTCAAGTATCAATATTGCCATGATTCTATTATTCCTATTAGTGACACAGTATCACCGCCGTCCTCCCTCCTTTCGCCTTACTCGAAGACAGCGATGATCGTAAGCCACCTTGCCTCACCCTCTCGTTCCCGCCAGCCTCCCGCACTGAAAGCACCAATGTTAAGATTCAAGCAACATCATCCAAATTCCTCAACACTGAACCGTAAAACTTTTATCCCCCGCTTTCAGGCACAGGAATCCATTCTTTACTATCTGACACCTAGTTCTTCATTCGTCTCCCGTCGACCTTTCCCCGGTATTGAAATATATTCGACATGATGAGCCGTCCGGCATTGTGCTTGGGATGTTTGCGGTGATCGAACGGTTCGGGTCGCTTCAAACCACCACGATGCTGCACCTTTCACCATTTTGGCGAACTCTTCTAACGCTGTCTGTTTCATACAAACAATTGTCAATCATCCACGCGTCGCATCACCAGCTATCAGCCGGTTACTATCTGAGATATTGTTGCAAGGGTCTATGACTGTGAGGGGTGAAATAAGAACCTACATACTCCATTCCACAAGACCAAATGTAGGAAAGTTTCTCTCATATATCCAATGTAACTGTCACTTCTCTTCTGGAAAGATAAACATCTCTTCTCCTTTCCTGCACTTCAGCCTTCATGTCTTGCTTCTGTCTAGCTCCTTCATGACACCTTTCTTCATTTCTCAATTCCAATTGTTGCTTTTTGACTTCCCACATTGTTATCCTTACTTCTCTATGTTGGGCCGCTCGTTCATCATTCTAAATCGTCAAAGTCCGTTTTCAGCAGAATATTTTTACACTATTTCATGGTCCTGTCTGCATACAAATTAGATTTCTTGACGCCTGTACTTAAGAAGCCACGCTTTATACAGCTCTACTGAAGGCTGGGAATCTTGAAGCTAAAGATTGGGGATGTGAGACTGAAAGGGAACGTGTTACCTTTATTCATAATCCTAAGCAAGCTCTTCGGTCATCCACCTCTGTGTGTGTACTGGGCGACTCTCACGATCTCCATAGAGATTTCCTCGAAATGCTCACATCTCCACGAAAAGACCTGTTGGAAATATCACCATCCCAAATGTCATGGCACAACCGGCGACTGCAGCGTACTGTGCTCTTTGCCGTTATCATTTTGTAAGTAGATAAATGTAAGGTCACTGTCCACAGTATAATGCTGATGATTACAGATTAACCGTAACACTGTTCAGCGACCGCATATTTACATCTTCATTCGAAACAATAAGTGATATCCACCGTGATACCTTGCAAGGTTTACATAACTATGGCTCAGTACCAGAGGAAGGTCGACCTAAGTTGCCATTCAAAAATGACAATGAGAGGAAAGCCACGGAAGAGCCCTTCTTCTCCGTACCAGAAGAAGAATACGAAACATCCAAAACACAACTGCTGAGCAGTTTTGCGAAATTAGATCCCACTCGACTTGCTCTCATTATCGAGACGCGACCACTACCGCATCTTCCAGCATTAATACTCCACTTCATGACGGTCCTCCCTTTACAATGGACATTCCGCTTAATGGGCTCGCCAGAATCCATAGAGTTCATGGAAACATCTCGCAGTGTCCGACAGTACGTGGAAATGGGCAAACTCCAACTCACAGAAGTTCCCCCAGAGTACAACGTGTTGACACAAGAAGGAATATCAACAATGCTCACGGATCTTGATTTCTACAAGACGGTGCTCGCCCCCGCAGAATGGCTCCTGATCTTCCAGCCAGACACCATTGTATGCGCCTCTTCTTCGGTTTCACTAGACGACTGGGTTGATCAAGGCTACTCATGGATCGGAGCACCCTGGTATATCGACAATGTTTACGGAGGAAACGGTGGCCTCTCACTCCGTCATCTCAAGCCGATCATTGCGATGCTCGAAGAGGAGTACAGGGAAGTGGGTTCAGAATGGGAAGATCGGTGGCTATGCGACCACCTGGCAGCCCGCGAGGACGCTCTCATGCCGCCGCCTGACATCGAGCGACAGTTCTCTGTCGAGTCCATCTGGGCTGACCGCCCCTTCGGCTACCATCTGCGTGGCAGTGGTGATCGCTTCTCGCTCGACTGGTCGTTGTGGGCTAACGAACGCCTTAAAAACCATATGCTAACGTACTGTCCTGAGATCAAAATCGCACTCTCTCAGCTTGTGTTCGATATCACTGCTGGCTTGAATGAGCATGATGTTGCGGAGAAATTACTTGAAACGGACCTCGATTATATGGCTGATGGGTCGGACCGCATGCAGCAACCCAAAGGTGGTGCGAAGAAGAGACCGGTCAAAGGAGAGCCTGGGTACGTTCCACCACCAGGTGCGGAGGAATTGGAGGCGAAGCTTAAACAAGGAGCTGGGCCAGGAAAGTCAGGCTCCAGTGAGCAAGGTTCTACTAACCCCGAAACGAATGATCGAGGTCCAGACATTTTAGGATCTGATGGAAAAGGACCCGATGCTGGTGATAAGGAACCCGGCACTGGGGATTCCAAGTCCCCTGACGCTGGTGACAGTGCATCCAGCAATCCGCAACTCGACAGCACAGAACCCAAAGACACATTCCCGGAATCAGGCCCTGGGGGCTCTGGTAAACCTGGTTCTGGAGGATCAACTTCGGATCGGCTCTCAGACCCATTATCCGACCGCTTGACCAGTGATGCTGAAACTGAACCTCCCGAGCGACTCGCCTCCTCAAGCACTAGTGGCCCCAGCGATTCTGACGCTGAAAAATCACATACTTTCCTACCGGGGTATGATGAAGCTAGCTCACCAGAGGAGAGGATTAAGATTTTGGATGCGGCTGTTAAGAATGCACTTCATCCTAGTGTCGAAGGTGGGGTTTGAAGATGAGGAGATAGATGATGTTAGATTGGTGTGGACAGAGCGATTTGGCTGGGCACGCTTGATAGTCCGCCGGGCTCTAAGATGTGCTTTGAGAGAAGGAGGGGAAGGGTGATTTGGATAGATGTGAAATTTTGTTGCAACACATGGGAGGTTCGGTGCACAGCTCGAAATTTGTATTCCACTCGTAGACTAATTGACTGTCACACAGAGAGAGAACATCTCTGGATATGCTACATGTTCTATAATATTTGATGTGCGGGTGCGGTATTTGTTCTTCGTGACTTTGAAATGCCTAATTTTGAACGTAAGAGCCGCAATGATTTGTTCCTACTGGAATCACTTCCGAGGCTCACCATTTGGTCTTGCAGAAATAACATGATCTGTGTTGAAATTGTAGCTTCAGAAGAGACGGAGCTCGTAGTTGGCTCTCGATGGACAGTATTCAAACTTTGCTGATTCCGTCTGCACTTTTAGTTTTTATCTTTGCTTGAGGAAAGTAAAGTAAAGTAGATAGTGTGCGGGAATATGCAATAAAGTTTTACTGAGATAGGGGAGGCTTTCGTGCTTCAATGAAAACCCTTTGCGCCTCATTGTAGCATTGGTAGCACTCTTGGTATCGAACGACCGCGTTTGTGAGTAAACGGGCATCTGATGCCTACTGGTATAATAATACATCAAATAATTCAAGATAAATGCTATGAAAGTGCTAGCTCTTGAAAGCCACCGGATTACACTAAGCCCTACTTTTATATTGCCGAAAGTCTTCTTATATTGCTTACTGATTGTCACTATGCTCATGTGTCTGCTCTAGAACGAATCAAACGTACTACTTCCATCAATAACTATCTCAAAATGGGTAAAGTCTCGTGTTCTCTGAGATAAGTAGCCAATTGCCTGGCAGTCATCATCGCATTACGTATCTGCCGCCTATTCAATAGATATTTCGCTATGACCTCTAGAGCTTCTGTAGATCTTCGATATTAGTTTCAGAGTCTCTATTCGCTTTAGCTTTGGCAATAGGATGGGTCGTTTGTAGATGTAAGGGAAGAGTTTTTCTCACTGTTAGGATCGAGTATACGGATGGAACTTCGCTGTATTTTGCAGCGAACATACTTTGTGATACTTATGATACCTAGCTGTACTACTCTTAACTTTGGAAATGATTGAGGATGCAAAGTGCTTTATCTGTTGAAGTGAAGTTGATCTCGATTTGGCTCATGGAGACTCACCAAACGAAGATTGTGATTAATCAATGACTAGGGACGACGAATACAATAGGAGGAATCTTATAAGAAAAAGCAAAATATAATGATGGCGAAAAAGCCTGAAACAAGTAGTATTAGAGAAAAGAGGGTGCTCTAAATCGCCTCCACATAAAAGCTAAGAAACTGATATCATCGCCATGCAAATAAAAACTCAACATACTGAGCTTTGAATTATCCCGAAAAGGCCCACTATATCTGTCTCAATATTCGCCAACTCCCTCCGTTTTGCATATATATCACTATCCTAGGTAGATAAGTAATCGAAATCAATCATTGTATTTCCATAATTATATTTTCAACAGTTTCTCAAAGACTTGTTTCCAGTAAACTGTAAATATAGCTATCTACTGCCCCTGAAAAGACCTTTGAGCGCATCTCTCTTTCGACGTCTGGAAATGCTGAATCCATTCCCGTTCGGCTCATCAATCGAAGACGGCTTGAAGCTTAATTCCAATAAATAGTTTCTACCCGGACGTTGGTGCACCGAATTCCCACCACTCGCCGAAGACGCTTCCTCAACACCTTGAGAAAATTCCGACCTAGCCGACTTTTGGTCGAAGTGGTCCGCTTCAACGTAATTTTCTTCACTTTGGGTATAGACCTCCGTCGCAGAGTCCAAATCATCCCTATCGGTGTCATCTTGATCTTCCGATTCTACCTTTGCTATATGACTGTTGTCAATACCGTACTCCGAATCAATATTTGTCTCAGAGTTTAAGTCCTCCTCATTGGCGGCAACAATTTCCCTCAGTCGTATTGCCTGTTCGGTTCCGGGGGGATCCAGATTCATGTATGCATCTGCTAGAAGCTCTTGGCTGGCAATCAGTTCAAGGTGGCCTGTAGGTAACACTCCTTTTCGAGTTTCAACGACCTTCTCGGCAAGAGTAACAGCCTCTCTTGGCCTTCCAGTTGCTAGGTAGCCTCTCGCAAGCTCATGCTCCGAGCTTAAGCGATCCTTATGTTGTGCATTGAGGATGTTTGCTCGAATTGCGACAACATGTTCCAAGACCCCTACCGCTTTCTGAGGTTGGTTAATGTCTAAGTACGCAGATGCGAGGCTACATTCCGAGCTCAAGCGACCTTTGTGTTGTGCATAGAGAACTTTTGCTCGAATTTCAACAACCTTTTCTAACAAGTCCACTGCTTTGTGAGATTGACCAATTCTCAAGTAGGCACGTGCAAGCTGATGCTGGGAACTTAAGCGTCGAGGATGGTGTTCATCTAGTATCTCGTTTCGCACTGCTGTCACTTCTTCCAGCAATTTTATAGCTTCTTCGCTACGATTGACTTCTAAATAAGCACACGCAAGCTCATGTTTTGAGCCTAAGAGATCCTCATCGTGCTTGTCTAGCGTCTCGAGCCTTTCCGCAAGCACATTCTCTAGCATGTGTATTGCTTTCCTGTGCTCTCCAGCATACCCATAAGCACAACCGAGCTCATACTCAATGACTGCAGTGTAGTCAATTCCGCCGTGGTCTGTATATTTATGTAAGGCTTCCAATATTTCAATCGTACCGCCGTAATTATCAATACTAAACTCGCAAATACCTGCAAAATATTGACAATATATGTGCGATGATTTCGTTTTACGTGATACGGCATTGAAACCAAATGCCAATGCATCACATACTTGACTGATAGCATGGCGCGCTTCTGCATATCTATACATTCTGTAAAGCACCCACGCAATCCGAAAAAGGATTTGGCAAGTCGAGTGGACGTTAAAGTTTCTTAGGGTTTCTCGTGACTCAGAACTCAGACATGACCCAATGTGGATATCCAGATTTCGATAGAAGTCATGATAGGACGAATAGTCTTCACCAATGGACAGTGCTAGAGTCGAAGCCGCCGCACATAAGGACTCTTTCTGGTCTGAAATATTCAGCCTGTCTTTTGACCATGAATGAGCTAGTGGATGCATTGAGATGCCGCTGGTGTTACGGTCGACCCTGATCAGAGAGAAGGATGCTAGGGTATTCCTTGCTTGTCGAAACCGAGTAATATCTATCGAATCGCTGGAGATATCGCCAAATAACTTTGGGAGATAAGAAACATGCCACTTTGTAAGCAGTTTTACGTCTTGGTCAGGTCGATCGTATGTGCTACTTTTCTTGCTCCTGTTCTTGAAGTCATCGTCGTAACCATTATGAATGTCCTTAGCAAAATCCCATGCACGCTCAAACATGGATTCTTGCACATCTTGAAGGTTGAAGAAGCCCAGTAAACTCAACAGTTCAAGTGCATCTGAGTCTTCCTGTTTGGTAGAACTTCTCAAGACTTGGGCAGAAACCTCAAATGTGGCATAGACATCTCTATACGTTGACTCGGCTTGTCGAGGGCGGAATCTAAGCAAGGTCTCGCGCTGCTTCTTATATTGTGCCGGATAATCTTCAACAGAACATAGTTGCTTCTTGATAAAGGCTCCAGCTTGGATGAGTGCCAGTGCGTGGTATCCTAAAACATCAAGTACATCCTTGATAGCCTCGGATCGTTCCTTAGTCAGCGGCTGTTTGATTCCAGCAGCTTTAGGTAAGAGTTCGAAAGCGTCCTCCTCATCTAGCTTCTCAAAGTACTCGTGGCCCACTGTGTGGTGATCTGCACACTCCTGGTTGCGGCTGGTAAGCAAAATCCGACCTCTATTACCGGAAGGAAAGTATTTGGAATAGTCGAATTCTACGTCGTCCGCATTATCGATTATCAACAGCCATTCAAACTCGCAATTGGATAACCACTGCTTGACAGCATCAACGCTCTTGTCATCGATTCCGCATTCCTTCGCGATATTGGCAAAACTACGATGCGCAACAGTAATGTCGAAAGCATCAATCCAAAAGAGACCCCAGAATCTACGTAAATATCAGTAAATGTGTTCTTGAATATTTCGAAAGACTTCGCACTGCTCCCTGTTTTCTTCCGCAAATCTGATACACACTTCACTCTTTCCTGATCCACCCATTCCATATATCACGAAACGTCTCTGAATTGGCAAGTGGACATCCGTAGGTTTGCAAATGGCTGCGTTCATCCTCTCGAGAATCTTCCGTCGTCCGGTGAAGAGGGTATTCGAATGACGGGGGATGAGATAATGTATGTTTTCTAGGAAGAGTGTTTAGCACAAGACTTTTTGACACAATAATCTAGAGATCGCTCGGATATGTTGTGACCGAGCTACAGCGATTTGATACATGACAGGTCTTTAGTCAAAAGTGATTGGTGGATTGCTCTTAGACCTTACTGCTAAGGGTTTTACTCACTTGATTGTATCGTCTCGATCGAGTCCATCTCTCGAGCTTCAGTTGGCGAAATGTAAGAAAGTAGCTCTTTCCCATAGGCGGCTGCAACCAAAGCCGCATAGTCCTGCCATCTCTTATTCTTATGCGAGTCCGCATAATCACAAATACCACGAATAACAAGACAAGGGAAATTATCGGCTAGTCCGGCAGCCTCCATCTCAAAGGCCAAGATGTGCTCTTCCCCTGCGATTTTGTCTCGCATTTTTGAGTCTCGCATAACGTGGTTTGCGGAGGATATGTTGCCATAATGAACTATTGGATACAAATCCAAACGTTCATCTCGATCAACCAAGCGGCTCTGGTCGCAGTTTTTGCATGTTTTGATTCTGTCATCTGGATGCTTGTACGAAGCTTCGAAAAGTTGGTCATTCTCCTTTCCTTGATACACATAGGACTTGACCATCCGGGGACTTTTCTCCTGCATTTCCGATAGTGATAGGTAGCTGACGTATTTCGGAACGTGCCGATTATGCTGGGCTCTGATAGTCTGGACGGCTTTGACCAGCTGTGGTGGTGGTTTGTTCATGGTGCCGGTACGTCGAAAGCTTCCATCAACTTTGGTGCCAAAATCTATCTGAACTACTCCTCCATGACCCCTCATGGGGAGACCGACAACTATATCTCCGAGACGAATATCGTTCTCATCACTTGGGGCTCCACCAGCAATTCCAACCAGCAACTCATATTTGATATTTGGGAAGGTGTACAGCATGTGCGTCGCTACGACAGCAGCTTGACTTGCGCCTGCACCTGTCAAGCAAGCCAGCACTACGTTGTGTCCCATCATACTCCCTCGAGAGTAAGAGTTCGTGTCTGAGCCTGGGTAAGACAGCGCGTCGTTGTGCTCGACATCGAGCATGTGGAGCGCGGCGGTCAACTCACTTGGTAAAGCGCATATCCAACCTACAGTGTAGTCTGTTACGACGTGTTTTCGAGTCGAGTCGTTCATGGCCATATGATAGGCATTGAGTTTCACAAATGAACGTATCCCAGGGTGATTCTGTTGGATGTTTTTGCAAGACTAGAGTTGTTAACGGAGTGATGTGATACTGAACGCAAGGTTATATCCAAAGCCAAGAAGGCTCAAGGATGTGCTTATACATAAACCCCGCAGAGTCACCAGAGGTTTGCGGACTGTTTTATACCCATGCACATTTTCTTTATTGCATCATCTAATAAGGTTCACGTTGACATGTGTGAGATTCCCGTTTAGCACATTGATATCTGTGTCAGCGTAGAAGAGAGCTGCAAATTTCTCACGCAGGACAGGTAGATTCGCTCTTGAATTCGCACACATTTATTGGGTCGCCATCATAGTAATGATGCTCGAAGAATCTCAGTCGAAGCTTACATAATCATTGAATTGACGAAGAGCCTAGACGTTTGCTCCACCTCAGTAATCAACTAACTGCCCCGGCAATTGACGGGCGAATCGGCCGGCTGTTTTAAAAGTGATCTGTCTCGCATTGTGTGTGTATCTTGCATTCGACTATTGAAGACGAGGCTCAAATTAGAAGGTGGTAGCATACAACACGCGATGTTATTACATTTGATATACTCCAATATTCTTATCGAAAGCCAATCAAATCGTTGAAACCGAAGAGATGTTTTACTCCAAGTGAAACGATAATAGCTGTTCTGGACCCATTGCAGCGCAGTAGATTAAGCAAATGTCCTATTGCATATATAGACATGCAGCCTCGTCGTCCTTGTCATTAATACTGTCGTCGTATGAAATGTGTCGCTATCGTCATCTAATGAATGCACCGTCAGAGTAATACCGAACATACACTGGGTTTACCAAGGCTGACACTATCAGGCATGCCACGGCACTTGACATGATAGGCGGCATATTTATACCTCAAAGACCACACCCACAATCTACAGAATTCCATGTCTGCAATAAGCACTCGGAGTAATATCTTGACCAGGGTTCGGAGACTTCCATCACGTTATGTCTGCTTTCGGAGTACAAAAATACTTCCAGACAAGGAAAAACGTTTATGTGCTAGAAATACCGATGAAGGATCCTGATATCTTCAACGCCAACCCACCCTACTCCAAACAACCTTTCAGATATAAATACCCATTCCAGGCACTCGCATGTCAATAGGATCAAACATCCACGTCACAGGCAACCTTTTTACTATGTTGTTGGGCAAAGCTCGTGGGCAGCTGCACTTGACCTCGCACCTCTCATCAAATGCTCCTCATCATCACTCACTTCCCGTCGTCATTTGCAATATCATCATCATCATCATCACTTGCTAACCAATTCATAGCTACCATAGGCCACCCAAACCCCTCAAATATATGCGAAGGGATTGTGGCGTCTGTTTATGTTGTAGCAAGTCCCAGCTCACTCGCAATATATACCCCAAACTCCACGATGCGATCACCACAACACACCATCAACACACCATCCGTACACTCATCGGCCTCCACAACACAATAAAACAAAGCCATGACCCAGCTCCAATCTCAATATCACATCTCACTAAAAAGCACACCAAAGCAACCATTCAGCCCAGTAAACAACAGACTTCAATGCTGATAATGGTATCTAACCTTCAACCTAATTCACCACCATAACAAAAAGCGACGCCGCAAACCAATAATTCCAGGTGCAGACCGTAGCCATACACGCCCTCGCCCGAACCCACATTTTCCCATTCCACAATTTTGCCTCCATTACCACCCACCACACCAATCTTTTACATTTCCCCTTCTCGATCCTCTTTACCATATCACAGTTCTATTCCCGACCCCGCCTCTCCCCTCTAACTCTACTCTCCGCCCTCACCCTACTCGTCTCCCTCCCCGCAGTCCGCGGCCTACTCTCCTCCCTCACACCGCCATCCCGCGATCTACTCTCGGCCCTCCGCCCATCGCCTCTAGGCCGACTCTCATCCCTCCTAAAAGTCCTGAGCTGCGGTGCCATTCCCTCCGCAAGGGCAACAGCATCCCAAGTGGATACTGCAGCCTCCACCAACGGAACGCCACTGGGAGCTGCCACTCCACGGCCCTTGCCCTCTTTGCTCCACTGCGGCGCTTCCTTGAAACTGGGCGTCAGATCAACTAGCGGCTTGCCAGGACCCGGGCGTTTCGTCGACGGGTTACGTGTGATACTCGTAGCCGGCGGGGCTGAAATACTCGGTCTGCGCATGCTCATCGTGCGGCCGCCGGAAGAGGCATACTCATTACTTGTCCGCCTCAGCGATGGACCTTCAACAAGCGTACCGCCGGCAGGATCCTTGAGTGCAGCTTCTTTCTCGCGTTGCGCCTTTTGGCGCTGGGAATAAGTTCTCCCTAGCAAGCCCGTCGGCGAAAATGCTGAACCGTCAGTCGGGATTTCAGCCAGTGGCATATCACCACTAGATGGAAGCTGCACTTTCGGGAAGGCGGATGGAGGCGGGCCGCGGGCCCGGGACACCGAGGGACCGTGGCGCAGGTGGAAGGGGATTTGGCGGGGCGTGTTCTCGTCGTCGTAGTCGTCTGAGCTGTCGTTCAGGCGGTGCGGTGGCGAGGATTGCTTCGCCAGCTCGATGAGCGGCGTGAAGGAGCCGAGTGTGTATGGGTCAGATGTGGGTGATTTCGAGGGTGATTTCGTGGGTTCGGCCATCTTGGAAACTAGGTACCAAGAGCGCCATTTTTGCACAGCTGAGGACCATTGCTCCGCGACTTGGTAGTCTTCCGTGCAGAAAAAATGCACGAAGTTCTCGGTGCTGAGGAAGACTGTAGTTTTTTGTTGAGATTTTATAGCGTAACAGAATTTCTTAGGTGGTCGAAGGACTTTACGGAGTTGAGCTGGAGTGGGTGTATAGATGTCGAAATCTGAAAGATGGCAGACGGATTGCACGTCCTTATCTGTGGCTTTTGCGTTGCTTTTCTTGGATACAAATACTTGCCCACTTGAAAGTAGATTTATGAAACGTTTGCTCCATTTTCCGGGTCTTTGAGAGTAGTACATGAGCATTGAAACATCTGTCGGTTTCTCTCCTGGCGCATAGGCAACCTCAAGATCCAAATCACCTTTTGGACTGTCCGAAGCTTGAACATGAAGAGCATTCTGAGTGTCGCGATCCCAAGAGTTCATGACCTCTCTAATAGTCTCGTACCGTCTAATGCGCCTTTCAAGTCCAAGCTGGGTATATGATTCACAAAGAACAGCAGTGACAGGGTCAATCGATTGACCCATAACATTCAATGCCGTATAGATCAGGTCTTTGGCAGTAGTTTCTGGTGTGACTGGCAGAACAATAGAGGATTGCTTGCAACGAACGAGGACTCGTCTCTCTCCAGCATTCGAAGCTGACAACGGCGCATCTTTCTGAGGAACAACACCACCTCCACCCGGCTCGATGTGTCCCCGCCGCTCATCGCTTCTCGTCTTCGTCAAAGTAATCGTATCATCTCCAGACACCGGTGGTGAAGACTTCGCGGCACCTTTATTTCTCGAAAAGAAGCCGGAAATTTTCTTTGATGGGCTCGTCTTCGCAGCCTGTGCCGTTGCCAATTCCTCTTCCAAACGCTCCAAATCCTTTCGCTTCTGCTCCTTCAGAATGCGCGCAGCATCTTCTTCTGAGAATTTCGTCGGTGGAAATAACTCTGGGACGGTCTGGTGTTGTGGGGAAGATGTGGATTTATGCAGTTGGCCTTGCGGTGGGAAATATTGATCCACATGGTCATCTACCCGTTGTGCATCCGTATTCCGACGGGTTGGGGTGCTGGTAGAACGCTTCTGGTGTTGTTGCAGATCGGGTATGCTCCCTTTGCGATAGCGACTTCGTAATTGGGACTGCGAACTGGATTTGGCAGTTACGACATTTTGAGGAACTACTGGTGTCGCGGGGACATTTTCTGTGGTTGTCGCGACTCTCGTCCGTCGGTACCTGGACATGCTTCTCTTGACGCCGCTTGCATTGTCGGTTTCGGGCTCAGCCGTCGCAACCGGATGTTGTCGCAAAGCCATAATGTGTGGATTTTCAGCCTGCCTCACCGATCTGTATCGTGAGAATTTTGGTTGGACATTTGTCGACGACGACTCGAAGGCGACGGACATGGTGGGGGGGGAAATCGAGGGGTTTTATTTAAATATGGATCCTAATCCTTATGCTAGTAGTATGGAGTATGTATGGTGAGCTGGGGGTGGTGGTATTGCGTTTCGTTGCGTTGTGATTTTGGTGTTACTATTCCTGTTGCATTGAGCACGGCGCACTGATGGATCGCTTGTTTGACATGCTGAAACAGCAGCATGCAGAGGAAGGGATGAGAAGTCAGACAACGGACGATGCGAGGTAGGAGCCGCGTGGTGTACGAGTGTTTGTGGAGTCTTTTCCTCGGAGAGATCTGAAGTTCAAGGTATGTAATAAGATTAAAAAGGGAGGAAATGTGGAGGGATGCAGTACTGGACGGCAGCGGTTGTAGAGAATGAGTGCGTGAATGAATGAGAACGAGGGAAGTAGTGTTGATGTTATTATTCAGGTAACGAGGTCAGTAAGGTCAGTAAGGTAAAGTAAGTTAGTGTGAGATGAGATGAGATGGTAACGTGGTAACGTGAGTAAGGTTAATGTGTGTGGTAGAGAAAGTACTGTAAGAGGTATAACGAGTAAGGGATAAGGTAAGTAGGAGGAATAACCAGCGTGATGGGCGTCTTGGGAGCAAGAGGAGCAATGGCCATGATGATATGGAAGATGTCGCCAGGTCATAGTATGTACGTATAGTAATGAAAGATGGTCTATGGTGGTAGCTATGTAGTTTTTGTTTGCTATTATTGATTCCCTCCGTACTCTACATGCTACATATGGGAAAATACTCGAGTGATCACGGCATTTGAATAATCATACATCGATGAGAGGTAAGTGGCATGGTGAAGTCTGGTAAGCTATGGTGACTTGAAATGCGACGAGAAAGTATAAAAAGGGAACAAGGAAAAAAGGAAAAAGAAAAAGGATTGTAAAGGAATAGCTTCTTGTCATTTGTGCCGTACCTACCGTCCTCCGAAGTATTTTAGTCAGGTAGAGGAAATTAGGTGTAGTAATGAGAATCACGAGACGTAAGAAATGTATCTCCGACCTTCCTATTTCCAAGAAAGTGTGAGAGGGAAAAATGTAAATGACATGAGATAGATGCTTGGGGTGAGTAGAGACGATGGGAGAGAGGAGGCTAATCAATACAGACATACGGAGTAACACTTCATACGTCTGTCTGTCCGTCTGTCTGTCTGTCTATTTGTGCTTCTTTTCTCACAGCATCACTCACTCACTCATCCTACTCACTCATTCTCACTTCTCACTTCTCCTCCTCACTTCTCCTCACTTCTCCTCCTCACTTCTCATTCACTTACCCGTACTATGTACATCTTCCCCTTCATTTCATCATCTCGACATTTATCATCGTCATCATCAAACCAACACAAACGCAGAGTGAAGGATAACCCAACTAACTACAGCACGCCTTAACCAGCCAAACCAACCATGCAATTCCCAATTCTTCCAGAACGCCCAAAAGTCCATCCTAGACCTAGACTGCGTGCGTCTCGGCGCAACGCCGGGGGGTCGCAAAGAGCTCAAAGACGAATAGCACCACCACGTCCCACGCCTTACACCCTACCCAGCAACAGACTTTTCCAAACAATTCTTCATCGTTCATCGATACCCAACCACCACTACGGACCCCGAGGATTCTCCAAACCCAGAAAATGGAGATGCCTCCCTACTCATCCATCCGCGAGGCATCATGACCAACCACCATGCGTTGCCCATCCCAAGCCCTTACCTTTCCACCCTGTTTTCCCCCGTCGTGTGCGCGTGTGCACACTTTCACTGCTTGATCTTGATGTGCTTATGCGCTGTTGGTGGATTCACCAATTGACTGTACTAATACGAAGCGAGAGACCGCGCATGCAGCAGCGCCATCTCTCTGCGCAGGTACCGCGGCCTTCCTATTGGCACGGCAAGGGGGATTTGTGGGAAACCATCGAAAGCATCAGCATCAGCATCAGCATCAGCATTAGCATCACTGGTCCATTGAGTGCGCTTCTACTCCATGCGAGTGAGTCTTTGAATACGAGGGTCAATACTTTGTACCGGTAGGGATGCCACCGTTACAAGTCTGACTTGCATGCATACGTCGTCCGATGCGTACTTGTACTGTCCTGTGTCTTGGGAATAGATGGATGAGGATGAAGGGACATGAGAGGAGTCGAGCGCAAGGGCAAAGGCAATTTCGGAATAAGGTGAGTCCCTTTTTGTGTTTTTTTTTTTTTTGTTGCAGGTGATCTCCCGCTCCTCGTTAGAATTTCTACTATGTTTTTGTACCCTACTGTGAGCATGGTGGTGTGTCGTCGAGGGGACCTCGGACGGTGGAGGGTGGATTGTGGGGTTGACTTTAGTGGGGATTTACACAGTAGTCCAAATCAATCGCAGCTTGAACTGTATTCGTACTAAAACAAACTCATGGCGTCAAGGGAAGAAACACCTTTCACAGCACTGAAAGACAAGAGAGCATGGAGGAGAGTCGAGCATCTCAATCAAAAGCGTGCCAGCCAGACAGGCACCAACCACATAGAATATACCGTGTCCCGGCTCTTCAACCAAAACGTGTTGTACCTAAGTCATCAAAGCACTAAACGAGCCTCGAAACAGAGTTACAGTTACAGTTCCTCATAAGCTTGACAGCATGGTTAACAAAGTCCATCAGACAAGAAGCTCCCTCGCCCCCTTAAATCCTTCATACTCAAGACCACTGATTTAGATGCCTTACTCCTCCTGCACGCGGAGGATCGCAAAGAGACAGGTTCAGGTGTTCATGAGCTCGACTTTAGACACTCTTGTTGGGGGAGTTTTGGGGGGAGATCGGATCAAGCGCCCCTGGTGCCCTGGTCGTCAACGCAAGCTGCTCGCCAGGCTGAGACATTTCGTCGCAACCATGCCAGGAAGATGACTTGTGGAAAACCAGGGTTGACATGGAATGCCAATCCGTAGTTGTGAAAAAATTCATGGCTTTAAAGAAGAGCTCGTCACCTTTTCCGGTAATTCTTTTGCGAGTGGGGGTGGTCTGGGGTCTTGAATAGGAGACGCGGGATTGCGGCTGCCTCCGTCGCCATTGTTGAATTTGTATTAGTGATACGAAACACTATGGTCATCATGAAGGTGGCCGGCATTGAAATTTCTTAGATTTATTTGTCGATCTGTATCTCGACTCGTTCTTGAGAAGGTCTTGGCTGCGGAGAAACCACTTTCAAGCGGGGTCTAGACTACGGGAACGGGATATCGTTCATAAGCAAGAGACCAAGTAGCAAAAATGATGATGGAAAAACAACGATGTCTTTCCATCCGAAATCGTCATTCATTATGACGTATATGTACTCTATGTATTCACAGAGATAGAAGCGCCCAATCCCTACAATCTAGCCTTTGCTTTGACAAACTCGACCTTGTTCGTGCAAGATCCCACGCCCTCGAGCGCAACCTCAACAACATCACCATCCTTCATCCACAACTGCGGCTTTCTGCCCATACCAACACCCTGCGGCGTACCAGTGAAGATCAAATCACCCGGCAGCAATGTAGTTCCCTGACTGAGGAAAGCAATCGTCTTCGCGACACCGAAAATCATATCCTTGGTGCTAGAATTCTGCACAGTCTTGCCGTTCAACTTCGTCGTGATCTGCAGCGTCTGCGGATCCTTTATGATCTTGCTGGAGACGATACCTGGGCCGAAAGGCGCCTATATAAAAGTCAACAAAACCATATCCGTCAAAAATTTACAGCAGCCACATAGATGTTCAAATAAACACCTGGTAGCACAGGAGTGTAGGAGAACATACCCAACCATCAAATCCCTTTCCAAGAGCCCACTGCCCACCGCCCCTCTGAATCTGCCACTCCCGATGACTGACATCATTCCCGACCGCATACCCAAGCACATAATCCAATGCCTTACTCTCAGGCACATCCGCACACTCCTTCCCAATAACAGCAACAAGCTCACACTCATAATCCAACCCCGTGCCCTCCTGCGCCAAAGGATGCACCGGGATAGGATCCGACGGCCCCGCCAACGACGTAACGGGCTTGTAAAACAGCACCGGGTACTTCGGCAGTGGCATGTTACTCTCCTTCGCGTGCTGCTCGTAGTTCAGGCCCAGACATCGCACCGTCTTCACGTCCTCGGCCGCCAGCGGCGCCAGCAGCAGTCTGATGTCGGCGATCTGCTCCGTCACCGTGTGCGACCCGAATATCGAGCCGCGGATTATGTGCGCGGACTTCGCGAGTGATATGTCGGTGGTTCCTGTGGGTAGGATTGCGTCGCCGTAGTAGGTGCGGCCGTCTTTGGCCAGGAAGCGGATGAGGCGCTGTGATGGTCAGGATGTGTGGATGGAGATGGTGGGGGGCACTGAAGGGGGGGACTCACAGTGAAGGATGCCATTGTTGCTTTTTGACACGGTGTTTATCGAGAGGGATTGATGGGATTGAAATGATTGATAGTGATGTTTGAAGTACTGATGGCGTTGCGTTGCTTCATGTACTTGTTTTGTCTATTGCCGTTATCTATGCCGGCAACCCCACATCTTCATTCACTTGGCGGGGTTTTCCCGGACTTTGCGCGTGGTTTCCTGCCGCCCGGCGCTCTTGCTATCCAACGTTCGCTCTAGCTCATTGTTTGTGATTGTGATATCAGAGCCTCAATTGGATGCTCTTGATAGAGTTGTATATTTTAGCCGTTGAACATTCCTGTGAAATTATAGTTTTGAGGTCTGTCGGTGCGCCAGAAGGGTCGAGATGGAAGGAAGTTAGATCTTTGTTATCCTGTCTTACAGAGTACAACGTTTGAGATGTCACCGGTAGATTTTCTGGTTTGGAATGTGAAATCAGTAGAGCAGATACGACTTGCAATATCTTCTCACAAATTATTTGTCTACCTGCCCAATTTCCCAGGCTGTGTCCTTCGGTAAAAATGCAACCGGCGATGTCAATATTGTCAGACATGCGATCTGTGATAGCTTTGAAACAGAGTGGCAGCTACTGAATCAAGCAGATGAAGCTTCAGGTTATCAATTTTCATGTAAAATTATACCCCAGCACTCATTCTCCTACCAAGCTTCAAATGTGGCTTGAATCGTCACCACAACCTACCTAGGTATGAGTATATAGATGATATTGTAAACAAATGATAAGAGCATGCACTAGGAGCTATCCGCCACAAGTCTTGGCGAAATCACGGAGCTCTAAAGCTAGCTCGTTAAGCACCTAAGGTATCCACCTCAAATTCGAACCAAGCGGCACCTACCTTGAGGCCATTTACGATCATTCAACATGAAATCGACGAACGAAGCTTCTAGAGCCGCGGAATCAACCTCAAACTCATCCCCATCAACAGGTTCCTCACAAACAGCACCACAACCTCAAGAATACACCTTCACAGCATTCAAAAACCTCGCGTCTGAGAAAATCAGCTCATTCCTCCAAGGCATTCTCGGACTCCCATCAAGCTTCGGCGACTCAAAGAACAAGCACTCGAACTGGGCTGTATTCGAAGAAGACCCTCCAAAAGCAAAAGAATCAACACTCGAAGCCCTGCAACGCTCAAAGTCGCACGAAATCACCGCTGAATCCGAGAACACAGAGGCGAAGTCAACCTCAAAATCGAACGACTAAATCCATCCCATCCATCACACCACACCACATCACGAACCAATGGCCAACAACAAAGGCACCGATGGCGTCCTCGACCCACTCCTCGACATCGCCGACGCTCTCATATCCCGCCCCTTCGACGTCGACGATGTAGAAGGTTTCGGCTCGCTGCCGTTTCTAGCCGTATCGCGCTACTCTCCATTGAACCTGCTGGGCAGCGAAAACCCGCATAGCCCCGCGTCTCGCGGCGGCAAGTGGTGCGATGCCTTCGAGGACCTTATGCTCGCCAGTCAAGGGCGACCATTGCGCGAGCAATCCGTCTGGGGCGCTGCGTTTGGTGAAGCACTCGGTGATCATAATCGCTTCATGATGACGGGTCATCGCTTCATTCAGCATCTACAGAAGGAACGTTTGAGTGATGGCTTCTGGGCACAGCAGCAACAGCAGCAGCAACAGTTGCAACAGCGGGAGGAGCGTGCGGTGGATATCCCGGTCACCAAGCGGATTGGACCGAATAGAGTTGCGCCTTCGCCTGCGCCTGTGGTGGATAGACATGAGGAGTCACGGAGTGCGAGAGACGACGGAGGACCTGCTACTGAGCTTGAGATGTATGGGCAGTTCTTGACTTCTATTGCTGAGAATGGGCTCCTGAGAGCCAGCATTGACAGTAGTCGTGGCCTCATTGATTATATTGAGCGCAAGGCCATGGAGGCGAACCCGAATTTGCAGCTGGAGAGTAGGGGTAGAAAGAGGCCTGAGGAGGCTGTGGAAGTGCAGGAGAAGTCATACACTCAAACGCATACACAATCACAGACGCAGAGCTTGAGTTCAACGGAGCCTGGCGTCCTTTCGACTATGACTACCACCGAGAAAACTATTCTGCCGGATGGCACGGTACATTCGCGCGTTGTGTTGAAGAAGCGCTTTGCGGATGGTACGGTAAAGGTTACGGAATCGGTGGATGAACAGCATGGGAAGGAAGAGAAGAGGGACAAGGAGAGCAAGGACGGGAATGTGGTGGAGAAGAAGAAGGGTTGGTTTTGGAATTGAGCGGGTGGGATGGCGTTGCATGGTTTGATTTACTTTTGGGCTAATCTGAGTCTTGTGTACTGGTTTGGTGTGCCTTGCGCTGGAATTGCTTCATTGTCTTTATTGCTCGCCTTTCTAGAGTATCAGTATTTCGAGAGACTGAAACTATGAGTTGGAATTGAACTTAAAATTGAAACTACAGTCTTCCTCACCCTCAAGTGATGACGAAGACTTCGTCTATGTCATTGTGGATACCGACTGTTGCAATACTCGTCGATGAGGAAGCAGCAGGATTGACAGCTATGTTCCTGTTGGAACGTCGATCATCCACTCACACGAGAAACCTTCATCATCGGATGTACGGATGTTTGATACTGCCTTCTCAATGGCGAGAATTCAGTTGAGCGGTGAGGCAACTGTACGGATAAGGTACTTTCGGCGACATGAGAGCACCACGACCACTTCCACTCCCATTTCCGCTTGTACATACATTCAGGCTGACAACGTTCAACGGCTCTTGCAGATATGGAGGCTTGACGGCTGTCCGCATCAGAATACAACGTCGCTCAGATGCCTTTGGCTATTCTGGCATCCGTAAAAGACTTGTACAAGTACCGTCATGCGACTAGTAGCCACAGCAAGATACCTTGACCTCTGCGGCGGTGCACAGCTACACCTACGATCTGACTCTCTGCTCGCCCTGCCTTGTATGTTCTTACTTTGCCGTGTCTATCTACAGCCACACTGAATACTTGAAGGTGACCGTAAGCGTTGTCTAGGCTTTGAGATATTGGTTGTTGTACATGCAGAGTGATCGAAGAGGCCCCGCTTGATATAGATAGGTACATATCTGTACACATTTCTGAATGCAAGGTTGTGATGATGTCAGAGAGGATTGGGTTTGGGGGCTGCATGGGACGGAGATGCATCAGGCTGAGGTGGAAGGATGAGCGCACACGTGGGTGACGAGAGCGAGAAGAGAGGGTGATGATGAGAAGTGATGGTGTTTGGAGTATGACCGATCAGATATGACAGAGTGTGAAGATACAGTTGTGTATCTCTTCGTATACCGAGCGTTGATGAGGGAAGAATCTACAAGAGGTGAGCTAGTTATTTCATTGTTTGATGATCTATTATTTCATTGTTTTGCCATTCTATTGTCTTATCCAGCGGGAATTGATGTCCATATTTATTTATGCTCAGAACTTCCGATGAGTGCCAAGCTTTTGATGATGAGCGTTAGCATTGCACCATGCTTCAAGATCCACCTCTCTGGTACACACATTCGTTATCCGTGCACTGCTTGAACGTCCGGTCGCAAAAACAGATGACGCTATCAGAAACCCACCAAGAAACACTCATTCACTCACTCACGGTTTCTATGCAAATCAAATGCGAATGGAATGTCCCGTTCGAGAGTCCAAGCTGAAATGTGACACGCGATCCGACTTAGTACGCCACTTAGGGGGACCATTTCATGCCCTAATCCACCAATCTAAACCATTGTCATGCATTACGGATACAAACATACAACCCTACGATAACTGACCATCACCCGGGTCAAGCACTACATTGACCTTACTTACTCTACTATCAACCACCGGACACCCTCCAAGAGTGAATCTAGATTTTACCCTTTCGACCTTTCGACCTTTCAACCTTTCGGTCTTTCAACCTTTCAACAGACGACACTTTACTTACTATTCATTCATTCATCCATCCATCCATACAATATTACCTACAACTTCAAACACCTCCTCATCTTCCACACCTCCTACCTGCCTTGCTGCGGTTTCCGATAACCATGTCGTTCCTCATTATATAGTTCATACCATCTGGGGCTGCACTTGCGTTGCGACGCCCACCCGTAGTTACGGGCGCCATACGCCTTCTTTGTGGGTCTTACTCTCCCTCTGGCGGAGGAAACAAGAAACAAGAAACGAAACTGGAAAAAGAACGAGGGTTGAGAGAGAGGAACAAACAGTCCAATACCCTCCATACATACATCCTTCAACTCCCCCACCAACATATCTCTTCTCCTATTCCAACAACAAAACTTCGAAGATACCCCTAAGAATCCCATTATCCTTACATTTATTCGACTTCCAAGATTGATTATGTGGCTCCTGGTTCAATCCCACACCGCGATATCCGACGAAAGCGTCCATACGCGCTCCCGACAATAACATCGAATCCATATATCTGTGCTGATCGATCTCCGACCTCTCGACCACTGCTTGACCTATTATATACGTGCACCAATTGCACAGTACCGCCACCATGTACTCCATGCTGCTTGAGCTTTGGGGTGAGTTCAAGGCATTGAAACCCTCCTTCATCTCCAAATCCCCCCATTTCAACTTCATTACTATACACTACTTCTGGATCATTGGTTGCACCATTATTTCTTCAATCCTTCTATACCCTGATCGTTCGGCACCTCCTGGGGGTGGCTTGAAATACATTGATGCCCTTTTCCTTTCCAGTGGCGCGGCCACTCAAAGTGGTCTCAATACGGTCGACATTAATCAACTCAGTACTTATCAGCAGCTTGTGTTGTTCTTTATACCAATGCTTTGCAATCCTATCACAATCAACACCTTTGTGGTCTTCCTGCGATTGTACTGGTTCGAAAAACGCTTTCAACATATAGCTCGAGAGGCGAAACGTGTGAGGAGGAGTATCTCGAGAAGTCGCTCTCAGATGAAGGGAGACAGGGACTTGGGCAAAGAAGAACGTGGTGTGAATGGACGAAGCATTGTTGTGATGCATGGAAGTACACGAACAAATGCCCTGACGAATGATGGGGCCCCTGCAGATGATTACGAAGAAAAACAGTCACGAAAGTCTGAGTCGATGGATCATGATGAAAACGCAGTATCCTCTGGTGATTCTGATAGGAGTAGAGGAGAGAGTTCTACAACTGCCAACGATCGGGGAACTTCACCTCATACCCAACCTCAAGGAATCACTTTCGCAACCCAGGTCAAACGCAGTGATGGACTGAAGGATGAAACACTTCGATTGCCAGCACAAATGAGCAAGCAGGACCATATTGCCTTCCTGGAACGACAGCGAAACCCCGAAGATCGTGGTGTCCTGAGAATTCCGGGCCCTAGAGATGCTGACGCAGGAGTCGCGCCTGAGACCGTGGATGAAGATGAGGCGGTGACACAGCGCACCAGGAGGCCTTCGGTATATGAAAATGGACGTCGTGGCAGTGCACGAAGTATGGGATCACATCCGACCTCACAGAACGGCACAAGCAACCAAGACGGCGACACTGTAGACGAGCGAAGAATTCAAATTCTGGAACCTACAAAACCCACGGATCACGTAACTGACGACATCCGAGCTGCAGCAAAAACCTTGGGACCACTGCGATTCCGAAAACCGCGGATTCTACACGGTGAGAAGCTTCACGATTCAGAGACACATATGAGTCACATGGCATCTGTTAAATCCAGAGCCAAGTCGTTTGCTAGTTTCAAGACCGCTCTGTCGCGCGAGAAAGATGATGATATGCCGTATCTCAGTTGGCAACCGACTGTTGGGCGTAATTCTGCTTTCGTCGACCTGACAGAAGAGCAGAGAGAGGAACTCGGTGGTATTGAGTATAGATCTCTGAAGTCCTTGGCTTTGATCCTTGTATGTTATTTCTGGGGATTTACACTCCTTGGTGTTGTCTCTCTGACTCCATGGATCCGAAATTCTGCCAGGTATAGTGAGGTTGTCCACAATGATGGGCAGAGTACGACCTGGTGGGGTTTCTTTACGGCTACTTCTTCCTTCAATGATGTTGGATTTACCCTTACTCCCGACAGCATGATTTCCTTCCAGGCTGCCATTTGGCCTCTTCTACTCATGTCATTCCTGATCATCATCGGCAATACGGGGTTCCCTATCATGCTGAGAGTTATCATCTGGGTGACATCTAAATATGTTCCCCAAGACAGTGGTATCTGGGAGGAGCTCAAATTCCTTCTCGATCACCCACGACGATGCTTCACTCTTCTTTTTCCTAGCCAGGCTACTTGGTGGCTGTTCTGGATTCTTATCTGTCTCAACTCACTGGATTTACTGTTCTTCATTATTCTTGACGTACGTTTTCATCCTATCCTGTCCTTCGTTCTACGCAAATCCACTAACATTATTCTAGTTCGGGAACTCAGTTGTCACCGCACTCCCAGTGAACATCCGTGTTCTTGATGGGTACTTCCAGGCCATCTCCACCCGCACAGCTGGCTTCGGCGTCGTTAACCTAGCTGCTCTACACCCCGCTATCCAAGTCTCATACCTAATAATGATGTACATCTCCGCGCTTCCAATTGCCATCTCAGTACGACGGACGAACGTTTACGAAGAGAAATCCCTCGGTATATACGGTTCCGCGTCTGAGGATGTCGAAGACGAAAACGAGCCTTCCTACGTAGGCGCCCATCTGCGACGCCAACTCTCCTTTGATCTGTGGTATATCTTCCTCGGCCTCTTCATAATCTCCATCTCCGAAGGATCCCGTTTACAGGCAGGAGACCAATACTTCACGCTGTTCACCGTTCTTTTCGAAGTCGTTTCTGCTTACGGCACCGTCGGCCTTTCCCTCGGGTACCCAACCATCAATGCCTCCTTCTCCGCCGAGTTCGGTGTCATCGCCAAACTCGTCATCATTGCTATGCAGATTCGTGGCCGCCATAGAGGTCTACCCTATGAACTTGACCGCGCCATTCTCTTGCCAAGTGAGTCTCTGCATGCCCGCGAAGACTACGACGCTTCTACCCGTATGAGACGACGGAACTCGGCCGGCACTATGAACACTACATTCAATGAAAATGTCAATGGAACTGACCCCCCCTTCAATCTTCGTCCGGCGTCTACGCATGCTACATCCCGCAGCAAGGATCGCAATCATAATTTCTTGTCGTCACTCCTGCATCCCGGACCAATGCTTCCGCCATCCCATAGGCATATGACGCGCGCAGATACGATGGAGAAGAAGAACAGTCGCTCGACAATGGACGCGCGGAGCGTGAGCCCAAGGGGACGGACCAGTCGGATGGAAAATCTGGACGATGTGACGGAAGGCGTTGCTACGCGGGACGCGAGTAATGGGCGGGGGAGGAAGACAGAGGGGAGGAGGAGTTTCTTCCAAGATGGATTGAATGAGTAATGCGCTTGAGAGCGTGGGTGTGTAAACTGTATATATCGAGTGCTTATATGGGATGGGGGTTTTTGGACTTGAAATGAAAGTCTTCGCGACTTGGGCGGCGAGATCACTTAGCCTGGCGTTTGGGATTAGATGGTGTTGAGGCAGATTTGGATTCAAGCGGTTTAGGATTGGGATTGTGGCCTTGAAGTTATGTAGATTTCTGAAGGATGTGTCTGTCTTGTGTTGTTGGTTTAGCTTCCTTGTGTAAATAAGCGTGCGTGAATAGGGAACTCGAGAATATGTCACGATCGCGTTACATTGAATTCAAGACTGTTGCGAGTAGAGGTGTTGCAAAGTGTTTGGACCGACTTGGTGTTTGAGATGAATGTGATGAAACATGAAAAAGGCAAGTTACTATCTTATGCAAGTTTAATGATCACATATTTGATATCCTATAGACTAGATTGTAACGTTTACTTCAAGAACCTTCAATTAAAAAAAAGAAGTCAAGATCCCACAGCCTTCGCGCAAACAAAAGAAAGTGTCAAACAGGAGGCCTCGTAAACACAGCTTACTCTAGCCGCCTGCGAAAGGTCGAGTGTTATAACAAGAAACCGACTCCCAATAATGAATGGCTCCTGAAAACCTGCAGAGCGCAGGTCATAGCTGTTCCAAATCTACCCAGGTCCAATCTAGTACTCCAAGAGTGTTGTGTCTCATATCCTCACAATATATAAGGATTCTCCAGTTATCCTCTCTTGAAAATATTGTATACGTGTTGCATGTCTGCCTTCTCACCAACATTACCATTGATTTGCATGCTATTCTGACCATGGGATTCAACTTTGACGTAAGAATGCTTCCCAGACCCTGCAACATCGCCATTCACCTGGTGGCCACCACTCTCAGCTGAGTTGTTCTCATAGTAGTTGTTTCCCGCATCTTGAGACATGACATTCCCGTTCAACTGGTCTCCATTGTTGGTCACTCGTGCACCGATATATTTATGGTGGAAGACTCCAGTGGCTCGTTTTGGGCCTTCTTCTTTATGTGCAGACCGCTCTCTGGAGGGGTGCGGGTTGGCAGTTTTGGATTCTGGGAAGCTGGCTTTGAACTCCTCTCCTGTTGCGGAAATTAATTGTCAGATCCAAGATTACATGCGAAGAGTCTTACTCAGTAATGTCAAGGTCTTTGACTCCTCGAGTTTCCCCCTCGGCATGTGTACCAAGGTCTTGTTTTCAGTGGCATACACGATCTTCTGCTCCTTCGAATGTCTAGGAGACTGCACGTGGGTCAGCAAATGCAAGTATCGGTATATTAGGTTGCTTACTGTGCGAAAGTTGTTGGACGCAAGAAGGGCGTCAACATTCCTATTCATTGTATCGACGCTACTTGAAATTGTGGAAATTGTATCTGCTTGCATGACGCTGATGCACAGAATCAGAGCGCCCTTCTCCTGTTCAAGTCGTTCAAAACCAGCCGAGATCTGATTCTCCTTTTTAGCTCGCGCAGCTTTCCAGTATCGTTTGTTGCGAGATCCGTCGGTGTAATCTGCCGTGACCGTCTGGATTGTATGGAGCAATGCCCTTGCCTGTAACACAGTTGAATCTACCTGGGTGCGAACCACCGGAATCTGAAGCTGCTCGTTTTGCTGAATAAGAAGTGCGATGTCGTTGAGCTGTCGAATTTGTGAATTATATTTCTGAAGTCTGCTTTGTGCCCCTTCGACCCTTTGACATGCTTCTGTGATGGAGCTGGAGATCTTAAGACCGTATTCAAGAAGCTGACTGATGCTTGCCAGCAACCCTAGGACTTCTATACCCGCCATTGTTGAGGGTAAGTGGAGTTTCAAGAGCGCAATGGGAAGGTTAGGGTGGAAGATAAGGACGTGATCACGTGAACCTCAAGTACATCTGAATAGAATATTGTTAGGTGATGTACATACATGAGATGGGTTTCGACGTGTTGTGTTACACAACAGGGTACTCATGCATGTAATTATCCGACCAAATCGCATGCTTGTGATGTAGGCAACGTGACGGCGAAGTAAACGCCTAAGACCCTATGAGATTTCTATAAAGACCCTGCTATCCCGTTGATGCCCAATATACTTTATGCCACGTATGTATGCTTCATTACATCCAAAGGATGCCTAATTCTGATGAGAATGGCCATTTTCAAAAGTTTGATAGATTCGGGGCAAGCGATGGAGCGCTTCAGATCACCAGTGCAGGAAATAACAACTTCCCCTCTGGCAATCTGTATCACATCGAGGCCACCAATACATATCTTCTTAGCTGTGAACTCCACGGGATCCATACATCAAGCTTGCAGGACCCACGACCTGGAAATCGTGGGAGATTTCCGATCCAGTTACCATCAGCCTCATCTAGAGTTCTAGATATATCTAGCGATGATGGCGGCGATGATGTTTTTTCCGATTTGAATCTGCAAGAGTCAAGTGATAATACCATCGAAATTGAGCCCCAAATGAGTACCGACACCGAGAGACGGAGACCTAGCTGCGAAGCAAATGGCGATGGGATGACCGAGGTTGTTTACCCGAATTTCTTGAACTCCGAACGTCCCAAGCGAAATCAAGACAACTTCCACTCAACACAAGACTTCTGGATATCAGACGCAAATAGTTTTATTGCATATAAGGTGAGATCCTACACGAAGACCACTTTGAACATACAATTGATAGCTTCCGTGAAGCAAAACCCACCTTTGTTCACGGAGTCCGAGATTTTACGATACACAACTAATATCATGTTCAACTTCGATGATACACCACGCTCTGTTATCTTGGCAGAAACTTACGAGCATAATTGGGTTTCGAGTCGAGTTCTTGAAGGTTCTGGTATTAAGCCTTCGCCCATTCTACATTCCGAATTCCTACCATTTCCTTACAAGTGGCTGAAAGCGAAAGGAGTTGTTGAACTAACTTGGTTTCGGGCGAAGAAATTTAAGTCGCGAAAGACAAGATTCCATGTCGTGACTACAGTACTATTTGATGTCCTGTTTGGTGGTGACTTTCTGAGAAATGGCGGCTCCTCTATCTTCCAATGAAAGATGTACCATGTGGGGAGGTTTCTGTCATTGAATTCGTGCATCAGAAGTTGACCTTATATAAACCCTTTGACACTTAAATTGTAAAGATGTGACACGTACGTAACTACCATGCATTTCATGATGGACGAGGCAAGTGCAGCTCTTAATGAAGGCGCAACGAACAATTGTACGTACAGTACATAATAATTGGTTATATGGCTCTAAATTACCGCACGACTTTCACTCGGCACCTGTACATCTATCACTGGGGAAAAAAGGATATTAAATGAAGCCTTCACCATGTCGCTGAGGATTACTTATTCACAAGCTAGCGCTGATCCTATTTTTATCAACCTTGTCTAGGCACAGATACATTAAGCAAGTGATAAGATACACGATTAGGGTACCTTTCTGGTATAAATGGTTAAAACGATTAATCATGATTCAAATGTTATCTGCAATCGAACCTTGTTCTTATTAGAGATGGAGGACTGAATCCCAATATCCGTTTATTTAGCGCCTACATACGCTAAATGACCTATATTCTGCAACCTTCTTGTATTGCGGGGTGTTGAACCACAAGCACCACTTGCATACAGAATCTAGCATATTAATGAAGCCGTGGGGTGCATGCTCAATGAGCCTCGTATATCAAATTGTATCCCATTCTCAAAGTGTAACGCAAATGATAATCTTATCTCTGCTAGGTCTCCAACGGATGAAATCATCGCATGGAAATTCTGGGATACTGAATGGATTTCCTAAGTAACAGGGATTGTGAGGCTCATCATACTCAGCCTTATGCTGCGGGTGTGAGTCTTGTTGAATGTTCTCGTCGCAATCGCTTGCCCTCCATCTTCTAATCGCTCCTCATCGCATTATCATCAATACGTTGTCGACCCTCACTTTTTGAGAACTTTCTCTAGTCTCACAAATCGATATGCACTTTTTCTCGTACTGGCTTAATGCTGATGCTGATAACAATTATCGAGACGAGCACCTGTGATCAGCAAGAAACCGTGATCAAGGGCATGTCCCGCGATAGAAAACAAACTCGACGGCCTATACGATATCAGACACTTAAACATGCCAAAACCGTTTTCAGCTATACTTCGAAAGGCAGTGGTTGAAGCTGCAATGTCAGGAGAGCGGAAGGAACTTTCTCTACTAAAACAATACTTGCAGGATCAGGGCTTCGGCAATGATATTATTGAAGACAATAAGGATGAAATCTGGCAGGAGTATTTGTCAAAATTGAAACCAACACCGACCTACCTTGATAGGCCGAGAATTTCGCCCAGGCTTCGAGCTGAAGAATTGCCTCCAACGCCCAACCCTGATCGACCTGGAAATATGAGCTTTGCTGGGTTTCCGCTGTCGGGTGTAAGTATACCATTCAAGTATTACATCGAGAAGCTTACTGAAAAACTAGATATCTTCCCGGGAATACATTGACCTCCTGCTAGATGGCAATAACGACAAGACGCACAGTGTCGGCTGTGCGTTCGACAGTGAATGCTGGGAAAGTATCATCTGTGACGAGACAGTCGAGGGCCTGAACATTCCAGCCGATAACAAAACCATTTGCATACGGTGGCGACAAAAAGAATCCTTCAAAACAAATACAACCATCTGCAAGATTGTTCCCGCTGAGAAGCTCCCCAATTACGATGTGAAATTTGGTACAGGCTGCAAGAAAGGAATTAAAGAGCAGGAGGTTCGGACTGCGTCCACGCAGAGGTCCCAAGGTAAAGTTTATGTTCAAGAACCTGTCAAATGCCAGTTGAGCTAAATTATTTGAAGGCGATGGCAGGTTCCAAAATCAATCGGATGACGAAAGTTCGGACGAAAACCCAGCATTGAGTCGTCAGCAGATGAAAATGGTGGCTGAGATGAATATGCTTTCTGTCAAGGCTGCGACAAAAAGCCTGCCAAAAGAGCGTCGTCCATCAGAAGGGAGTCGTGAGTCCAGAGGACGCCGTCGTGATATAAGCTGAAACGTTGCCATCAACTTATAGCAGAGGACCATCACCCAGCAGTGATCTATTTAGGGACTGCAAGAGTAGATTATATATCAACGTGTATTCGGCTTCGGTAATCACCTGCAAACTCTGTTATACCAATCGTGTAATATTGCTAACGATTTGAAGACTTATCAGTTGACCAGCGAAGATCCGACGAGCTCAAACCAAATGAAGCCTTGCGGACGAAGGCACTTACCGGCAGGCTAGTAAAGATCGAGGTCTTTGAAAAAAGCGAGAAGATAGATCAATGTACTATTTCCGATGATTTCTCATTGCGAAATATACGAGGCCAAAGCCTGATGCAGACAAATGTAGGATAAAATTTCGATGTTTTTCGATTTATTATATTTATGAGTTAAAGAACTGATCAACGGCAGCAGCTCCCGATCAGAGATATGTTGCAAGATATGTTGCAAGATATGTTGAGAGATATTGACCGATGAGGTGTCAATATATGACGGCGTTGGGCAGTGATATCTCGCCGTAGTACTGTGCTGGGGGCTACAGTTTTGTATAAAGATTGGCTACCGGTTACGATAATATGCGGGGAGGGTCAAGGGACAAATCAAACTAGCTGCCTGTGACATGTTATGTATTGTATGTCACTTTGGACGCTCAGAATCAGACGAACAAGTTTTACGATTGCTCGATATTACACAAGTGGTGATTCTAGTTCTCATATCAGACTAATAAGGCTTCTGAGCAGCAGATGAAGCAAAAATCAATTCATTGTTTTTGTATTCTTTGGTTTAGGTTTGAGTGGATTCTTACACCATCAAAAATGCTGGTAATTGTAAGAATTAAGAATTGCTATGCTATAGGGACTATTTGAAGTTGATGATAACACAAGCAGGCTGTTTCCGTCTTTGGAAAAACATATCTAAAGCTGCATCTTGAAATGACAAGGGTTTTATTTAAGATTTGTATTATACTTACCTTTACTTATAGCTTCCAGAATAGATAACCCTAAAAGATATATGGCCTGTAACTACTCTAAAAGATTGTCTCGCTTTTGATAATGGCATAGTTTTGAGGAAATAAACTAAAGCTCTCAGCAACCATATGTTCTCAGCAAACCTACAGTTCATCATGGCTCCTTTGAAATTCCACGTGTGGTAGTCCATTATAGAAAATCCTATTTCATGTAAACTATATTACTTCCTCCAGGTTGTGAGTTCTTCTAAATGTCTAAATGTCTAGAGGTCAAATTCTCCAAACACTGACTTCCCTTGTCCAATGCAACCGCTCCCGATTACAATACATAAATAACTCCCAAGCCTATGCAATTCTCGATGCACCCTCCCCAGACGATTCACCAGTCAAAGCTTCCAGGCATCTTTCTCCCCTTCTCATCGTCTTCACAAGATGTAGCCTCGCCATTGAACCTCACCTTCTCCTCATACTCTAGGCTTATTTTCTCTTCCGGCTTCCGACTACCATCTACTTGACTACCCTCTTCCACAACCCAACACTCCTTCCACACTTTTATTTCTTCGCGATACAAGTCCATAATGCATGGTTTGCAGCTGCTTCCACAGCAATCTCCAGCGGCTGGCTTTACGGGCTTCTCTGGATTGAGCGCCTTGCTGATCAACTCTCTCTCGCGAACAGGAGCCAAGCGTGTTTTCAGGAGTTTGCGAAGAGTTGGCGACCGCGCGCAGAGATCCGATGTCATGGTCGCTGTTGTGGAATCGAATGACTATGTAAAAGGAAAAGATGTAAGAAAATACATAGAAGAGGACTGGATTTCTGATATCGTGCTAGTGACAAGAATTCATGTTGTTGAAGAAGAATACTGTATCGAAATGTGTTCTGCGAGCTATCTCTCGGAATGAGTTGTCGGGAGTTCGCGGCATTGAACTCGGCTGTACGATTGGGGTGTTTCTGTGATTTAGGAACTGAGTATCGATGAACGAAGAATCTAGACTCAGGTAGAAATTATGCATGAAAAGAACTCATTATGCATATGGCACAATAGTTACTATAGATCCGAAGTAGATATTTAGTTAAAGTCTTATTTGTCTGATATACAACGCTTGAGTATGCTTATTTAGGTAGTAGTGACAGCAACTAGAAAGACTAGCCATAGACAAACCCAACCGAATTTCATCTGCCATTTCATTTCCTAGGGATAACTTGAAGGCTCTTGATATCGGGACTGTCTCTGAGCTTCACTCGGCACCAATCATGGATCCATCTATCATCCTGATCTAAATATAAAGTACCTCGCAGTGTATAGGGTCTTGTCCTCGCTGGACTAATGCCTCAGGCATTTGATCTGAGTCACTCTTCCCAGCAAGTCGTCCCTCTTGTCCAACCACCAGCGCGTGACATAATCCATAATGCTTCTTCTATAGTAATTTTGGTGTGGACTGCATCGTGAATTCTGTCATCTCCTGGTGCACTGCGTGTTTCGGTCTCCACTCTATCCGATAATGGAAAGACTTAATTTACAAAACCTCCCCGTCGAATTGTTCGACCACCTTAGCATATATCTTAGTAATGCAGACCTCGTTGTACTATCATTGGTATCGAAGCGCTTACATCAAATCCTGGAGCGCCCACTTTATCGAGATGTATCGGTTTTTGTTGATAAAACAAACAGACGGCTACTGCAACTGCTTGGAAGATTCTCCTATAATCGCCGTATAGCGAAATATGTCAAACGATTGAGTGTCGGGATTCTTGAAATAAGTGGAAGTGACCTCGCGTCTGGTTTCGAATTTCTGAAATATCTCGAAGAACTGGAGCATTTTGAGCTCAAAGTGATAGACTATGATGATGATGATGGGAGTACCAATAGGTTTATGTTCAATTGTGTCTTTGGTTTGAGGTATTTGGAAACCTTCAAGCAGTCAGGTTATCCTTTGTCGGCCTTGAAATCTTGTGAGTGGGATTATACTCGAAATGCAGATGCTATCTACGAGAACTAAATGTCCACAGGCACTTTAGATTTTGCTCCGATGTGGAGCATTCGGGGAGCTGGTGCATTTCTGCAGCTACCAAATCTCCAACGCTTGGAGATTAAAGGAGCGTACTTTATGGCAGAATCCTGCCCATGGACAAGATTCGTCGAGAAGTCGACATCATTGACAGAGCTCAAGTTATCCGCTTGCTACTTCGAACATTCATACGCAAGTCCTCTTCTCAAAATCGTACTATCGTTACCGAAGTCTTTAAAGCGACTTATGTTGGAAGAGCTTACCTTTGGTTCTCACGAAACTACCAATGACGATGTTGATATTTTCGGGACGGAAGGCGGATTCTTCCAATGCTTCCAGCCAGTTTTCGAGACATTAGAGGACCTCGAGCTCAACTTAAATCTTCCCAACTACAATCATGCCGCTACCCCGCAGAAGCATGGACTACGACAATTCACAGCGCTCCACACACTTTCAGTGGATTTCTCCTTCCTGCTTCTTCGACAGGAGAACTTCCGTGATCCCTATGGGAACATTCCTGTGCTAATCATAGAAGAGCACATATGGAAGCATGTCTCTGCTGCATTGGACTGGGGGCTGTTCTTGAAGTCTGCACCACCGAACTTGAAGGGTTTGGAAATTTTCTTTGATGACAACGTTTGGTACGGATATGCTTTTGGATTCCTGATTTTGCTACTCGAAAAGCGCGAGGAGTTCTTTCCAGATCTACGAGAAGTCAAGTTACACATGACCAGGACAAAGACGCCATGGGAATCGACGCATTTTGACGAAATGGTAAACAAATTCGCGGAGCACAGCGTGTTTCTTCATTGAACTCATGTTTCATGGCTCTGCATAGAATTCCCCAAGATTGATTTATGGCTTCTTTCCACCCTATATTCTGGGGGTTGCATTACCGATCTACTACATGGTGAGGGGTAGTTGCTTTTGTGGATGGCTGGACTTTTGGACCAGAGGGAATCCATTATTGGAAACATTTGCTAGAACCATAACTACCCAGACCATATCGAAGCTTGATGTTGGAAGTCTAGTATCGTACTCAGTAGGAGCTGTGTGAACAGTTGGTAACAGTCCTAGAAGGATGTTTCCCACAACCACCGCCTCAAAGCTTAGTAAATGACCCGCTCTAATGTTAAAGAGTTAGGGTATAGAAGACCGAAGAAACCAAACCCTATGAATATGTTTGCAAAGCCGACATGATGGAGTGAGCCATAATAGCTATATATAATCTATAACAGATATGTCTATAAGATTTGTATTCAAAATAGGGCACCACTTAGTCGCCAAAGTCACAATAGTTTCTGACAATAAGTTGTTTATACCCTTTTCAAGACATTGTACAAGCTACCTACGGTATATATATAGCTAGGTGCCTGAGGCCTGAGATCCACGTTCGGGTTCGGTCGATTATGTGCCCATTATTGTTCTCCAAAAACGTTATCTCGCCCGAAGCTATAGAAGGTTCGATATATCCTTCGATGATATTATGTCTGGCGCAACTCCTACAAACGTAGGTTCCTCTAGGTAGCTTTTGAAACGGCGTCGAAAGACACAACTTGCTTGCAGTCCCTGTCGCAATCGAAAAACTCGCTGCAATGGAGATCGACCATATTGTTCTTCATGTAGAACTAAGGGGCTCGAAAGTGAGTGCCAGTACGAGAAGAGCTCTCTGAAGTCTCAGATGTGAGTCAATTTTCAAGTCTTTGTCCTGTAAGAATTTGAAGTCTAACCTGGTGATCTAAGATCCTCAACGGAAATTGAAAGCCGACTTAAAAGACTTGAGGGCGATCGCTCCATCAGCGCTGGACATGACGGTATGTCTTTTCTATATTCAACTTTCATCTTAAGATAAGCACTGGGCTTACGTAGGACTGGCAAGTTGAGCTGACTCGTGTTAGACCCTCCCACACGACAAGATTCGACTTCAACACTAGCAGAAGCAAGTCAATCCAAATTGTATTTGCAATCATATGGACAAGTTGATACTCCAAAGGTATCCTCTGCAAGTTTGAAAAATAAAACACTGGACTCCCTTTCATCCCTTGCTGTATCTAGTCATGGAGTTGATGGCATTTTCGGGCCCTCTTCAAACGTAGCATTTGTACAGGACCTCACAGATACTGCAGACTCAAACCGCCCTGTACAGAAGCAGGTGTCAGAAGACAGAGGTTTTATACACGGGAATCCTTCAATTACCACTGTGCCCCAAGGTATTGCAGAGCCTTCAGCACTTATGGATGCGATGGCCAAAGCACTTCCCAACAGACAAGTCACGGATAAATTAATGTATTTCTTTTGGGATCGAATACATCCTATCTTCCCCCTACTTCACAGACCGACTGTTGAGAAACTTTATGAAAGACTATGGAGCACGGACAAGGTTGGTTGGTCTCTTGGTCAAGACGATTTTGGCGAAGTACTTACATATTCTACCTTTAATATCATATTTGCGCTGGGTGCCGATACAGCGACCATCTTCAGTCTGAGCAGAGGACAAAGCTTGCTGAAGAGCTATATGACAGGTCTCGAAAACTTGTTCCTTTTGACACTTTAGACAGCACTTCCTTGTCCGTTGTTCAGTTGCTTCTACTAACAGGTATATATCTCCAATCTACGAGGTATGCAAACCGGTGCTGGACTGTAGTTGGAGTGGCTTTGAGATTCGCCCAGGGGCTAGGTCTTCATCTTGATGCCAAAACAAAGAGCGAAAGTCAGTTGCATCGAGAAATGCGGCGTAGAGTATGGTACACGTGTATAAGTATGGACTGGTAAAGTTTATAATTCTTAGAAGACCAGTTTTGGAGGCATAGCTTACACATCAGTCTTAGAATGACAGCCACGACGTTTGGTAGACCTACATTTCTTTCGAATCGTTGGTCTGTACAGCTACCAGAAGTAATTGACGACGAGTTCTTGCTAGAGGAAGGCGAAGGAACTCAGCCGCCAGGGATAATATCCCAAATGGAATCATTTGTTTACTCCATAAAACTTTTTGACATACTATCAGACATTTTGCTTACCCTCTACAGTCCATCTGAAGTCAGATCTGAGAGGTTCTCACGAAATGACGTGGAGCACATTGATGGACCACAATTCACTCAGATTCTTGCTTTAAATTCACGGATCGACGACTTCCTCAAAAAGCTACCAGATCACTTAGATCCAAAAAACCCTCAAGCACCAAGAAACCTCCGAATACAAGCAAAAGTTCTTCATTCAAGGTTCTGTAGGATCCTCCTGTTACAAAAAACTATGCTGACTTTGCCAGAGCTTTATATCTGCGGATTCTTTTGCTCCGGCCCTGTCTGATTGCTAGGGTTCAGTCAAAACCTAATGCGCTCCTGTCCAACAACGTACGATATCTGTCAGGCTTGGAAAAAGTCGTCATTGATGAGATGTGCTATGCTTGCATCTCTACGGCTCATGACATAATTGAAATCCATTACGATCAGGTTCAGAGTGGTTACCAGAGCTCAAGCTGGCATGCAGTTTATTGTAAGGAACTCTATCGGCTTTCAAATCCATAGCATCGCCACTGACTTTATCCAAGTTGCATTCGCAGCCAGTACAGTACTTACAGCTGCAGCTTTATGTTCAGAATTATCTGAAGACCTTAAATCTCGGTCGACTGAAAAGCCCTGGGCCAGAGCTTGCGAAGTGTTTGACCATAATGCATTGCAGAGTCAATCGGTTGCTCGAGGACTCGAAGTCTTAAAGGGCCTTCATCGCCGAGTCTCCAAAATCAGAACTCAAGGTGAATTTCATAATCATTTGGTTCTTTGTAATCCGGCTCATCATTTTTTAGGAATGGAGCGCGTTTCCGTTACGGGAGTGGAAGGTGAAATATACGATCAGCAAAACGTTATGCAATCTACTGAAGCCCTCCCAGAAGTATCGGATCTTCCGATATCTGACGGCTTGGATTTTCCTGGATTTACCAATGCTGACAACTTTGAGGACGCGTGGTTTCTAAGCCAGTTTGGAGATCTCGATGAATGGACATGGAATATGCTGAATCCACCACTTTTTCGTAATTGAAATTTGAGATTTGGCAGTCCTTGGACGTAGTGAGTTGCGTGTGTTCGTTCCGATCGCCGCGGCTTGGCGCTCAACCACAACCCGAGCCATCTCATTGGCTGTCCCCAGGACGGTGCGACGTTGTACATAACAAGAAAAGGACTGGGTTAGGAGCTTTCTACTCTAATTGATGATAAAATCTATATAAGATAGAATGTAACTACTCAGAGTCCCAAATGTCTATCGAACTGGTCAATTGTTCTTCAAGCAATACATTTTTGAGATCCAGATTTTTATCAACCAAAAATTACCGACAAATATTTCCGGTTTTCCTCATCAAACTGTTTCCTCAACTATCATGCCCACCCACGGGGTCCTAGGTGCTGTACTGGATTATGAAACATTCGGCAGTGGCTCTCTCCTTGTCCTTATTGCTGGAGCCGATGGTCGCGGTTCTGTTTTCCACGATACTGCGAAATACCTAGCCGCACATTTTAAGGTTGTCTGTTGGGACGGCCGTGGTTTCTCCAAGAGTCTCCTTGTCGGTGCTCAAGACTACTCAAATCGCCTTTCCGTCGATGCGGATGATGCACACTCTCTCATCACTCTTCTTGGCTCACCTGCGCTTGTTTTTGGAACATCTTCTGGAGCTATTGTAGCCACGAGACTGTTAGAGCGTCACCCGGAGAGTGTAAAAGTAATTGTTGCGCATGAGCCACCTTTCTTTGCATTGCTGCCTGAAGAACAAAGGACTCAAGCTGTTGGCCTTATGGAATTACATCTACAGTGTTTATCGTGAGAGTGGTGTTGCTGCTGTAATGGAGACCTTCTCCGGCGGATTGTCTGCTGGTGATGATGGGGCCATGATGCGCCATTGCATGGACACCACGCGTGGTGACGAGATCCGAGCCAATTCTATGTATTGGTTCGAACGCGAGCTGAGACAGTATACCAGCTCACCGGTTAACATGGAGATTCTTTGCAAGCGAAAGGAGAAATATATTCCAGCAGCGGGAGCAAAATCGGGAGACGGGCCTGGAGTGGGACCTGTTGCTCTGATAGCTGGAAATGTTGGGAAGGACCTTGTGAGATTGACAGGAGGTCATGTTGAATACCAGATTAATGCCAAGGAGTTTGCGGAAGCGTTGTGTGCTGTACTCAAGGAAGTCTAGACTCGTGGAATAACCGATCGTATATATATGAATGCTGTGGGAGGAAGATTATCCAAGTCTTTGCCACCGATATTGTATAGAGGCTTAGAATATAGAACTTATATAGTATAATTCATATTGAGCAATAGTTTCAGTAAAACCGTATTTACTAGAGGTCCCATATATCTTAGCCATCGATCATTTGTAGAAGAGAGGTACGAAGCATATACTCCAATGTGAGTCAGCAAATACTGAATTGTACGCAATAAAGTTCGTTTGAATACGTGCACATCAGTGATCCATGACCAGGTGGCCAGGTGGTGGAAATCTTTACGGCTCTCACATTTAGAGTGTTCTTGTATTCAACGTGAGTAGTTCACAGATCAGAAGTGCTTGCAAGCTCTATACTTGTAATATATAGATAGTGTTTCATAGTATATTTTTAGGCGTCCCTTCTGCAAAACCCGATTAGAAGCAACTATGCATTCTGATCTATTATCATCGTTTCATGATAGCGATACGAGATGTCTCTTCCGCAAACAATGCAGTTCTCGGACTGGCGCGAATTTATGGAGAAGAGGTTCGGTTTCGAAGCTTTCAAGGAGAATTTCGTTAGACTTGTTCCGACACAGGCGATCAAGGGAAGACGAACCCCGTTATGAAAAGAGGGCATTAGCACCATTGACCGCATGCCGGAAATTGCATTGACATATTACCAGCAGAGTCGATCAACGAGATCTGTGATCCAAAGTCTCACTACGTTACAATTTGTATGCACTCGATAAGAACCAGATTCACAAAGTGTTCAGACTCACATCGAATAATCCTTGAACAATGTTTGTGGGAATAAGAGTCTGTCTATCAAAGTAATCTACTAATAGCTATGGGTACGGTTACGAGATAAATTACACAGCCCCTATGCCATGAAGGAAGCTTCGAAATTGAATGAGTGATGTTAACAGTTGAGTTGTGTACATAAAGATAGAATTCTGCTGAAATGCATGGAGCAAGCAAGGTTGACTGACGATTGCCGAGGCACATCCTTGACCATCGACTTCCCCACAAAGGCGTACCTGATCTACACGCCACTAACAATAGACTACTCAAATACCGAGGCTTCTCTAACCACAACACGAACTGCAACTCTGTTGCTACCTATATACAAGTATTGATTAAATCCAGGTAAGTGCTCTTTTCACATCAACGTCTATTGTTGTTCACAGTTTTACATTGCAGTTACATCTGGTGAAAATTCTTCACCTCTTACTATTATCACAAACATCACGTCACACTCGGTGATACAGAGCTGCAGTCATGGGTAGCATCGCAGAGCCAAGTATGTCCAACATCAAATATGACATAATCATAATTGGAGCTGGAATCTCTGGCATCAATGCTGCATATCGCATACAGACCGAATGTCCAGACCTCAGTTACACAATTCTTGAATCCCGTGGGGAGATGGGTGGAACCTGGGATCTTTTTAAGTATCCTGGAATCCGCTCCGACTCAGACTTACATACCTTTGGGTTTTCATGGCGACCGTGGTCACATCCCAAGGCAATCGCTGAAGGCCCTGCTATTATGCGATATATTAAGGATTCTGCTGCCCAATATGGAATCGATCGAAAAATCCAGTTTCATCACAAGCTCCTTGCAGCTAATTGGTCATCGAAGCAACAAGACTGGCAACTGACCGTTGATGCGAATGGGACGACGAAGCACTTCACAGCACATTTCGTCATCTTCGGTACAGGTTATTATTCTTACGACTCTCCCATTGACTCACCCATCCCCGGCATCAAGAGCTTCAATGGAACAGTTGTTCACCCACAATTCTGGCCCGAAGACATAGACTACAAAGATAAGAATGTAGTCATCATAGGCAGCGGTGCTACAGCAATAACACTGCTTCCCAACCTCGCTGAGACGGCGAATCACGTCACAATGTTGCAGCGCAGTCCAAGCTATATTCTCGCACGTCCGTCAGTCGATCCTCTTGGTGAATTCGCTAAGAAGTGGCTACCGGACTGGCTCGCTTTCAAGATACTACGCTTGAAGTTTCTTGTCATTCCCTTTCTATTCTTCTACTGGTGTCGGTCTTTCCCAGACGCTGCGCGAAAGGTGATTCAAGGAGAGACAGCAAAGCAAATCCCTAAGGGAATGTCACTGGATCCTGATTTTCAGCCTAGATACAACCCTTGGGAGCAAAGGCTTTGTGTGTGTCCAGATGGAGACTTCTACAAATGTTTACGGAACGGCAAAGCTTCTATTACCACAGGCCATATTGACACTGTCACCTCCGACTCGATTGTTCTAAAAGATGGAACTAAATTATACCCTGACATCATAGTAACCGCGACGGGACTAAAAATCATGCTTGCAGGCGGAGCACGTATCACAATCGATGGAGAGCTGCTCAAGATCCCCGACAAGTTCTTCTGGAAAGGCGTCATGCTCCAGGATGTACCTAATGCAGCGGTAATCATAGGTTACACCAATGCCTCTTGGACACCTGGTGCTGATGCGACGGCAAAGATGATCTGTCGACTGCTCAAATGTATGCACAAGCGCGATATGGGCGTTGCAGTACCGCGTGTGCCCGATGGGACGGTGATGAAGTCTGTACCATGCTTGAATTTGAATAGTACATACATTGAGAATGCAAAGGGCGATCTGCCGAAGGCGGCTTTGGAGAGCGGCCCTTGGCAGGGAAAGATAAATTATTTCTGGGACCTATGGCAAGCCAAGTTTGGGAGTTTAGATGACGGTATGCAGTTCATTTCTGCACATGTTAGAGATTAATGTAGTTCTGTGTGTTTAAGTACATGACAATTTGGATTAACTTGATGCATCATCCACTTTCTATCGTTTGGTGACGAGTCCAAGAACCCATCATAGAACGAGTGGACAAGAGATTGTGACTTCAACCAATGTAGAAGAGGTACAGCCAGGTTATGTCACAACGATTTAATGAGGAAGCGTGGATTACGGGTTCTCATTGAATCTTTGATTGGTCAGATTCGCATGAGTCTTTACTTTCGGGGCTTGGCGAGAATTCTGAAGGCTAACCAAAGAGGACGACAACAGTTCACATATGGAGTGACATCCTCGCTGCATCCTGCATTATTTTCCGTCACTTGCAATGAAGCGGTTTGTTATAGTTATCAGCCAAATCCAGATGATTGACATGAAACTAAGTGCACATTCTCGTTCTTGGCGAAGAGCTTCTCTCACCCCAGCGCATCTGGTGAACAAACGAATGAAAATAAATTAAGGCGGTATCATTCCATATATAATGAGGTATTGATAGATGGGTGTTCTACGATGATCGATTGAAAAAGGTTCCTCAGACTCGGAAATTGCGCAAGAGAAGGTTGGTATGTCGGTAGTCTCCGCAGCCTCATTCCACAACACTTAGCCACTTCAACTCTCCCAGCTTCATTGATTCCTTTACATTCTATATTCTGCCTGATACATATTCATTAAGTTTTACTTGAATGTCACATACGACCACAGACTGAGGAGAACTGGGCATCCCGTCCGCTCTGCCATACATAAGCCTCAGATCGGTAGACTAGTAGTTGGGTGGGTGACCACCAGCGAATCCCTACTGTTGTATGTTTTTGCGTCTTCATTTTTTGACGTTTTACCGGCTGTGTTGTTGTTATCGTGGGATAGTGGATTTGATGTTTTGCAAATGAGGTGGATGTCTTGATGTTTGAAGCTGGAGCGGACGAATATATTTTTCGCGAAGTTGTATTCTGAAAATTCCTTGAAATTATGTTCACCCGAACAATCAAAATGATCAGACTTCAAAGACAAGCGCATCCTCGCCCCGTTTAGACCGCCAATGATTCGTCGATTGTGCAAGTTCAGTACAGCCCCTAATAACCCAACCCCATTTTTTCAGGAAGGCTTCACTGACCTCCCAGCCGGTGGGATCCCATGGGTCACTCCAGACAATAAGTCCCGATTTTTCGCTTGGTACGTTGCAAAACTCGACAAGATCGTTACAGAGATCCCATTCATCGTAAGACTCCCCAGCAAGTAAGAGATTATCCCTCATCGCAGGAAAAGGGAAGAGGTCTGTCCAAGGGTGATGTTCTATTGTTCTTTGTATCGTTGTTGGAAGCAAACTCGATGGACAAGAAGAATTGATAAGTTCGGGCTGTGTGTTCCAAGGTGAAATGGCCTCTTCTGTTAGCCACTCCATGGTGAACCCGCAAGTAAACGTGTTGCTGATCAAAGCTCGAAAGACATTGAATTGGATAAGTGTAAGGAGTTGATCGACTTTTGGTGAGCCTAGAAGGTAATCTTGATGAACCAATTTTTCAAATTTGTTGACCAAATCTTGAACACCGTCAACAGTCAGATCGTGAATAGAATTGATTGTTCGTGCTGTGGTTCCAGATGTTGATTCCACGTGATCGACTTGACTATCAGCTCTCTTACACAATCGAACCAAGATTTCCGAGGTATTTGAAACATTTCCGATGCTTGAGACCTTTTGTGGCCGTTCAAGACCTGAATCTTTTGAAGAGGTTGATGAACAATTTGCAGCCGTAGAATCTACCACGGCTGGTTTCGCCCGACGTCTCCTCCCTAAATTAGACAAGAGCGTGTCAGCGTGGAATTTCGGAGTCAGAAGAGACGTATAGAAGATGCAGGGTAAGTGATTCGCAGGAGCATTTACGGTAGATTCTCTGGTTCAAGCGGTTTTGCAATCTCCTACGTTCTGCAGAATCGGTGATACCAGTCCAATCATCCTCAGGGACACGAATTGCTTTCTGTTGCGGCATTTGGCCTAGTACTACACTCGGCAGAGGGTTGGCATCATCATTTACGGCGCCCTGAATAGTCTGATCCATGATTGCGTGAGCAATGTTATACTTGCATACGTGCAGATATCGAGCAACCACCAGATGTACGGCGATATGTTTACGTGACTTAAGCAGCTGTTGAATATCAATGAGGGGAGAGGCCCAAGCGCGCGGCTTGAAGTCTTTAGTCAGCAATTGCGTCTTGGCGTATGTAGCCTGCTTACTCTATGTCATCGCGTTAAAAGGAATAGTGGCGGCAGAAATAAGAAGTACGGAGCTAGTGTCGCGACTCGCATGATGCACCATAACGAACGTGTGACGGAGGAAGAGACGCCTGTTGATTCAGCATTCGAGTATCCTAACTCAATTTAGTACTTTGGTATATGGGCAGCGTAGGTAGAATGGGGAAGGAATTGGAGATTGTAGATTCCTTAGTTGAATGAGCCGGTAAGAAGGTGATTTAGGGACTGGAATTAGAGTCCCTTCCGCAGGTATAGCGCAGCACTTTTAATACTCGATTCCATCGAGAGGTTCAATAGTACGGATATAGAATGACATTTTGAGGCTATTTACAATGCTTTGAAAGTATAATTCACTTAGTTTACAGCTACGGGAGTGAGGAGAGAGTATCCGAAGCTGTTCGGAGTATTTACGTATAATATCATTTGTGGAGCCAGCGAATACGTATTAAACTGTTCTAGAAAGTGAGTGGCTCCACTTTTCAAGGCTTGACGTTTAATATCTATGATCTCCTGTGTTCTTAGGTGGGATGTGTAGACTGCTGCATGTGCGTGCCGATCTTAGGTATACAATATATATATGTGTGTGTGTGTGTGGCTCTCCCTCTGAGCTTCGAACGACTACACAATTCTTCATTCGGTGTCTCTTAAGCATCTCGAATATCACATAGAAGTTAATCATCATACATCAAACACTCAAAACGATAGTCAAAAACTATGGCCTTCCCATCTCATCCTCCACCAAGATCCCTTCTTGATCGTCACCGCCAGTTAGCACCAACCGCCTCAGTCAGGGTCTCTCCAATATGTCTTGGAGCTATGGCCTTTGGGGATGCCTGGAAGGGACGTATGGGTGAATGCAATAAGGAGACTGCATTTGAGATTCTTGACTACTTCACTAGCCAAGGTGGCAACTTTATTGACACAGCAAACAATTACCAGGCCGAGGAATCGGAGATTTGGCTGGGTGAATGGATGGCTGCTCGCAAGAACCGTGACGAAATTGTCCTGGCCACGAAGTACTCGAGTGCTTTCAAGACTCATGAGAAGGAAAAATTACAGTCCAATTTTGGTGGAAACGGCGCCAAGTCACTTCGTATCTCGCTCGAGCGATCACTCCAGAAGTTGCAAACAAACTACATCGATCTCTTCTATCTTCATTGGTGGGACTACAGCGTTACCATCCCTGAGTTGATGCACAGTCTTAATGATCTTGTTGTCGCTGGTAAGGTTCTCTACCTTGGTATTTCCGACACACCAGCTTGGATCGTTGCAAAGGCCAACCAATATGCCCGTGATCACGGCCTCCGCCAGTTCACTGTCTACCAGGGTCTCTGGAACGCCTCCACCCGCGACTTCGAGCGCGACATATTGCCCATGTGCCGCGACGAGGGCATGGGCGTCTTGCCTTGGGGGGCTTTGGGACAAGGACGTTTCCAGTCCGAGGCATCATTTGCCGAGCGTGAGAAGGACAATCCTGGCCGCAAAGCGAAGCCATATACTGCCCTTGACAAGTCTGTCTCTAAGGTCCTGGAGAATATTGCTACTGCGAAAGGCACTGAGATCACTAGTGTTGCTCTAGCGTATGTCATGCACAAGGCCCCTTATGTCTTCCCACTTGTTGGCTGCAGAAAGATCGAACATCTCAAAGGAAACATTGCTGCTCTTGGCCTATCCTTGAGCCCTGACGACATTAGTGAGATTGAAAAAGGATACGAATTCAACCCTGGATTCCCTCACACGTTCCTCAGCGGTACTCTCTTCAACGATGACATCCAGCCGGATGTTCCACGTGGTCCTCAGGATGTGTGGTTAACCAACCTTATGGGTAACTTTGATTGGGTTGAGGGTCCAAAGCCAATAACTCCAAAGTCTACATGAATGCTTTGGAAGGCCAGCTCTGTTCACGTTGAGATGACCGAAAGACCGAAAAATGGATGGCTAAATCATGAAATTAAAGATCGATTGAGAACCTGCAGAGCTGGTCAGTATGTATACGATTAGAGACAGTATAATTGACATGCTTCTTCTACAATTCTTATGATTAGTGGCTATAAATACGTCAGACTAGTTTCTTGTTTATTAGGAAAGGCGTAAGCTCATATAGGCGTATACATAATTTGTTGGTGGAGAAGGATCACCTCGAGACAATGGCCCAAGTTTTCGCGAATTAGTAAAAGTTAATGGTTGAGATAAAGCTGGATGATATCTATCACGGCATCTCAGTACCAGTTGCGCAAAGAAATCCTCTTCTGCAACTAGACATGCGTTGTGAGTATAACTGAACAATGGATCTCATTCGCACTTATCATACTGGCAAAGAGTTCTCTGTCGTACGACTCCATGTGTAAACTCAATATCAATACTTGATGGAGTTTGTAATCGAAGCAGTTGTGCAGAAATCTAAACGTTCGTCGTGTTATTTCCAAACGTATGAAAAACAAAATCCTCCACACTACCGTAAAATCTTCCACTCGAAGCAAAATACTAGAAATCATACAGAACCAAGATATTCCGATGCATATACAAAGAGATCGCATTATGACATTCATGCTTGGTTCTATTTGCAACGTCTAAACAAACGCCTCCAGAAGGAACGGACACGTGACTCAACTCTGATATCCCATAATTGAGGATTGCGCTGTGGCGTCTCCGTGACCTCGTTGGCGCCCAAGAGGCGAGTATTCCGGTCGTCGACAAAGATATGACCCTGTAAGGCCCCACGTTCAATCACATCTTCGGCCTTGTGGCTATTCACGTCTCCTGTTGATATAAATGTGAGCACTTGGATATCAACAGCCCAAGATAGTTATGTACTGTAGTAGAAATTTGCAGTGATATGGTTCTGCATCTGGACCAACTTTCCATCTACATAGGTCATTTGGTGAGGGTAATGACTAAACGATTAGTTAGATTGCGCGTCTTAGCCTTGAAGATGAACTCACCAAATATAAACAACATCCCTATTTATCATCTGAGCTGCTTGTATTGCCATATTTTCTGTAAACTGAGCAAGGCCTGGGAGTAGATACCCAGGCCTTGAGCACTTCCAAATCACCGTGACACCTCTTGACGCGATTCTTGAAGATTTAAAATACAAATCAAGATGGTTTTCTGGATAGGTGTTTGAAAAAGCGTGTTGAGCCACTGTGATGAAAAGAAATTATAAAAATTACACGAGAGTGAATCCGAGGTATGAAATATGTATGTTTTATAAAACTGAATTATTATCAGGATCATAGAAAGGGATTGATCGTTGTTCTGCTCCTAATTTGAGTCGTGATGGTATAAGTTCAGCCACTTATACCTAGTATTAGAATAGGATTGCCACATTCCTATGGTGACTCCATGATCTCTTCAGGCGATGACTGTCAAGTGAAGCGATGTATGTGATTAACGAGTTTTGCTCAAGTTGTTGATACAGTGCGTAGACTAGGAACTTAATTGAAAGAAAAGGTATGAGATATTTATTGCTGAGAGTATCGAAGCAAGCTCAAAAGAAAAGGAACCCATCTGACCAGAGCATCATTAATGATGTCACATATTAATATTGGATGTTCGAGTGAGAATTACTAGGTATATTGTCCAGGTATCAACCATCCTGAAAGCTTGAATATAATATCTCAGTAAGCAAGAACTTTAATATGGAATTTTCCAAGGACCGCTTACTGCTATATTAAGAAACTTTGTTGACGTCGGGTACCAGCCATTAGCCGCCACCGCACGACTAGCCTGATCGCCCACTGTGTGAGTTTACGCTAAGTAACCGTGCATCTGACATGCAAATATCGAGAGTATTTGAAGAAATTCTTCTAAATCGTTCTAAATTGAAAATTTTACAACGATGAGGATTCAGCAGAGAGTGATAACCAGGCCTGTAGGTCAGCTAGTCTCGTAGTTCGTTTAAATCAAATCTGAATCATAAGCTTTGATTGCCAATAGCAAAGCAATGTCTACAGTTTCACGTCAATATCAGCAATGGTTATAAATGTAATATCAATCTAGATTGCTAATGATGCTATGCTGTTTTGACAATCGCTAGTATGGTGACAATTATCATTAGCTGAAAGGACTGATTTGTCCCAACTTTCGAATCACTGATGGTCTTCACACTCGCTGTAAACATGTGAAAACAGCGGTGACACAAATGGAAAAGCAATTGCTCATCCGTTGACCTCCTGTAACTCGAGTCGTATCTCACTCGGCTGCTGACTTACTTCGAAATGCAAACGACTGTTCTCTGAAATGCTTCTTTGTTGGTCTATAATGTTCTCGATCAAGTTCATGCTGGGCTCCTCAATGATGTGTGAGTTTCCTGCTAACTCTTTGCCAATCGGTCCAAACCACGGGAAATAGCCGAGCCGAAAAAAGACACCGTATCAACAACGCGAGTGCGATGTTATTACCTTTCCGAAAAAGTTCATCCAGCACGTTCGTGAAGATATAAAATATTATTTAGGTATGCAAAAAGGAAAAAAACTGCAAAAGGAGAATGCCGAAACCCAGAATTGAACTAGGGATCTTATCATTGCTATATTGGTTGACCAATACAAGTGATACCTTAAGGTATGTTAGGACTCGATGTCTTTGAATGTGATTCAGATGTACTTACGCGTTACCTGAAGTTGAGTTAGCAAGGTTGTTGATTCAACTTCTGTAATCGGTGTACTGACCACTGCGCCATTCCGGCTGATTTTTGAGCAAGCGCCCGCTTATTGTGTAATCTATATGAATGTCGTCTCAGCTCTCAAACTATTATAGATTGGGATATTAAGAAACTCACTTTAAGCGTCTGAGACCTCTACCAATTACCTACACATCATCTATCTACCTCTCATTAGAGAAAAGTTTGATATGCACTAAATGGGCAGATATTTATTTCGAATTGTTTCATATCTCGTAGATCTGTCAATATCGTATACGAACTTTGATCCTGCTCGTATAACCTTTCTTCTAGATATGCCGCTCGATGCATCTAACTTTTACCCAAAGGTACCGCCAGAAATATCAAGCCTCAATAACAATTCGCTGATGATAATGGAATGATTAACTTGGTAAGCTACGTGCGTATCAGTAAGCAACTTTCAGGAGTGGTCAATTTGCTGCGCCTCTCATTCGAAGTGAGCAGTTCTCAATTATCAAATACGAACTGTACATATTATATCTCATACAACATGTAGCATATCCCAGAGAGCTTTCCTCATCGATCTATAGAGTTGAAATACATTGCAAGCTGTACACTAAATACCATTTAATGTATGATATGACATCTTTATCGAACAGATTGCCCACAGTGTTGATCCTTCATTTCATTGTAATGGATATGATCACTCTTGTTAACCATTATTATCAAGCGTTCTTCTTCCTTCTGAGCAAAAGTCAACTAACTAGTAGTTTATGTCGCGTATTTTAAAACCGGTTTCTACAGATAGAATCGTCTAGCCAGAGTTTTCAGAGAGGCATTTTCTACATAGATCTAATGCAGTTTGCCAAATGTGTACAATTTACCTCCTTCCTTCACAATGGCATCCAGTAACTGTTTATGGTAGTCTTATTATCCGCGGCAACAGCTGATGCGCGAACTAGAACGACTTTCCTAGCTGTTGTTATAAATTGTATTATATATGATGAAAACCGTTCCATTTTGGTCAAACTTGAAATCAACAAATATAAGAAAGATTTATCAAGAGCTCAAAGCTTTATCAAATTTCCATTACCAAGACGGGAAATTCGAGACTCCCAAAAAAAGTGAAAATTCGAAACGGAAGGAGAAAAAACTGAAATGAAAGAAGATATGATTGATGATATATAACAAGCGGGATTCACCGGTAAAAGCACAAAAAATCCGTTACAACCAGAAATCGACTCTGTGATGCTTAGATGAAATGCGCAGTGAGGAAATAAAAAAAAGAAAAGAAAATCAGATGAAAAATGCAAAAAGAACGTCGCGGACAGGATTTGAACCTATGAGGCTAAATACATGTTAGAATTGAAGAACGGACGTTGAAGAGCGATGAAGAACTTACCCGAAACCATAAGATAGCTGAATTGTGTATTCAAGTCTTACCCATTAACCACTCTGGCACCGCGACTAGTTTTTTGTGAAGCGAGTCTTATACTGTTATGCATTATTGCCGAAACTATTTGTACATGGTATTGAAAGTTGCATATTATGTTGATAGGTACTAAGTGAGCTGGACTTTCTAAAACACGCACCTTAGTAGTGTAACGTTCACTTTTCCACACTTCCATAGATAAACAGTTGAAAAAGAATTTCTTTCTTTCTTTCTTTCTTTCAGGAAAAACAAAACCTATAAGAAAAGCCTCCGGCATCCAGCAGAGAAAGCCCTGAGTTATGTCGATTGTGTCTCATATATCCATATTCCATGCAACCACGTTTGGCTGTTCATCTAATCTCACTGCTTCCGCAGCTTGATCTCTGTGAATCGAACCAGCAGTAAAGTCCATCTAGAAAAGCCATTCGTCTGACTGACAGCAAACATGTCTCGCTCTGATCTCTGCGCCGACCTGAGGGTCCGTTCTGATCTGACATCTTCCGGAGAAGGCAAAAGTACCTGAGATATCTCGCTGTGCTTCCCGTACACAATGATCGTGATGTTCCGGTATCGAACATTGTTCCGGTAGAACGTGGCTATGGAAATGGGTGGCCAGGATATTGGGTTGATCTACATAGGGACAAAATTTGCCTTTCTGGTTGCAGTGCAGAATGGCCTGGGTAATCCTTAGTTAGGGAAGTCTTTAGGAAGCAAAATTGCTATAAATATACCTCTGCTTCCAGGCATTGGCCTGGATCAACTACATCTTGTCTCGTGATCGGCAATAGGTGCAATGGAGAGTCGTATAAGTTGCCAGATCTCTCGGAGACTCTCTTGGCCTTCAGATATGCCGAGCCTATATATTGTGGGTTGCTTTGAATGATTGGATTCGACATATCAACGGCAGGAACACCATCATCTTTCATCATAGATCCTCGAGCTCTGCCTTTTTGTCTTGCATCTTGATGGGACTTTGACATGCTTAAAAGGATCAGAGCCTCTATATGTTGTTTTTGATCCTCTTTGACTGGCCATTTCCCCTTCCCCCTTGCTTCCGCAAGCAGGCTGGCGATGTGGTTGCTCTTTTCATCATAGTTCGCATTTTCGGGCTCAGATGCCCGCCTGCTTTCGATAATGTCGGTATGACCAATTCCTGTGAGGATAGCTCGTTGTTTTTCTTCAGCCAGTTAATGGTTCCCCCAATTGCTGCTATACCTGCCATTCCCGAGACTGGGGTACAACTCCCCACTCCGAGCATTGAATTCGCAGTCGTGTAATTCCTATAGAAAGTATGAAAATCATCACCGCATAGCGATAGTTGTGGTGTTGTAAGTCCCATAGACACAGGAGATACAGCCGCGTCTTTTTTGCTTATCGTGCTCTCAAGCAGTCGTAGTCTTTCAGCGAAGAACTTTTTACAAGTGGCACTGGTCAAGCGTATCTTCGCATCTAAGTCCACAATTCTGCAACTTACAGACTCCGTATCTAACGACTGCGAGATAGCCCAGCCTTTGTATAGTGATTTATACTCAATCCGCAAATCTAGAGAAAGTCCGCCAAATGTCAATAACATACCGTCCTCTCCTCTTGCTACTGGGAACCAACACACATCGTCAAGCTTCACAGTTCAGGTTTCAGAGAGCGCAAATTTATTACTGGGACTTCAGTGATCCGAGTATCAGTTCGAGAATCGACCGTCAACCAAACCCGGTCTCCTCACATAAACGCGGTGCTATCACTAGACTTTCCGTAAACAAGGACAACCCCATGAGCATGCTGTGTGAAGAGGTCTTGAGAGACTCCTAAGCGAGGATAGATCTTAGAGGTATCAGGCTCGATATCGTGCCTCTTGATCCAACGTATGTCCTGGCCAAAAACCTCATTTCCGTTCTCTTGCTTACACAGTCGACGAACAATGATATCATCCAGACCTCCAAGAAGGCTATTCACTGGAGAGTACACGATCGGCCGCGTACGATGGTTTTTCCATTTGGATCTCTTGGTCTTGAGGATGTATTTTCGAGCTGAAAATTCACAGTCGCTGATTATCGGAATGTCAATTTCCGCGACCATTATGAACAAGTGTGGCTCGACTGAAGTGTTTCAAGAACTTCTGGTAGCTGGTTTGAAAAGTTTACGTGGATGAAGTAAGGACGTAGAACTGTGGCGCTGAGCAAGATCCGATAACACACATGATAGAACAACCTGAAGTATCAGTGATCAATATCGATCTATAAAGCATTTACCACAGTAAATTGGTTTGGAAGGTTGATGGTGGTTTGATAAGACTGTGGCTGCTGTGACTGCGCGAAGTATTGCGACGTGCCTCGATATCCACAGTCAACATGCGCAGTCATTTAGGCCTTTGGCCAAAGTATCACCTCATGCAGCATATCACGAAAGGAGTCTGGGATGCGTGATTAATATGAACAGGGTGTGATGCAAGACAGACACGAAATCATACGGATATGCAGGAGTGAGAGGAGAATAATTTGACCCATTTCTTGCGTTCAAGCTGGACAAGGATATGAGTGGGGAATTGTTGTACAACCCCATCTGTGCCAAAAGATCGGCAGCTTGCTTGACCAGACTGCTGAACGCCATCAAAACTCCTCGATTTCCTTACCATCGATTCCCAAGACCCTGCCGATGATTCCAAAATCCCATGCATTCCTATCTCAGATAATGCTTTGTTGTACATTTCCTCTACTGTATCCCATTTCATTGTTGTTTCTCGTTCTCCAGCTCTTTTCTAAACTGATCGCGGATCTCTTGTGTATGCAGTGACTTGAATTCTTTCCGCTTCAAAACAGTAGCAAACCACTCCTCAAGCTCCTCCTCAACTTCTTGATCGCTTCGTCCGCTGCCGTCTAGTCCCATGCCGGCACGAACCTTTCGTTGCATGTCCTTGAGGTCTCCAATATCAAATGCCCATAACACGCCACCAGTAAACATTATGCCTGCACTGGCCACGTTGAGTGTTGCGAGGTTCAGCGCCTCAAATGCCTCCAGCGCACCATTGACGTTGTTTGGTCTGTTGCTTGGTGTGTAGAATTTCGGAAGTGTCTGCCAGTATTTTCGGACGAGTGCTCTCCGTGTAATGAGTGTCGAGATAGTGAAGAATGCAGCACCGCCGGCAAACAGGCTCATTTGGCGTCGTGATCGTCTCGAAAAGATGCCATTATCTTCAACAGGCGCTGGAGAAGCCTGGGGAGCCGGAGCACTCGGAATGTCGACTTCAGACATGGTAGAGATTGGTTGGACAAATGCCATATGGAACTCGTGCTTTATGCTGAGAGCTGTATTGTCGTTGGGACAAAGATGTCGATGATCAATCAAACTTCTGATGAAAGTTTTCAGGGGAGGCTCTGTGATTTTGTGTTTGTAAGGGATAATGTACCACAATTGACTTTCTCATCGGAGAAAGTTACTTACGCACCTTGTCGACATGACTCGTCAGAAATGGCGCTGTCGCTTTCAACGGACGGTAAACCAGCTGCTTTGGCCTTAGGTCCCGCGGCAGAACCACATTTTACGGGTAGGCACAGGCACAAACTCGGTATCAACGAGAATACTTTAGCACCATAGGATAAGGGTCGTCCTTGTTTCTTCCACCACATACTCCGGAGTCGTCTTCAGGAGTCATTATAAAATAGGAGACAATTTGGAATGTAAGCAATTCATCCGAGATAGGTAATGTTGCTACGATTTTCCCTCCTTACTCATCTGAGTACGAGGGTATCTCTCAAATCCATCTCTTTGAGGGTCTTCATTAATAGATACATCACCCTGTAGCTTCGGCACATGTAATAAAACCAGGCGTGTTGTTCAATATTCCTACACTATTGGTAGAGAGTACAAATATTCACTTGAATTGCTCCAATTGTATTTTAGAACCAAAACACGAATGCTCACTTGGCAGCCATCACATCTCAGGATATATTGATTCTGTCATTCCTATGATATACATACATACTGCCATGACCCAAATAGTTCTCAATAAACCCAAGTCAGATCGCATTGGTTGAACCAAAAAGGCTGATGTTGATACATTTCAGGCGAATCGAAGTTGAAGTCGCGAAGTCCAGCACAAATGATAGCCTCCTCCACAAATGTCTTCCATTCTTCAAAATCAGGGCATGCAATAACCTTGAGATGTAAACTTGTACGAACGACGGTTCTAAGGTACTTTAGAATGAGTTCCCTTGGTGGTTGTCTTTTGCGCATGAGTATTGGATCCTTGTCAACAACTTCAAAAGGTTGAAAGGCTCTTCGAACATCCCTCAACGCTTCATTCACAACTTCTCGAACCTTACGACGTGACATTGAAGGCCCCTTGTCCAGTGTCCAGGCTTCCAGAACCTTGCTCTTTTCTAGAGCATTTTTGAGATGGAGGACCACTTTTTGGCCGAGCATGATCGCTCTCCATGTCAGGACATGCCTCGGCCTCTCCATCTCCCTCGCATGCCAGTCCGCCAATTCTTCAGGCGAGACAATCCTCTTAACTGCCTTGAATATTTCTCTCTTACTATACCATAAAGCTTCACCGATGGTAAGAACATGGATCTGCATTTGATATTCAAGCAAACTGTTGGCCATGATGTTACTACGAGATTTGAGTTAGTATTGGGGATACTTCTTTGGAATGAAAGTTAACTTGAGGCCAATACCTTGAACGGAGACTATTATTATGCTAAGGTTAAAAGTCTAATAACTTGAACCGAATGCCTTGTCAAATTACAAGTCTATTGGGTTGAAAAAGATACATCCCCAGGTCTGTGCCATAGTTATGATTCGAAGTTAGAAGCGCGTTTTTCACACAATCATAGTACTAGCTGACTTCCGTACTCTCTCCAGACGCATGATTACAAGTGTTTACGGTATGCATGGAGTAGGCTATCAAATGTTGGAGCCGAGACAACAAGCCGGAGCAGTGTTCCTTGATTTTCTTCCCACTCTGCAAGCCAGAGGAGCAAGTACAGATGATAGAAATTCTAATGTAAATGACGCGCCCAGCGACGTACGATATTACTTCCTCGACAGGTGATTGTGGGGAAATGCCCGCGTACCTCTTCCTTGAGGAATAGATATGCTTTCGCACAGCTGTGAATATAGTATGATGTTATCTTATTACTTCGCCTTGCCTGCATATAGCAAATTCTAAACTGCAAATTGGCAACATGACTCGGCCTGGACTTGTATATTGGTTGATATGGGAACGTTTTAGGTATGACCGGCGTGGAAAGACACGGTAGGGTATCTGCTGACTGCCATACGCATTTACCAAGCTGTTCCGGGAATCTTATGCATTGGATCTTGCTTGCGGCTGATTCGAAAGCCGGTTCGGCTACTGATATAATCCGAACGGAATGTGATGACCTTGCAACGCTCTCCTGGGAGAGAAGCTTTGTCTGAATTCCGTAGGATAGAGAGATCACCGCATCATGCATGATGTGGCTCTTGATCTTACAATGATGATCCATGTCTGATGTAACCGAATAAAAATGCCGGGCCTAACTGATAGGTCATTTTCTTTGGGGAATAACATAGCAAGTACGGAGCACTTCTCCGCGGATTAAAGAAAGCGCCCTGATGTGAGAGGGACTGATGCGAGGAGTGCAAGACATTCCATGCTTGGAATATAGAGAAAACGAAAGTATATCTGTAGAACTACAAATATACGCTTACGTATAGCATACGTTTATGCCAATAACACAGTCTTTCAGGAATTTCCTCTTTGCAAGGTCACCTATGTATCCTCACGGGAAGATGAAAGGGGGAGGGGGCGCAATTCAAGTAAGCAAAAAAGGAGGACTGTAGTTTACCTTTCGCATACAATTCTGTGACATATATAGGTGAATTGTGGCAACTGCGGCAATCTCATGCAGCACAACAACGCATATTAATATCCCTTTCTGTTATGCTTCGTGCATATGCACTGCGTTGGAAGAGAATTACGAGAGGTTGGAGAGCCCCTGCTTCATATGCGGTCTCGGTCGGCTTACATTTCTCATCTCGGAATTTATCATCACGTGAGAAGTCTCTTCGCTTCGGGAGTGCATTCCCCGAACTAAGCTCATTATGTACACCGCCTTTGCTATCGGAGTCCTATCGCGAAACATAGCTCCGGGGAACATCGATTAGTCTCCACGGTGTGGCATCACAGTACAGTACAAGGCCAAACTGAACTGCCACGACGATAACCTACGTAGTACTATGGCTTCCACAGCTCAAGGTCCAGAATACACAGTGTTTGTGAGACTCCCTTTCCCTCGGGGAGATTTCGTTGATCCACCACCGGTAAGTATTGTACATCGAGTATTATCATGGCCTAGGCTGATGAGCCGGAGGTGAACTGGGATGCCTCTAAAGACCGGGCATTATGGAAAGTCCTTTCGAATGCCCCAAAGAACCGTGATATTGACTGTAAGTTTGAGTCTTTCTTCTTGAGACAGTATGGCTGACAAGTTAAGGGCACGCATTGTAAGAACGGCCTCTTGTTTCCGAGAAACTATTCTAATTGTTGTCAGAGCTACCAAGTATGATGTTTCGCTCCCCTTCCTTTTGCAGCAAGTGGCATGGTTATATGAGCGTCAAATGTCCCAGGTGAAAGCACAAATGAGAAAAGTCGGCGCTTCGAAATCATCTGCTGCCCCATCTCCAGTACCGGGACAGAGCTTGGATAATGTAGCCGGTGAAATGATGCGGAGAACAGGTTCCAGTGCCGGAGGTTAGTATATTTATGGGGATATCAAATCTATGAACTGACACTGTATAGGCGCAAGAGCTCCTTCGTCTTTGTCGCTTCGGAGGGATTCCCCAATCCCAAGGCAGGATTCCAGTGTTCAGGGTATTTCAAATAGCTCAAACAGAGCCATGGGTATGTCAGATCAATGTGCATCATGTTTTCAAGCTGACAACAAAGCTCCTCCTATCGTACGCACCCCATCAACGAGCAATACGAACCAAAGCCGTAGCAATGTCAAGGTTAGTCCTCGTCCAGCGAAAGCTACTCTGGACCGTCGTTCGATAGACTCTACACGGCGAACTCAGGCGTCGATAGCACCTGTAGTACCAAGACCACCTGTCCCAATATTCCAAGACGATCGTGCAGGTTCTCCTGGACCCGCAGAGACGGAGTCAGAAGAGTCTTCTTCCGAATCCGAACTTCCTGTACACAGCAGAATCCTTAGAAGACCACCACGATTCTCAGAATACAAGATGGGGCTATCGAGAGATGGCGACGATGACGAAGATGCTCCTGCGTTCCTCCCATTCTCGACAGGTTCTTCAAAAAGACCAACGGTCAATACAAATGATCCAAGTGCTACTCTGAGAGGCGACCTCAAGCAAGTATCTCGTCGCAACTTGCCAAAAAGAACCCAAACATCTATGGAGATGTCTCAGAATTCAGATTCTTCGTCCAGCTCTGCTACTCGATCATTGAGTGTTACCACCGGAGATAGCCCAGTTGGTCATCGACAGAGGCCCGTTGGACCTTTTTCGCCAAGAAGAATGACGGAACTGTCAGGGCGCAGTTCTGGGAAGGGGAAGAGTAGAGATGGGAGTGATGGCACGCCAAGCATGGGCAGTAGTTTCAGCGATTTAGATGGTATGACTTACCCCAAAAAGTTCACAAAACTTACGGGTGATGTTATTTATATTACAGTTACTTACTTATCATATAGATGCTTCTATAACGCAATCAGCATTAGATGAAGCCCTGGCAACCAATATGCAGGGCGGTGGTATGGCGAGCAGGATGGGGACTATTGGACAAGCAGCGCAGGCACTGAGGAGTCGCTATATGAATTGAGGTTTGGTACAGGTGTTCAAGGATAGGTATAGGTTCCATTGGTAGGAGTTTATGACCGAGGTTTTTGGATGACTATTGTATATAATTTCTTTGCCTTCCGATTATACTCGCAGCTTTTATAATCAAGTTCCTCCCGATAGACTGAATTTCTTATAAAGCACCCTTGATGTCGAGTCGTACTAATGTTACATTGTCTAGTGCTGCCTGCCTTTGATGATGAAGCCAAGTGCGAGCCGATGATAGTCTTGCTTGCATAATAAATATTGCTGAACCGAAGTAACACTCTTACAAAGTCAGAAGGAAAGTACGTAGGGCCAGGACGATAAAAGGCGACATTGTCCAGAACCACAATGTGTCCATCATACATAACTCATATCATGTTTTGGTTCCCTTCTCAAAATGAAACTCGACTTCACCACCGTCAATGTCTTCACCTCGGAGCGCTACGATGGCAATCCTCTCCTCATCATCAACCTCCCACCAACAGACACCGCATCCATTACACACGCCAAGAAAGGAATCATAGCACGAGAATTCAATCTCTTAGCGACGGTCTTCGTACATCCATCACCATCCACTGCAAAAACCATTGATATCGATGTCTTCAGTACCTTTGCTGAGGTCAGTTCCCCTGGTTATGCTGCTATTGGCGCTGCATCGCATCTACTCAAGAGCTTTCCAAATTGATGGACATTCGATTGAACAAGACGTTAATTCCCATCATTCCAACGCCTGAGGGTACCATGAGTGTGTTGATGTTGCATGATATACGTGTTCACAAGCAGACGTATATGCACCCGCTACGTGTGGGGGAATGGAAATGTCCGATTGTATCATTTGTGAAAGGAATATCGTTCGTTCTCCTGGAGGTAACTTCTTCCTTCGAGCTCTCTCAAATTAAAGGCAATTCTTGGTCGACTAAGTTTGGTCCCCCAATCCTGGACGAGGACTTTCAAATCGGTACTCTGCGCACTTATGCTTATGTCATTATGGAAACCGTGGATGGCGCGATGAAAATTATGAGCAGAATGCATGGATTGGAAGAAGAACATTCTACTGGCAGTGGAGCAAGTGTACTTTGTTGTTGGTTAGCGTTTAGGAGGAGTGAAAGGACTTGTCACTTTAGGCTTACGCAAGGAGTTGAGACGGGGCGAAAAGGTGTTATTGAAATTAAGGTTACCAAGACAGAGGATAATGAGGCAACTGAGGAGGTATGGCTGGGTGGAAAAACTGCCAAAGTTACGGAAGGGTTGATGGACGTTTGAGGCATTAAGTATTGGCTTAATTGGATGTGTATGGTGTATTCAACATTAATAGGCAGTCTGGGGGCAGAAATGAATAAATTATATAATATTTTAAGGGTACTTTGCTTATATTGTGAAACAACACAGACTCGGATCTTATCAAGCTTAATTGAGCCAGCAACGCCTTCACTAGATATATACTTGAGTGTGGAGCCAACACATGTACGATGCTTTGTGGCTTTATGGAAAGCATATACTGGTTGGCGGAAAAAAGTCTTGCTTTATTTCTCTGTATCGACTTGAGCGAATATGTCATTTCTGGTGAATATTTACGTTGTATATGCGCTTTAGTGAGGCCTCAACGCCTTTTCGGAGTCCATGAGCAAGGAGCTATCGAGGAGCCATCGTGAAAACCTATATTCGAGATCAAACTTGAATATGGTATTTTTGCTTGGGAGTAAGCCGTATATCGTCACTTGTGGAAAAGTGAGAATCAACCCAAAAGATATTCTGTACAAAGGGTTACCTTTAAAAACTCAAAAACGGACAGAGTACCCAGTATAAGTCCCAAGAGGTTAGCATTTTCAAGAGTTTGCACACTTATATCGTGTACACGTAGTGATTCACGGGACTCGGTGCGCAGGTCAGACTGCGTATTCCGCTCATGAATGATCAATAGACTTAGAAAGAAGCTCTCTGATATATGCTACGGGTCCTATGCCAAGTGATATGCGGATGTAGTGTTTGTAGTTCCTATTTAGGAATTGCTCGTATTCGAATGTGAGAGTCGCAATGATTTATACCACTTTTCAACCTTGCTGACATGTATATAGAACCGACATGTTATTAAATAGTTCAAGTAATGAATCTTGTTAGGACTAGACATCGAATTCTACAAGTGTGTGGAAAACGACGACGAGGATAACGATGATGATGATGATGTCGCTGATAACGCGGACCGCTCACTTTCCTTCGAAAGTACTGTTTGTATGTGAAAATTCTTGAATTGAGCTAATGATAGTAGACCTATATAAGGAACCCCTCATGCAGCTTTCTTCCACTTCCTCTTCTACTTCTAACATAAACCACAATCTCTGAGATTTCAGATCTAAGATTACGAACTTTGTACAAACTTTCGGGAAAACTTCAAATTAACACCAACAACAAGACAACAGACTCTCTGTAAGTTCATGGCCGCATACGCTCCGTTAAACCTTCGGATATCTGGGGTTTGCGAGTGCGAATCAGATTACTCGCGTGGAAGATGATGACACTCGTTAGCGAACTTGAATGTTCATCGCACTACTGATGAACATGATATGAACGAGGGGGGGTCTGATATATACATGTGATATGAAGAAGCTGACTTTCTCATCATTCTCGATTTACTGTGCGTGTTGTATCAAAGTGTACACTTGCTAACATGAGAAATGATAGAACCAAATCCTCAATTGCAACATGGAGCTAAGAAGCATCTTTGCTTTGGCATTTGTCTTCATTTCTTTGGTCACATTGGTGTCTGCTCAAGTTTCTGATGGTACTAGCCTTGCTATCGTTGAAAAAGCATCAATTCTCATTGCTCACATTCAACACGGAACTGCTACTGCTGGCTTCAACTACACTCTCAACAACAAACGCGATGATTCGTCTTGCGTTGGAGCAGATACTCGTGGTTGCAGAAACTTTGTAATCACCTGCGATATCACAGTATCTCCTATCAATTGTCCTCTCTGTGTCTATCTAGACTGCAATGTAAGCCTACCAAGATATTACAGTAATCTTAAACAGAAACTTATCTGAATATAGAATCAACCTCAGGTAGACTGGGTCTGTCTTGGAATTCAGACAGGCATCTCACCAGATCCATGTGCCAAGAAAGCTCGGAGCGTTCCTGGTCGCTCTGGACCAGATGCTATACCAACTACGCTTATTACGTTGCGGGCAACACAAGCTCCAACTGGCTCTTGAAATGCACGCGATGGGCTTTGTACCACTTCTTCAACATTCTTCATTGGATATGTTCTCTAGAAGACAAGTTGGATTTTGGAAGTTGATTGGCGGTGTACTGTCGCTAGTCTACTCTTCAATGGCAGTGGATATGGGCATAGTCTGCGAGTCTTTTGATTAAGAGGGTTGCTTTTTGCATGGAATTCTGCGGATCTGCCTGGATTTTGCATAGTACGACTCCTCGGGTGACTTTTGTCCTTTCTTTCATAGTACACGTTATGGTGGAAAACGAAATGAAATTAGGAGTTACATACCTTGATGTTTCTATGTGTGACTGTTTTGATGATGAATGTCAAATCCATCGGTTATGGGGCTTCGCGGTTGAGATCCCACTTTCTGCAGGATTGCCACCAGTTACAAATGATTTCTTCTATGATCTGTTCCGCAACACAGTAATCACATGGTCAATGTCACATGGATTCGGATGTATAATCTCGGTTGAAGGAAGAAGAGCTATCTACAAAAGAGAAATACGTAACATGTACCAAGTGTATGTCTCATGCGGTACACTTAAAAATGGGAACCTTCAGCTGTGAGCAGCACCGTAAGTGAGGTCATAGATCTTTGAGTGCACACTCACGAAAGAATATTGTAGCTTCTTACATAATGTATATATTCAAGGAATTGAGGTTGCAGGAGTAAACTCATGCATTGGTCCGGAGTTGCGTACTATAAATGGAAGACTATGCACAGATAAAAGGGTCTAACATCGGTTTTAGTGCTCGAACGATTTAAGATGAGCATATTGCCGATAATCTGAAATTATATTCAAGCAGCTGTAAAAGTGCTCTCTTAAGGCCATAGAACCTCTCCCACGATGTCTGAAGCTAAGAGAGAGCTATCTTTAAGATCTAGAGGAGTTTGCTCTAAACACATCTATAGAGAATTAAGAAAATAGGACGACTTGAATTTTCTGTGTTTTCATTTCTAATAGTAATGTCACTCACATCTTCAGCCCGGTTGCGATTCGTATTCTCAATAGTTCTTGCCATTGAAAAAGTCATATTTTCTTGATAAATCAATCCATCATCCTGCCTCTTGAAACTGCGAAGGACGACGTTCAATATTCTTTATATATTGTCTATAATACAGAATTTACTGTGGTGTTGAAGCTCCGGAAATTCCTGCAAAGCCATCACAGACACTGCCTAAGTACTGATTATCAATCAACGAAGTAGCGACTCCATTTCTGGCAAAAGCAAGTGCAGTACCGTTTGGGTTATACTTTGGCCAGCCCGCTTTCTCAAGTCCATGTTCCGGGTCTTTGATGAAAGCGAGGTAAAAGTCTTGCCAGACGTGTGAGACCTCCTTTTCGAAAGCTGTAGAGTTTCCATTGACGATTCCATCAGTGCCGAAAATAAGTGGAAGTTCGGAAGAGTGAAAGGCTCCTTCCCATGGTCGAACTGCAATGTTGCTGAAGTTGGCGGTGCCGTAGTAGCGGTAGATTGTGGTATTGTGCGCATACCGGTACTTAGAAGTCTCGACTGCTGGACACAGCCAGTTATTTAGAGTTGCCTTTTGGGATAAGGTTGCGTTTGCTCCAGCTGCAGCATAAGCCACGATGGCATTGCCCTCGTCTGTAACTGTACCTATGATCGAAGGCTTAAAATAAGACGAGTTAGTCTCTAGATATCTTCAAGAATAATCTGACGTTCTTACCAATCTAGAATAGTCTCCCGCTATTGTCTTTGCTGTATAACTGTTGGCGCTGAAATAAGAGACGTTATTAACAGATGGTGTAAATGTAATCTGATTTGTGGCATTGCTGTCCATGTAGTGTCCAACAAAGCTGGTAATAGCCTCCATATCAACTTTTCTCATACATTCTACTTCTGCTTCTGCACTCAAGTTTCCACAACCTAGATTCTCTGCAACGAATGTAAAGTTCGTCTGTGCAAGATCCGGAGTTCCCTGTGTGAGATACACAGTACCAGAGTTCATAATAAGTCCTGCAACAATTGGATCATTGGCATAGTTGAAGTTATATATATCAGTAGACTCAGAACCAGCGGACTGACCCCAAAGAGTGATTCTTGCCGGGTCGCCACCGAAAGAAGCAATGTTGTCGCGTACCCATTCAATACCGAGACGTTGATCGAGAAGGCCAACATTTATCTCGCTTTGATTGAGACCTTTTGCATTGGGATTACCAAAAATATTAACCCGATAACTAATTGGATATTAACCACTGAGACCTTTGTTCAGATACTGGGGATTTACTTGATTCCAACAACTATATGTTCCTGGCTTCTCTCAATCCATGCTGATGGGATCTGATAATCTGTTTGCGCTCCACCAGTTTTCATTGCTCCACCATAGAGCCACACCAAAACTGGTAGCTTTTGAACATTTCGATTCTTTGGCGCCCAGATATTCAACGATAGACAATCCTCGGAGGTGGCGTTGTGGACCAAGAACTGTGGTGCGTCCTGATTAAATAATGTCGGTTTGGCACTCTTGTACTGAGGACATGAGGGACCGAGCGCTGATGCATAGATCGTGCCATTTACAGGAGTTTTTGCAACTGGCGGAGCGAATCTCAAAGAGCCAAGAGGCGGCTCAGCAAAAGGAATCCCAAGAAATTGTGCAACATTAGGGAAAGTACTATCGGTGAAGCCGACGATTTCACCAGTGTGAGTAGGGATCGTGAGGTTGTAGGCACCGATGACGGGTACAAGGCTAGCAGTGGCCAGAAGAGAGAAAGGGAGCATCATCATGAGGTTTGAGATAGCTAAACCATCTACCACTGTACTCGGGGACCGTTACATACATATACTATGAGGAAACGGTCCTCCGAGTTTAAACGTGCCTAGATGCGTGGCGTTAACTCTCCAACCCAGTAACTCTTTATACCCTGAAATGCTACTCCACTACTAATGTAGTACAAACGGCAATTCTTCACATCTGTCTCTCTACAAGTGACGAGCAAGTTGATATTTGCGGTGCTTCCACAGGGCATATAAAGTGGAGTCACCGTAGATCTGAACTCCGCAAGCCCCATATAGCGAATCTTGCATATATATTGCCCACAGATCAAGAAGAGCTGCAGGCGTTCCTGGATATGATCCTGGTAGCTTAGATGTTGTTGTAGCGCACCTTTTCGGTATCTCGGACTTTTAAATGATTCCGACTCATCCTGACTGCGTGAAACACTTTCCTAAAGAATGTTCCTGTTTCCTCTAATCGCTGCAAGAGGCCAATTAATTCTGAACAAACGAAAGATCAGGAGCATCTGTGTTGGTCCATTACCGGTTAAACATGTGATAGACTTTACATAATCCAGTCATTATTCTTCGAACTGTTCCACGTAAAGCAATTGAATAGGGGTCACCAAGAACCTAGACTGAATTATGTATACCCTGAACGTAGGAAATATATATCGATATGTAGTATCCCTTCGGCTGCTAATGTACCAAAACCCCGCGAGTCTCTTGTGTAAAATGAACATTCAATAGTAGTAGTTCCTCGGATTAAAAATAGACTATATAAGACGCTACCAAAATACATTTCAATCTATTCTATTGCTGTAAAATTATGAACAGGGTATATAATTAATTAATTATACCTACATGAGTTTTTAAACAATTTTAAAAGCTTTAGAATGTAATGATACAATCGTCGTTTTTACTATATATGGTGTATATGTTGTTAGTCTATGCTCAAGTCGAGTCTCATGCAGAATGCAAGAATTACACAAATTGCACAACATACAAGGATTTTGTGCATTAATAGCCGAAGGAACAGTATATGTAAGCCGGAGCTCTATAAGTACGGCCCGTATTTGGGTTTATTCCCTCGACTTCTTAGAGCACTTTGTCTATTTATTGTTGTTCGCGGGTTATTAGTCAAGGTCGTGCATAACTAACCCGGGCCATTGTCTAATCGCATCTTCATGTCAATGCTTCATCGGCATTAGAAGCTTGATGCCACTAGAAGTTCGAATATCAAAGATCAGAAGATTTCGAAAAGCCAAACGATCTGGGCTTGTTCTATATGGTTGCTATCTCAAAATATCTCTGATCCAAAAGGTCTACTCGCTATAGAATCATAGCTGCCATCATACTCGTTTTCGAAGAGTTTGAAACCATGACAGGCGGCAGAAACCAGCAGCAAATCAGACACCATATGTGAAAAGCCTGATGTTTTTAAAGCTATAAAAGTTCGATATATTCCAATGCCTATGTTAAGATATAGGTCTGTCGCCGCACGTTACACTAGGAACTTGTCTTCTAAAATATGGCTGCTGAACCGTTATATTTGGATTCTCAGGAAACACTTTTTATAAAGAAATAAGATAGGGGAGAATATAACTATTATATTTTAAGATTATTATACTAATTTTGTTTCCCTAGTTCCTATATAATACATATGATTATTAACCCTTTGACTCCATGAGCTGAGATTCTCCTCTGAGTGGAGTATTCCTTCTAACCATCGACGGATCCCAACTCAGACAGTCTCTTTAGGTATCACCTCTGTCACTTCCGTTTCAGCAGCAGCTGCTGGGGGCAAGCCTCTTCTTGCCTTTCCCTTCTTTATATTCTTCCACTCCATCATCACAGCTCCGAGGATCGCAAAGCAACTCACTCCTAATGCGAGCTGAAAAGCGCCGACCAAAGCTTTATTATATGCCACTAAAACAGCAGGAAGCAAATCCGTAGATATAGCATGTCTCAGATTTGTAGCGCCTGTATTCAATACCGCCTTAGCGTTTATCCCTGGGATGCCTTCCAGTCCCGAAACAAGTTTGTTGGCGAAAATGTTTTGTGCAGCTGAATTGGAAATTGCTCCGCCTAAGTTTTGCGCAAAAAACATCAGTGATGAGCCGATAGGGTAATCCTTGCGTGCGAGCACAGCCTGGGCTGCTAAGTTCGGCTGCTGCATCCCCATGCCAATGCCAGCACCAAGCAAAACTTGATAACCTATCCATTGAGGATGGCTGGTGTGAACTGTAAACGTGGTGACGAGGCCTGCACCAACCGGCATAAGGATTGACGAAGCAATCATTGAGGGAACATAATATCCGATCCTCATAGTGATAATCCCAGAGATGATGGCGCAAGTGGTGAGGGAAAGAATCATGGGCAGAGACATGATACCAGATTTGACTGCACTAACATTCTTGATGACTTGGAACCAGATCGCCAGGTAATACGACATTACAAGAATTGCGGCTCCACCACAGAATGCATAGATCATGCCAGCCAGGATGCTGCGTTGGGTGAAGATGCGAGGTGGGACTGTTGCGTTTTCACCTCTCAATATTTGAAGACCGACAAAGCACATGAAGGAGACAGAAAATAAAACGAGGAGAGCAACGACTCTGCCAGAGGACCAGGCGTAGGTTGTGCCACCCCATTGAAGTGCAAGAAGAAGGCAGACAATCGATGGGAGGAAGATGGCAGTCCCAAGAGGATCGAGACGTAGAAACTTTTCCTTCGCTGTCGTTTTCTCTGGAGCTGGGCAGTTAGGTAGATGAAGCATGAAGAATATGACCGTCATTGCTACGCCTCCGATTGGTAGATTGATATAAAAACACCAGCGCCATGAGACGTCTTCGGTAAAAGCACCGCCGAGAAGAGGGCCGATGACGGATGAGATTCCCATCATGGCCCCGCCGATTCCACTGTAGATAGGTCGCTTGTGAAGAGGAACAAGATAAACGATGGACGCCATAACTCCGGTGAATACGCCAGCAGAACCAGATCCGGCAATTGCCCGTCCAATAATAAAAGTAACCGAATTAGGGGCCGCACCACAGATTGCCGAACCAATCTCGAACATACCAACGGCAGTAAGAAGGACAAATTTTGGATTGTAGAATGTATATATTTTACCAAAGAGGAGCTGGAATGAACAAACTGTAAGAGTATATGCACTCGCATACCAACCCACATCATCTAGGGAATTGAATTCGTCTGTAATTCTTGGTATTGCGGTAGCGATAATCGTTTTGTCCTATATCTTGTGAGCCATGATTGCAATAGGAATATGCGGGTTTGCGTAGCTTACAATAGCGATCAAGAACATCGCTAGGTAAAGCGATGGCATAACGACAGCCAATACCTTGCCGCTTGGGAATACCGTATCGGATGGATCGAGTCCAGGGAGCGTTGGATCTGTGACCGCCATGGGCTCCGGGGACACTTCAACTTTCTGGTGCTCATTTGATCCTAGTGATGTTCGTGCTGATGGAGTGACCTCCCCGGCGGGGGGAACATCTGAAGAGTCTTTGATATTGGAAGACATTGTGATATTTGATGTAAAGAAATGCCAATTCTAATGGTAGAGATCCTTGTAAAGCTGCAGATCATATGAAGGAAAAAGGATGCTCGATGATAGACTTCCAAAACCGAAAATGGGATGAAGACTTACAATCTTTATGAATGAACGAGTGAGGATGAAAATGAAACGATCTTGATCCTACCTTGTGATGCTACCAACCGTCTTGAGTATTCGGCCGATGTCAATTTGAAGGAGGCGGCAGCTATGGGCTTACAAAAGCTTGGTTCTTAATGGCTACTTGTCACAATAAGTTTGTTTGTGGTGATTTGGTATGTACAGAAGGGGGTCAGAAGGCATGTGGAAGGTTAAAATCACGGCGATTTAAGTAGCCGCTCCCGACCTTAGACGCGTAGCTTGTATATTAAGCTCCGTGTGTCCGACCCCCTGCACTGTGAATGCCTTATTACCTCAGGAGTCACGGGCCTTGCACCTCGGGGCGTATGGTGAATCTCGGGCCCGAGCCACCGAAACCTAAACCCGAGATAGAAACAATCGTCCCCAATTACCACCAACATGAAATGATTACTAGCTGCTTCCTGCGTCCTTACAGATAGCAATGTCCATTTCGGCATCATTTTGCAGAATATTTCTTCTCCTTATCTACTCTCCTTTCAGTTTTCACCCCCAATTCCTCTATCTCGTTCCCCACATCACCGGATCCTGACCCCTCCATCACCCGAAGCACTTATCGTGCAAACTTAACTAGAGAACGACTGGTCACCACTCATCATGCAAACAACCGAGCAAGCTCACCCCAAGGCTCAAACAACACAAGTACAAGGACAAGCACCGAGTCAGCCTCCTCAAGCGCAGCCGCAGAAGACTGGCAAACAACATGCTTGTGTCTTATGTCAACAGCGGAAAATAAAATGCGACCGGAATGATCCGTGTTCCAATTGCAGCAAAGCTAAAGCAGACTGCAAGTTCGTAGCCCCAGCTCCTCGGCGCCGAAAACGAAAATCACCCGAGGAGGAACTTCTATTTCGTGTACAGCAGTGCGAACTGTTACTCAAAAAGCATGGCATCGACGTCAGTTCCCTTAATGGACCAGTCAGTACAGTAGATGAAGAATCTGCAGTTGATGAGGAAAGCCAACCTTCGGCCAAGAGAAAAAAGGAGAATGCCCAAGCAAGAGATGAACCGCCTGCAACCATTCAATCAGGGAGACTTGTTTATGAAGAGGGGGGTACGAGATATGTTGAGGAGTAGGTCTCGACATAATTGATACTAGCTGTTCTATCAACTAACAACCATAGAAATATATGGAATGCAGTCAACGATGAGGTACGTTTCTCTTTCTATAATCTAATTCCTCCATACTAAACAAATCTCAGATAGCGTATGGTCATGTAGTGGGAACACCCAGCGAACTGCCTGACACGAATTCCTGGAACGTCTATCCAGACGGAGGGACTCTTCTCTTTGGCCTTATCCCCCCGAGGGCGAACCTAGATATCATGCACCCCAAGGTGGATCAACAGGTTTATCTCTGGAAGGCTTACCAGGAAAATTGCAACTGCATGTTCAAGATAATTCATGTCCCGTCCATTCAGAAGCAAATCTTCGAAGCACATGCCAACTTGAGTTCGATACCCAAGAACTTGAATGCACTTATATTCGCCTTAAACAATGCGGCTATTGGTTCGATGTCAGATGAATACTGTTATAAGGTAATGGGAGAGCCAAAATCGAAGGTGTTTCCTAGGTATATGGCGGCGACGCAGCACGCTCTTCTCCAGGCTGGGCTCTTAAAGACTTCGGATTTTGTAGTGCTGCAGGCGTTTGTAATATTCCTTGTATGTCTTCCATCCTATTCTTAAAATTCATATTTCTGACCTTGCAATAGGTGATAGCTCAAACCATATTTGATCCATATTCCCTTCTAATTTTGACCGGAGTAGCCATGCGGATAGGTCAGCGCATTGGAATCCACCGGGATGGTACATCCCTTGGTCTCTCGATCTTCGAAACCGAAATGCGTCGTCGATTATGGTGGCAGATATACGCTCTCGACGGACAAGTAAGTCGTCTAGCTGGCGCCGGCGGTTCCATCCAAGTATTCTCCTGGGACACCAAATTCCCACTCAACATTGATGACGCAGATATTTCGCCAGAAATGACAGTGCCGCCCACTGAGCCTACTGATAGAAATACAGAAATGCTCATCTGTATGCTCAAATGCGAGATGTGCAAATTCATGCAAAGCCAAAAAAGTCGACAACACCAACAGCAAGGATGGCAAAACTTTACATCCCATAGTGGGTACACGATTGAAGAGCGTGACGCGGCTGCCGATAAATTTGAGCAGATGCTGCAAAACAAATACCTGAAATTCTGCGATCCGCTGAACCCTGAACACTTGCTCGCCATTATAATCGCGCGCTCAAACCTTTGCAAAATTAAGGTCATCCAGCACCACCCACGGCTGCGACCGAATATGCCTCCCGAGGAACTCGATATGGTCCTTATGAATACTATCAAGATCATTGAGTACTCCAACCTCGTACACTCCACAAAGTCCATGCAGAGATACTTTTGGCATGTGCGCGCTGCCAATTTCCAATTCGAGACTTTCATCTTTCTCATCAATGAGTTGCGGACACGCACGACAGGTGAAATCGCCGATAAAGCTTGGGTGCAAATCCACGAAGTCTTTGAGTACTGTCCAGAAATGATCACCAACACTCAAATTCAGTTATATGTCGCCTTGGGAAATCTAGTTTTGAAAGCCTGGGACGCGAGAGTTCGAGCCACTGGTCTGGAATTTGAGACGCCGAATTATGTGAAGACTCTACGATTGCAGAGGAACGAGGGAGAGTTGATCAAGAAGGAATTCAATGCTACGCATCAGCCGCAGATGCAGATTGCGAAGTCAAGGGAAGCTGATGGTGAGGCTTCTACCAACGGTTCTTCTCATCCTATGGTTGAAATGAGTCCTCTAGACTGGACATATTGGGATGATTTGCTGCACGAATTTGATGTGCCCTTTGATGCTATGAATGGTACGACACGGGCTCGGGGTGGGATGTAAGAATCACTATTTTGGAGTTAAAAGTGGAGTTTGGAGATTAATTCTTTTGGTCTGGGAATTGTCGGATACACAGAATTACCGTAAAAATATTGAACTTGTATGCGTTTAAGGAAATTACATTCGGGGGAAATGCTCATATATTGACTGTCTGAATCACACAATGTTCACAGCCGTTATAAGCTTTGACCTATTCGAATCTTAGTATCCGATTCCTTTCTTTGTCGCAGTAGTGTTCATGAAAAGTGCTCCTGCCGGGAAACTCAAATGCCGACGGACACCGTTGAGCATCTCGGCCCGGACAAGTGCGATTGCTACGATCTCCCCTGAGAGATTTTAGGGAGCCTTGAAAGTTTATTTATGCGACGCCGTATTGTCAACCAACGGTATCTATCGTATTTTGGGATCCCGTACCAATGCTCGCTCGCTATACCGGTAGCGGCCGAACGTGCTTGGTCCCAGAGAGGTAATGAAGCGCAGGACATATACTATTCTGGAGTCTGTATACGGAACACGCCAGGATAAGGCGGTTGGATCAATCAGCAGTGCTTCTTATCTTGTGCCATATTGCTTGGCTATATTTGAGTTTGAATCAGGAACGATCATAGCTCATTTCTATCGCTCAATTAACGTTGTAAGATAATTGAAGCATGTACTTGGTTGAATGCTAGCGTTTGGAGGCCTACGTTTTGGTAATGCTTGCAAGATTTTGTTTCTCCATGTTGATAAGAGCTCAATTACCTAAGAAATCGTCATTTTCGCAGTAATGCCAGTCTAAAGCGAATCATAGTGCCCAACTTGGAGAACATAGAGTTCTTAGTAGATGTCCGGTAAACAAACCTACTTCACAACTAATACGTTGAACACCTGTAGATGACGATACCATACCCATACAAAGTACATATGTACGAGAGAGGTGATTTCCCCACACGTGCCAAGCCAAGGTACGATGCATCAGTAAGGATAGGAAATTGGTCCGGAAAACGTGCACATATCTACCCCACTGTTGGGAGGTTAGAAGATAATTACTCCATGCTAGATATACAAAATGAGCAGCCTTGCCTTGTACAACCCTCAGGTGAAAGATTTAGTGCTTTTACGCCGTTATGGCAGAATATAGCTTCGTACTCTGTTTCTTAGTGACAAACTAGAACAGGCCCGGAACTCTGTACTCCTACAGACTGCGGCTTTCGGAACAGACTTTGGTAGCTCAAGCATCTGTCACGACTACGCGAAGCGGACAATATGGGCAAAAAAACAGAAATCTACCTGTCGTGCCTGTATCGTGAACTGTGAGTTGCCAGGAGATCATAGTCACGGATCGACGGTCAAGTAGCGCAACGCGAGTCTAACTTTTGCAAGGGAAATGCGCTGGGATGTCATCAATCCTTCGTCAACAAACGCAACCCGGATTTCCAAAGTAGATTCATAGATCCAGACTACCTTTAAATACTGCGTATTGCTGCGGGCCCCAGTTTATAAGTATGTAAAGGCTAAGGTAGCAGTGTTTCCTACATTTCAGTTTTTCTTTCTCTCTTTCAATCAGACTCTTTCTATTTTCCTTCGTAAAGGTCAAGCATAATGAAGGGAGCTGTCCTTGCACTAAGCCTTTCGGCGGCTGTCGAGACCGTCATGGCCGTGGATTTGCTCACGGACATCAACACCATCTCCCGATACTGGGGGCAAGTTGCCCCATATGCCGACAATGCCGATAATCACTTTGGTGTAGATTACGTCGGTGTGCCAGATGGTTGCAAACTCGAGCAAGCTCATCTCTTACAAAGACATGCTCAACGAGGACCGACTGGATATTTCGACGATGGGATCAATGATGAGCGCTTCGCGGAGAAGATCGCCAATTTTACCTCTACCAACAATGGCTCATTCACAGGCCCATTGGCTTTCCTCAACGACTACGAATACTTCCTTCCAAGTGGACTTCTGACCGGAGTTGGAGCTGTCACTGAGTTCACAGCTGGGGTCACTTTTTGGAATCGCTATGGAAGAGCCCTCTACGACGCTGTACCCGGACAGATGGCCTACAATGCCTCCTTCGCCAATGGCACAGCAAGACCAAAGCCCCTCCTCCGCACCACATCTCAGTCACGTATGGAAAACACAGAAATCAACTGGGCATTGGGATTCTTCGGTCCAAGCTTCCTCTCCACTCCGGACTTCACATTGGAAAATGCGACTTCAGCATACAACCTCCTTGTTATCCCAGAAGGTGGCTCTGAAAACAATACCCTCGCCTCCTATGACTCCTGTTTCGGCGATTATGATGCCACAACTGGATATCTGGGCGATTTGATTCTAGAGAATTACATTCCTATCTACCTCGGCCCTGCTGCGGCCCGTCTTCAGCAATATGCTCCTGCCGGCTTCACCTTTACGCCCAACGATACCTATGCCATGCAATCTTTGTGCGCGTATGAGAACGCCTACATTGGGTCCTCTGACTTCTGCCCCTTCTTCACAACCGAAGAGTGGGATGGGTTCGAGAACACGCTCGACATTGAGTATTTCTACGATTATGGTTACGGAAACCCAACTGGACGTTCTCAAGGCCTGGGATACCTTCAAGAACTCCTCGCTCGTCTTCAGAACCAATATATCACAAGCTCGAACTCATCGGTCAACTCTACCCTTGACAATAACCCAGACACATTCCCTCTTGGCCAGGAAATGTATGCGGATTTCTCCCATGACGATATTATTATCTCTGTTCTCACGGCCATGAGCATGGATTACTTCAACGACCCACCCACCATCTCCCAATTCCCACCAAACCCTAACCGGTATTACCTCCAATCATCCATTATAAGAAAAAGATAAAGATATACTGACTCCGCACAGCAACTTCATCCTGTCAAACCTCACACCCTTTGGCAGTCGCCTGGTGACCGAAGTCCTATCTTGTGACTCGCCCGATCCAGCTCCAGTAGCCAAATCCAAGACTTTCTATCCTTCCTCTTCTACCTCCGTCGAGTCCTCTAATTCAACAAAGTTCGTTCGCATGAGACTGAACAACGGCATCCTTCCACTTAACAGCATTCGCGGCGGCGCATGTGGTAATTCCACAAGTGGAAGAGTTGATGGGCTGTGCGCGCTCAGCGACTTCATCGCTAGTCAGAGTAATGCTTCCGCGCTTGCAAATTACGACTTTGCTTGCTTTGGAAACTATACGCTTACTGACGCGTTGGGAGGGAAGAACTATGATGGGACCATTTTTGAGTAGATTTGATGTTAGTGTTGGGAAGATTAATAGTTTTGATACAGTAATGTAAAATTAATTGGTTTGGAATGAAAACGAGTGGGCAGGTTTTAGTGACGGTTGAACGGCTTTCAAGGTTTATTGTGTTGATGTGTGGTTTGCTGGAAGAATGAACAGTTCACCTGTACATACGGGTTGCTTACACTCATAGGATAGCTGCACAAATCATGAGAAATAATTCGAGGCATATAAAAGACTAAGTGGCAACGGCTTTGACCGTTGGCCGACTGAATACTGCATCCACGAGTGTTATCGAATACATATCTAATCACATTGATCAAATTTTAAATAACATTTCTTGGCAAGTCTTTTTCATTCATGTCTTCAAATTATCACTACCGAGAATTCCGAAGATCACCGTCACCCCGAAGCGTCTTCGATCAACTGCCTCTTGGATTCCGAACGAACACGCATAGCACAGGGGAAATGTTCAGGATGGCTTCACCTTCAATCAGTTGACAGTTCAAACTTCCGGATTGCAGAACTCACCTCGTCAACCCCGGCGTCAGTTTCACCACAGGCGTAATCTCCACTCCGCTCTCGTCTACAGCCTTTTTGATATCGAAAGTTGCTAATAGCGTTGCCATCACGATCCACGCACTCGCCGCCCCAAGATACTGGCCTGGACATATTCTCCTACCAAATCCGAAATGCCCCACTGGGAACGGCTCCCCAGGACCGCCGTCTTCTCTTGAAACATAGCGCTCGGGATTGAAGCTATCGGGGTCAGTGTAGGTATGCTCGTCATGCGTCATAGCCAGTGCGTTAGCGATGACGAAGGATCCTTTGGGGATGAACATCCCGCGATAGACATCGTCCTTCAAGGACCGATGCGGGACTCCGAGAGGTGATACAGGTCCCCATCTGAGGGTTTCTTGTAGTACAAAGTTCAAATATGGAAGACGCTCACGGTCTTCGAAGGTTGGGAGACGGTCACCAATTACCGAATCGAGCTCTGCTTGGGCTTTCTTTTGCACCTCCGGATGGATCACCATGTTCAGCACGAACACTACTAATGTGGACCATACTGTGTCCTGTCCAGCGGCGTATATTGCCGCTGTGACGCCCTTGTAGTCATCTACCGTGAAATTCTGCGTGAATTCGTCGTCAAGGCCTTCGGATTTGTTCTTTAAGAGCATACTCAAGAAGGAGTGCTTCGCATTCCCAGTTTTCTGCGCGAAGTTAGATGATTTTGTATGAATTTATTGTGTTACATACCATTTGGTGTACCACTGCCTCGTATGGGACGTCGTGGATCTGGCGAATTGCCCATCTCCATTGACGAGCGAATTTCAACGACCAGGATCTTACCGCCCAATTAGGAAAATATCTCACTATCCTCTCATTAACATACAAGAGCATAGTGGCAAGGGTGGACTCAAGTTACCAAATGGAAAGAAATCAGTCAGGGTACCAGCGGGTGCACCACAGTGACCAAGTGCATAGGAAGCGTCCGTGGCCATTTGAATATATGGGTCAGCGTCATCCTTGATGGTGACTCCAAAACCGATTCCCAGCACAATTGCGGTTGCGAATCTGATGTTATCAGAGTTGTTCCAAAATTATAGGATTCCAGACGCACCTTCTCATAAGCCGTTCCCAATCATCCGGGGTCTTTAATATACCACTCAGTAATTGACGTGCTTCTCTTTCCTGAAGACTTTGATACTGCACAATGCTTGACTTCGAGAATGATCTCTGGAGGAGTTTCCGGTGCAACCGGAATTTTGCACCCCATTGGAGGAAGGTTAACGTGAATTTCCAGCCTAACCTTTAAATGCATGAGTACCTTAGATATCTCTATATATTAGGCCCGGAAGACGTACACATGGAACAGAGCAAATCGTGGGCGATCGGCATAGTTCGCTCCTCTTCTATCAAGAAGATCTATGGCTGCTTGCACACTGTTTAGTACTATCATGGGCTGACCAAGCATTTCGAAATAAAGAACATCCGAGTCTGATCAATCGGTAAGCATATCAACATATCATAAGGCACTAACTTGCCACAGCGTGAAAGCATTTGCTACCGGATACTGACCATATTTTTTCGACCAATCCTGATAAGCATTCTGAGCAAATTGACCTGGAATAATTCTCAAATGGCCCAGAATTGGTTCCTTTGGAGGACCCGGTGGTAATGGATATGGAGAGCGGCGTCCGAATATACTCTTCGAGGTCAGCTTTAGAACAGCGAGGGCTAATACGCCGGCAATAACCAAGGTGATGGAGAGCATTATTGCTTGGTAATAGAACTAATCTGTGTAGATAAAGGCCCGAGCCGTACCTTATATAAGGATGTCAATGCCAAGTCATCTTCAATTACTGAACGGCGGTTGATGATCACCACATTGTAGTTGGCCGTGGGCCATCAGTATCACGTTATCAGCCCTTATCATTTGAACTTAGAGTGTAACATCATGCACGTCAATCATCTGCCGATTTATCAGCAACCCCATGCAGAAAAACTCAAGGACTGCGGAACAATGGCTTGTGGTTCGAGACTTTGAGTAATACTGTTGAAGGCACCAAAATTCTATGAATATGTATATAAGTATGTAGTAGTTGCTGTCAGACGACACGACGAATGTAGAGCTTGACAAGGATACTTGTAGTATGTACGAAATGCTCTCTGGATTGACGAATGATAAAAAAGAAACCTACCCAGTATAATTTGATCCACCTGATAAGACAACATTTTAGATTGAGAGGCGGAATAACTAAAAATTAATATTAAACGACGGAAGGACTTGGTCGTCGGAAAAAGCTCAAACCCAGCAAAATATATTTCTATTCTACTGAATAAGTAAATTAGAAAGCTGAAATAGACACAGTAACATAAGGTAATAATGTATGTTCACAGATCAGCTGTTCATCTCCGCAAGTCATCTACTCCAGTACAACACTCGCGCGAAACTCACGCAATGAATCATGATAACATCTCTAAGAAGATTTCTAGAGTATTAACATAGTAAGGAGGTTTATTGACAGTATATCACCATTACCCAGCCAGATAACTGCCACAAAGGGAACTTTTGTGAGGCGTTTATCTACGATTACGGTCATGTGTTTTGCATGTGATTCGCCCAATATTAAGTGATGCCTGAGGCTACATGAGGCGCGGGGAGATCTCGAACTCTCCACAACACAGCCAACGCCAGCAATGGTGATGACGATGGAACACTTGCAACGACACGAGAAATATCGAATGATATCAGACGAAAGATATCGATGTTGTAATTAGTGAGGCGGGTAGAAAAAGCCACCATTCTCACCTGCCCCTTCTGAAAGGCTGGAAGCTATTCGAGCATTAAACTCACAGCATAACCATGAACAAGAAGAGTAATCCAATCTTACAGTGCAATTGCAGGTCTTCTGCATTACAGTCCAAGCTTGAAATAAATCCTCAAATCAGCATCGCATTGAAATGAATAGAGGAACCGTCCGCCGTCAGTGCAATGGCGGCGGCGATGGCAGGAATAAGAGCTCGAGCAAGGCTGGGAACATCGCTCGGTTACCGGCTGTTTCAAGGTGCCGTCGCATCATACAACTCAAGTCTCATAACCGTCTCTCATCTCTACACCACAACCGTGAACGCCACCTCCCAAAACACTTCCAAGAGTTCGTGTGTACCGCTGACAGTGACTGGAGCGTTCGCAGAACACATGAGATTGGTACAGTGTAGTTTGTCGCCGATGACCCGAAGATAAGGCGCATTTTTTCAAACGTTGCAAGCTTGATCGCCACGAGAAGGCTCATATGAGTCGTAGTGATATGGGTGTTCGACCCTTCATTCTCTTGGTATGCACGGTAAGTCTTGCCGTCAGTAGATGTACATAAGGTAGGTATCTTCTCGTATCTGGGTTCTGCAAGTTCTTTGAAAGACTTGACATTCGTTTTCAGTTGTGTATCTCAATTCAATTCTTGTTTACCATTCATCACGCAGGCTTGACGTCGCGCTTTACCACCTTTTCAATCTTCTTACCAAATACTCAATCTTATTTTTCCCGCCTTCAAGAGCCTTTTTCACTCAAACCTTGTCATTGACAATTATTCCAATATGTTCGGCGTTACCAAAATCTTCCTCTTCGGTGTGCTTTTGGCCGCATCAGCGAGTGCCAGAGCCATACCTGAGTACAAGGGTGATATCATCATTCGTGAAGACGACATCACAATTCGTGAGCCTGGTGACTTTATCTCGAAAGCAGCGAAGCCTGAAATTGGCATCCGCGGTACACGGGTAGTCAACCCAGACGCAGTCTCGTTCACAACTTGCTCAAGCGATACCACAGCGATCAAAAGTCATGACATCAACGTCGCCATACTTGGCATCTGTGGAGGTATTGCGGGCACGATTGAGCAATGTGGAGGATCACCGACAACAACAACCGGCAGTTCAGGCACTGCACTGTTGACATTGACAGCCGCTACCAAAGGACAAACGATCGATATCACAAAGGGACGATGGGAAGGTTGTATGGCTGCTGCAGTAAGTCGTCTTATCATCCGGAATACTTGTATCTGTTGCTGATATTTTCGTCTAGCAAGCGGTTTGTGGAGATCAGGGTTTTACTTCTCAGTGTATCGGGGGAGCTAATGTCAATGCTGGAAATGTCAACTTCACGCTTGTTGCACAATGATACCAATAAGGCTGGGCCATAGATGGCGGGAAGTAACCGCCGAGAGAGGCTGGTAGTTGGGTCTGATGGATTGAGATGGTGCATCTTGGATGCGCGAATTGTATGATTTATGGTAAACTTCATGATTGATGGGTCTGTTTGATCAGTACCTCTACACACTGTATATGTACTCTAGATGTCATGATTTATTTTTGCTGGAAATAGAGACCCTTCTGTCACAATGGAGTGTCCAAATACATCGAATTTATCTCACAATCTTTCGCAACATCAACTGGGTGTTTTGGAGTCGTTCCTCAGCACGTATCCTCGGACATGAATTTCCCGGAAGTTTTTATGATGGTTTAAGGGCTATGCGTGAAAATGTGCATCATCAATTAATCATGATCAGGTGTCACTCATCCATTAAACGGACATTGGTGAATATGTTAATGTAATTACGCCTCGTCCATTCTGTGGCATGTATCTCAGAGAGGTTGGAGGTAAAGCTTTACTCGGCGTGCGGCGAGGTGTCCGCTTCGCGCTGCAGCAACTCCATTAACACCTCGAAATTCGACCCCTTCTTTTCGATACTCCCAGCATTTCCAGGAAGATAATAATCAGCTTCATTCCACAAGGCTCAACCCCAACCTCAGTTCTCTTGATGAATAATACACTGGTCTCCACAGAAATTCTCTTGTATTGGGCTCTGCGGCAATGAAGCGGAGTCCAAATTTATCGTGACATGCATTCCAGAGCGTGGAAACCACTTTCTCATGGAGAATCAGGGAGGCTCTTTCCTCGACTTCACGACCACAACCTGCCACAGGAATCAAGGTATAGTATGTCTTCAGGTTTGTATAACTCTCCTCGAAGTCCCTCGTTTTATCTATGTTTTGGACTTCACTTCACAACTTTGCTCTACACTTCAATATTTGGCTTAATTCTATTGCTGCCAGACAAAATGTTTTCGTCTATCTCTCTACCATCGATTTGCTTTGCACTTCTTGCCCTGGTGCCTGATATCGATGCCCGTCCTCATCGAAATGTTCCAGAAGTTCAAGAACAAGTCAAATATGAGCGTGTAGCTCGTGAGCACAGGTTTGTGCAAATAGACAACCGTCAGATAAGTGCTGCCATAACAGCTCCAACCGGTTACAATGGGACTGCAGCAAGTTCTCTTGCAACGCCGACGGCGACTGGATATAGCACTTCCACTGTCAGTCCTTTTAGCACAACCACATTAGGACCGCCAAATCGAGGCACTGCATCTTCCATTGTCACCAATACCATATCACTATACGAAAGCGATGGGTCAACTGCCTATGAGACCCTTACTACGAAAGTTTGCTCAACTGTCATAAGTGCCTTCTCATCAACTTTCACAGTTACCGATTGTGATCAGACCATTACTTTCTCCACGAGTACTGCGACATTCACTGCAGAAGTCGGCTCTGCTGCTAGTAGTGCAGCAGTTAGCGGTGCAGTCTTCTATTACGCCGCACCGTGGTATACACTTGAATTCTCTGATCCAACTGAAATCAGCCTTGTAGCCTGTGCCATCAACGCGAATGGTGATATATCCGACTGCCAGGAATTCTTGGAGATCTGGGAGGTCCATGTTAGCTATGTTGAGATTGTCAGCACTCGCGCAGTCACTGTTATTCAGACTTTTGATTCTGTAAGTAGAATTATATGACCAGTTCTACTATACTAGCTGACTCGACTTATAGCCTGCTGTCATTACAGTGGGAACTCAAATTACAAGTGTCAATGCCGGGACCTACACATTCTTGAAAAATGTGCAGCACACTACTACGATCACTAGCTCGTCGATTTCAAGATTTGTAAAATTGGATCTTGGATCAGTCAGGCCTGTCACCAGCAAGGATGTGACAAGCTATCCAGTTCTGTCAACGACCATCAACTCATGTGGCGGCAACTCAGTAACTTCCACGGTCACCCTTCACTCCACGGTATTCAGCACCCAAGCCATTACTACCATTTACCTCAACGCAAGTGGCATCGCAACATCATTAAGATCTTCTACAAATCCATCTGTATCTGCTACCCCGATCTCAGAGCAGCCTTCTATTACATCTACCTCTTCTATTGAGCCGTAAGTCCTCTTCATATTCCACAGTCAATCGCAGATCCTAATTAAGCAGAACAACAACAATAACTCTCCACCATACAATAACCCGCACTGTTACTGTGACACCAACGAAAAACGTTACGGGAACCGCATACTCTACCGGCATTATCAATTCTAGCTATGGGTCTAATAGCACTGTCGCCTTTCCAACCCCACCGGGTGTTCATCGAAGAATATATTTGTGATCGCATGGAGCGAAATGAAACGAATGCGGATTATTTTGGGATGAAGCTTACGAGAACTTTGGAATTACTGTCTAATGTGTATATGACTTTATGAGCCGAATTGGAGCAGCATATTATTGCATGGAATATTCAGGTCCGTAGATATCAAGATTTACTAGAGAGTTTTAGCTTTATCAATGAAATTGTTAATGATTTGTATGTTGTTTATGTGCCCTGGTGTCTAGTTTGATAAAATTACGCTATATCCTCTTCTGATATCTAGAACAAAACGATATACCCAAACCTTTTGCAAAGGACATATACCCGAACCAACACTATCTCTACTGTACTGTGTACATAACTGGTTAAGCTTTTGGTTTTAAAGGGAAGTTGATAGAGATTTTGTACTTTAAACTTCCTAATAAACAATAATTAAGCTTTTATCATACCAAACAGGTTTAGCTAGTAGAGGAATCTGTATTTTAATATAGCAATAGAGTATCTATATAGCTTCTAAGAAGTATTAAATAACCCGATGTTACCTTTCTAGTACTTATATAGCTATAAGAGATATCTAGTTTATATTCTTCTAGAATAACGATCTAGAAGTGCAAAGCCTATAGATATACTAGCAAAATAGCGCTGTAAATTTCTACTACATACACTAAAATAACCGAAATATTGACTCGGAAAGTACTACTTACAGGCGTTCTGATTCCAAAGAAAGTAAGTATTTCGAAGTAGAATGTACCTTGTCATGACACCAAATCAGTGACAATTCTACGGAATTTCTGGCTCTACGTCGTAATGTTTAGAGCTTACTCTAAGTTCATAGTCACCATAGTAGGAGGGGATTGTCTTTCGACGCTGTTATCACCAAAGGAGCATAAACTCGATTCAATGTCAAATGCTTGGAAAACCCGAGAATCTGTATTGCGTATTTAGTCTATTGTAATTGCCAACGATTGTACAATAGTGTAATCATTCGCGACACTTTATCGTCGTCTATGTTTGTTTTGAATACCCAATACTGTGACTGTGTAGACTACTACATTTCAAACTCTCAACCATCAAAGAAATTACAACATCGAAGTTTAGACTTCTTTAATGATGCAGGTTATGAGTCTATCACTCCTTAGTACATAACTACACGTCATAATCATGTCAGGGGCGAATGTAGTAGATTCAGCCGCTGTAGTAGTATGCAGATATTTAATTATTTTCCAGTAATCATGCTTGGGTATTGCCCTTTGGCCACATTCAATGCAAACTATGTATGCAAAAACGGAGACTTTGTGATTTAAGTGAGAAGCAGCCTGCTACCTCGTACGAAAGTGCTAATGTAGCGTCCTTGTAGAAACAAATCCATCTTTGCATTCCATAAAAATTCTCCTAATGTTGTGTGTATAGTTCAAACGATCTTCGCGTTAATGTTCCACCAATATATTCGCCTCCACAAAATCTCGAAACTTGCCTGCCGAACCATTTGTTACCTAACTTCCCAGCCCTTTGATACATTGTGAGAAACATCCGAAATAAAAACAATGAGTATCTACCACCAAGAATGGTCGGTGTAGTGGTTTGTGATCCTCGAAGATTTTCCTGCATCAAGTGAACCAACTTCCAAAAGTTCCGCGTTTAAGATCGTCAGGAGTGAAGCTTGGAAGCCCATGGTGGGATGTGAGTAGAGGTGAAGTGCTGCGACGGAAGCCGGTGGTATCTGTTGGTCGCATCGTGTTCATTTGTGATGGTGATATTTCGCGGGCTTCAGGCGTTGCTGGTGCACTCTGGGTGTGGTACTGATGTAGGAGGGGTGGGTATGGAGACTGATAATGTGTATTGGAAGCTCGCATGGGCAATTCTGTGCTGTTAGAAGTATTGTGGCTTGAGGTAAATGAGTATGAATGTTGAGGTGCGAGGGCAGTCATTTGCGAAGAGATCTGTGGAGAGGCTTGAGCATCATGTGTCACTGATTTATCTGATCTTTTTGGACTCGATACTACCGATGACAGCTGTGATAGTGGTGGTGAGGCCGTGCTGCTCCGATCACTGTGCAATGAAAAGTCTGTCCGAGGAGAGGTCCATATGAGATCTGGTACTGGTCCTGATGATATAGGTGGTGGAGGAGGAGGCATCGGGCTATGAACGAACTGTGAAGAACTGTCGCTCGAGTAAGATGACATCTCATCTCCTGTTGGCAGAGATAGTCGATGGCGGTCTTGTGTAGCCCATATTTGCTCTCGGGATTTCCAGCATTCGATCCACTTGGGATCCTGGTGAAATGTCGTTACAGTGTGCTCGGAACTTTTGCACAAAGGAAATGCCAGACCCCCCGATCTGTACCATGCATTGTGAACGAAATTTATGCACTTCTGTATCAGGTTCTCTTTCTGTTGTGCGTCGAGGACTCCCAGGTGAACTTTGGAAAATTTGTCAACAAAAGCAGTGATCTCGTCCCGATGTTTTTTTGTGTAGACCATATGCTCGTGCTGGAAACGTATGAACTTCCGTTTGAAGAACATGGGCAATTGTACGCGTCTTATGGCCTTGAAGAATGTCAGTATTGGCTCGATTCAGCAAGAAAGGTATGCCTTACGACTCCCTCTCTTCCGTTCAAAAGGTATGTAACGTCAACATCAGAGAGCTCTCCATCGTCCTTTGGGTTCAAACTTTCAATGTGGGCGAAGATTTCTTGAATTTGAACATCATAATCTGTTGATTGAGAGTCTTGACAAAGCAATACTGAGAGTTGTTGTGGACTCGATGACTGTTGGTTCATTTTTTCTTTTCGCAATATGAAGATTGACTGTTGACGGTATGTGTTTGACGCGAAGAAAATTCTGTCAACATCCAGGTTCCGGATTGATGAAGCAACGCCCCAACTAGGGAATGAGATAGAAATAGGATTAAGCGTAGTGAGTCTGTTTAGAGGTATTGGGGCAATCAATGGAGATGGCAATATGTGTGTGGGCTTGTAGTAATGGTTCGAGGTCGTCGGTGTCAACTGCCTCACTGATCTGCCAGCTCTACACCAGGTAATTACATCAAGTCACGGGCCGCGTTATCGAGAACATTGTAAGCCATAGAGAATGGCTTGATTTCCTTGTATTGCTCTAAGAAACAGATTGTTTAATTTATTTGAGCATTGCATATAACGTATCAATTCTGGTTAGCTTCCGTTCTATGAAAGTTTATCTACATAAACTCTTGCAAGCTGAAGTACAATTCTTAATGATAGGAACAAGAACGAGTATGAATGGGTGGGAGGAGTTCCATTGTCCATGTACCGTTTTGCAGATATCACCTACATTAAGCACAAACCTCAACATTGACTTGATACCCACTATATATCAAGGTTTGCTTCTATGACAAGGAAGAATCTTTCACTGACCCTTTCAAGTTACCGTAAGATAAGTGCTATGTAGTTAATAGGTTGAGAAAACAGTCATTGCGGAAATCATATGCAAGTAACGTGTAATATGATATTTCCTTGCCCCATGTAGCTGAGCCACCAACAAGCGATCAGTTGCACCATCAGGCATTCTTCAAACCCATGTCATCTGTTGGAAAGACGAGAAGAGCGCTTTTTAAAGCAGCATCCGCATTCTCAGATGTACGTAGAGACTTTGGTCGAGCTGTACGTAGCCGATAGTATCGGACGGGACAAGTGCCACTTGAGGTCAGAATGCCTTGTGAATTAAGAAGAACGTGGTCATTTATTATTGCACCAAGTTTTAAGTATCTCAATTTGAGAATATCATGAAATTAAAAAAAGGAACTATGGTTGTGAGCTCATAACAGAGGCTGCTTCGTAACTACAACAGAGAAAGATGAATTTTCAATCGCGTTGGCCCACACTTGCCGAGTGACTTCTGTTCCTTGAGTTCTTCCAACGTTTCTTGCAGATCCAAAAGAGACTCTGGGTTGGATCTCTCTACGATTGGATTCCTAAGATGATCTGCCAAATGTCTTTCCTTGAAGGTGAACTGGAAACGATCAATGTTTTGATGCAGGCGCAACTCGTCTGATATTGCTCTACAGAAAGCTTCCATAGAATCAAATTGCAATTTGTGATCATAAAAATATTGAAGCTTGGGCTCATCCTCCTGGCTCAAGTACCAAATCTTGGTTGTTACTGTTTGGGGATGGGCAGGCGTTGGCGTTGCTTGCAATGAAGGCATTGGTGATGTGACTACTGGAGGCACTGTATGAGGCCGAGATGTGTTTGCAAAAGTGTGAGAGTCTTCAATCGCGCTCGCCAAAGCATTTGAAGACGTTGCTGTCTCATTGCTCTTGGGAGAGTCTGATCTCACGACTTTCTGGGTTACTGAGGTGGATGATGGTGCTCTCGAAGAGGTACTTGGAGGACGTGACACCAGTTCTTGAATTCTGGGTGATGATGGACCACTACCATCAACTTTCCTCTTCTTCGACGCCTGTGTGTCTATGGGGTCTCTCTCGATACCAATGGATGATGATAGTTGGCTTTTGGGGCTGTTGAATGGTGGTCTCGAACTTCCCGTTCGCCTATATCTTATCAGCTTTGTGAACCTGGACATCATTCTGAAGGTTTATTACTTCGCTGTACGAGGCCCTGAGGACTGTTTTTCCACACTATGCTGGTTTATTGGATCAGCAGTCATGCTTGCGATAGGAACCGTCGACATTTCCTGCTCGACATTAGAAGGCACTGTCTACAAGGAAGTCCCACCACATACCTGGACGATTTGATCCTCAACCCATGGGCCATGATATTTTGTGTGGGAGGAACTCGCCATGTTAAGGTATTGAGGAGAGTTCTTGTCAAAGGTGTTCACGTTGATCAGAGGTGATCAGAGGACTTCGGGCATATTGCTAGAAAATGGGGACTACGAACTACCTTTATTCTCAGCGAAGAGCAGTTTTCAGGCAGTGATGTTGGGTTTCAAGATTTTGTCACTCGCTTTGGGGTTGATAGAGCGGCGGGATGATTTGATTCGTTTCATCTGCCTTTTTACCCATGTAGGTAGGTAGGTAGAGAGTCGCGGCGATTGTCTGCTTTCCCCGTCAATGAAAGTGGTATTCCGCGCTTCCCCGGATTAGTTCCCGCAGGTGAAACATATGGCGTTTTACAAAAGAAATGGTCAACGGCAATTTTTTTTTTTCGAAGTATGCCTTGCCTCGCTGTGAAGAGTATTGCTGCGGATGTCGGTGTGGGTGTTATTGTCGGAAAGAAATATTGGTTGTGGATCCGATGTTAGAAATACATAGCGCATTTGGGAGTTATTATTCGACGCTCAACTCACATAGATAGAGAGAGCTGCATACAGCCCCACTTACACGCCTGTCTTCTAATGTCACATTGCATACATACCTGGCTATAAGATAGATGCTATTCCCTTATAAATGAATTCCATGGACTGAGCAGGCGGCAGTGTCTCTTTCCGAGAAACCTAGATGATCCAATAACTGCTGTGGTTGCCTACCCCTGCCTCTTTGCATTTGCTGTACATTTTAGACCAGACGTTCTGTAATTCTCCCAATATTTACTTGAGTGAAAAGCCCAAGTCAGTGAAGCAGCTCCACATTTGGTTTACATATTCTAAGAGGCCCTAGGCTCCCTGATAAATACTTTTTACCTTAAGTCTTTTCTCATCCTCTATGTCGACGGTTATCTTCCAATATCCAACACTATGACCGATCCTGCATACTCATTTGACCCTCAGACAGGCGCCATAATTGGCAATCGTCTGAGTACTTTCATTGTGAATGAAGGAATCACTACTAAGGATACACTTCGTTCACTTGTAGAGGCACTTCGCCATAAAAAAAACATGTACTTGCGCAACACCAAAGGACGTCTGGATCGCTTTGACTCCGATGAAACCCGTGCATTTTCAGAGAGAGCATACCGTGATCTCGATGAAAAGGCTTACTTCCGCCCGCTTGATACTGTTCCTGAAGAAAGGTATAAGTGAAGAGATACATTACGATTGATCATCTTGCTAATTGTCGATTAGCATCGTGAAGGGTATTGCACGAATAGTCGTCAGTATGACTAACAGGAAAACATGCCATCATCAAGTAAGTACTTTGGTTACCGACCTACATCTATAAAGCAATTAACAATTATAGGTTCGTGTGAAGCGCGCCTTATCACGCAAAAGAAAGTCGACATACAAAGCAAAACTCTTGGCCTTCAGGCGACACCGAACTCCTTCTACAATTCCAATTCCAATTCCAATTCCAACGCCTCATATAGACAATGGGGAAGGTGAAGACCGGGCTATCTCGAATCCAGAGAATCTGTATACTCTTCCAAGCTTGATCGATAGTGTTGCTCCATCTATGACTCAAGACCTGAACGTTGAAGAGTTTAGACGTCAGGTCATAGAGCTTCTTCGAGTGGTATGGACCCAAAGATCCATTGTATCCTAGATTCTTGGACAATCCTAACAATTTATAGAATATGCGATGGAAATTGTGGCCAGAGTGTGTCATTATGCGCTTTATATTGTGTAATGATCTGTATCAGTCGCATTCGGTGGATGCTATGGCTCATCTGGTCAATACCTTCAAGATTCTCGGGGGCTTTGCCGGCAAAAAGTCCCTAACATTGAGCGAGGAGGGAGCACTGAAAACAAAAATGGCCAAAAGGATTGCAAATACTCGCCACAAACTTCTCAGGAGCTCTCTTATTGTTGAAGTCGAAGGATCAAATCCAGTACGTTACCGCAAATGCCCCGAGTTTGACCAAGCGTGGCGGGCCAAGCAGTCGGATTGGCAGAGCAACGGCCTTCCTGTCCCAGGCCTTGAGACAATACAGATCATCGATGTCTCATCGACAGAGGCGCCAATCAATAACAATCGCTCTGTTAAGCGGCGCAAGGCAGACAGCTCTTCGAAAAAAAGCACGGGGACACAGAAAGCAAGAGCTGAACAGCGACGTCACGGTTTGGTGAGACATCAAACTTCAAGCCATCTCCTTGGAGCAAAATCGCTTCGTCCGCGCAAGGAACCAGTCAACTATGGGCCACACCATTATGACTTTGACCTCTCTGAATACAGCCATGAGGACTCTTCTAACGCAGAAGACGGTGTTCATAATGAAGAAGGCAGTGACTCTGCATCTCCTCAGCGCCAAAATGAGACCCACACAACAGGCTCCGCTGCCAATCGCTCAGGCCCAAATCCTCTCGCTGTGACTTCCGAAGACGATTGCATTCTGATAGAAAGACCAAGGTATATTATACATCTCAAGATGCCATCTCGGTCTGCAGTATCTGGACCAGATGTGCTGACTTCAAGTTCTTGTAGTGAAGCAATACCTGGCCAGGAACAAACAAGGAACATATCTTCCACACAACAATCAGATACGCAAAGACTTGAGACATCCTCGGCAACATTTCATACGCATGAGATGGAATCTTTTGGCAGTATAGAAAGTGGGACTCTTAATGTATCCGCGAACAATTCCCCTAGAGGAGGACTCGAAGAGCATAGAGCATTATCCACTCTCAGGGAGATCTCAGGATCTCCGGAGCAAGAAGACGGGAATGTTCGACTTTACATCTTAAAACATTGTGGTGAACGGGGGTGGAGAGAGCTGCCCTTACATCACGCTTCTGTACTCAATTGTCGTGCGTCTGAGTTTTTCGATTGGCTTGCGCAGCAATACGATGTCAAGAAAAGCTCGCGCCTAGACTTCCGGCTGCCAGATGTAAAGCCCATTCTCAGCCTAACGGGACTGCAGTGGTTTGAAGAGCTCAGGTTCTCGAATTTGAAGTACCACATTAAGACTAATTATGATGAATTTGTCAGAATTCATGGCAACGATAGGGAATTCAGGGTTGCAATGAGAATTCATGAGTAGACGATTTTCTTTTTGGGAACAAGTAAAAATAGTAGGGATCTACTCGTAAAAAAAAATATCGAAGTAGAGCAGTCTTGGATGAATGAAAGTATCTTTATATCTTATAAGAACCTAAATAAAAGAGAGTCGTGGCTAATATTACATTCGTAATGGTACTAAAGCGTGAGGTTGTGACAAGTAAGCTTCACCGCTTGCGAATGTAAGCGATAGACAGAATTGGTGTTCGATAGCATAGCTGTAACACTTGTAAAGGCCCAATCACATCCTACTCTGTGTTTACTCTAATACTCCTTCCAGCTTTTCCTTCCTCTCTCTTACTATTGATTATTGGTTGTCTTCTCGATTCTTCTTCTTATATAGTAACTGCATATCCCTATAGTTTTTAGCCTATCTATACGAATGTTACTTTACCTGCCGCTCGCTATTCTAGTCGCTAGACTTCCGTATCCTATTATCTCAATTAGCTAGAGATCTATCTACTTACTCTTAATCCTACTGTTTGTCGCTTTACAACCCTGATCCTTCTTAGAGCCAGTAATCAGCGTTTTCAAACATACTATCTTTTTATATTTTTGAAAACTACTGGGTCAGTAAGTATAAGTTTTGAAGATCTATACTCAATATATAGTCTAGTTTTATAATAGGCAATAAAAGGCTTATATACTAGCTCTCTTAACTCTATAGTGCTTTGGTTTACTATCTCTCTATCCTCTAATACTAATAAACGTAAGATCATAGCCTTTCTTCTTTGGGATTAAGCTGTCTTTCTTATCTCTCTCTTATACCGATCCTTAGTAATTTACTAGTAGCTACTACATGTTTTGAAGTTAATAGCAAAGCGTACTTGAACTTACGATACTACTAGATGTCCCCTGGTGTGTTTGTCGCCTCTACTTTTACCAAGAAAGTCGCTATTTTCAACTATACAGGAGTCAACCAAATATCATAGAGGCCTTCAAATGGTCTCTCTCTTCGGATTTACAGGAGTCTTTGAACATTCCGTGTTTTCCTCAGAGCCTTGGAAGTTCTCATTGCTTAACTATCGCAATTGGATTTTCAGCTTTCTCAAATTCTCGTTTGTCAAAAGTACCATCTCACATCGTATCTAGTAACTATTTGATATCATACCACTGTGACATGATGTCTATACAAATCGATGGTGCGAAAAGAAAGGACGTGTTCGAAGGCCATGGAATACAAGCTTACTGTTGATATAAGCCTCATTTGATCCCTATCGCTGAACAAGGACTGATTGTCAATATGGCGTTATTCGGTACTTCTGAAGGTCAATGGATCTCGCTGGTTCAGGGCTCATCTCTTCACATGCGCTCTACGGGCCCACTGCTTCATAGGCGGACCACCGCTAAATGTGCCCGCTAAAGAATCTAGCCCATGGTGTCCTCTTCCAGACCTCACGTACGTACTTCCCCATACTCTCTCATCGTGTCTCTGACTTCACCAATATGAATATCAGTCCTTCTGGGACGTGATTCATTGACAACTCTTCTGTTTCTATCCTCGAATACTTTGGTAACTTCAATAGCTCCCACGTTGGAATCGAGCGATCATTATCGCCCCATCACAGTGCTGGATAAGTCAACACTGGGGCCCAAGGAACCCCGTTAAATCGGGCGTGAAGACTTCTCTGATACAATGGGATGATTTACGAAAGTGCGCCCAACTACTTATCTGATCTACTCAGCAACATTATGGTACTGCGAAGCTTCCGGACAACTTCAAATTCTCTCATCACGTTGGTCGATCGGTCGGTCGGACGGTCGGTCGGTCGCAGATCTGTGTGAGATACGATGTATGATCAATATACACCGCACATATGCATATGTACAGCGGTCAACTATTGCTTACGAAAATCATTTTCCAACCAACAGATAAATGCCAGCTCTCGTGTCTGCTCGGCAAGCTACACTGCATGATGTCGATGAAATAAGAAAACCAGCCACGCCATCCAAATAATAGCCATTCGGAAGCATCAGCCTCCTCCAGCAGGTGGTTTCGACTTACTACGCACTTACAAGGATGGATCGCCCTTCCCGTGCAGTTACGCGTCCTTTCATTCCCCGCCCATAATAAGCATTCTGACTTTATTATGTTGAATCTCTATCAGCCAATCTATTGGTAGTTTCGGAGCATTACACACTTCAACACTGTTTTCTCTCTAGTTTAGTGAGCGATCCTATACAGTATGGGTTGGTTGCGGAATGTGGAGAAATCATGCTTGAAATCACTGGTTTCTGAGCGACACCAAAGTTTCTTCAGTGAAATCTGATATGCAGATGCACCAGGAACCATCGCTCGACAGAGCAGCTCCTATCAATATTCCCAAAGTATTTGGTGGTATGCAGTCTGTCATCTAGCATCCTGTAAGGGCTTCTCACTTCCTCTATTATTTAGTCTCTTTCCTCCCAGTTATCTCATCAGTTTTGTTCTTTTCTTTCGAATTTTTGCACCTCTCCTTCTTGAAATTCATTATCTATATTTATGCCCTCTATATAAGGAACTCGTAACACTGCATATATCAGCACTGCAAGGCTAAGTTCCAAATAGAGGCTGGAGACCAAGTTCTTTAGAAATCCAAGTAGGACGAATATGACTGTCTCATCAGTAGCGTTGATACTTCCCACGCTGTTACTTGGCACTTTAGTCTCTGCAGATGTCGTCGCCATTGATATTCGAAAAGAGCCACCGACTACCGAACATTTGAGAAGACGGGACTTGACAAGGAGAGCGGCTGTTAACGAAGCTCTATGTAAGCTATCTCAACAACACAGCCTTGCCAAGGCATTATCAAATGGGGCATCTAATATCAAATACAGATAACAATGCCACGGGTGGCATGTATATGGCAAACATTACTGTCGGAACGCCACCGCAAGATATTGCTCTCATCCTTGACACTGGTAGCAGTGACACTTGGTTGTTATCTTCGCAAGCAGATATTTGTGAGAGCGCAGAGGATCAAGAGACTGGAAATGGGTGCATTGGAGGCACATTTGACTTAAGTTCCTCATCAACAGTGGAAGTCATTGGCCAAAATGGATTTCAGATCCAATATGAAGATTCGACTGGTTCATTCGGAGACTGGATAACGGACGACTTTTCAATAAATGGCGCGGAGGTGAAAAGTTTACAAATGGGACTGGCATATAGTTCCACATGTAAGTGCTGCCAACATAGTCTCGCCAAGTGATACTGATAGTCGGCAGCAAGCGCGGGTGTCATGGGCTTAGGTTATGATGCAAATGAAGTGACAAATGGATATTATCCAAATTTTATTGATGAGATGGTGGCACAGGGGGTGATTCCTGTGAAAGCCTACAGTCTTTATCTAAATGACTTACAATCTAATGTGTGTCTGTCTCCCCATAGCGTAATCTTACATCACTAATAGCAAATAGACCGGCTCCATATTATTTGGAGGCATCGACACCAAAAAATATACCGGCGGTCTCACGTCTGTCCCGATGCAAAGCACATCAGGCACAGGTCAAATATCGACATTCTCCATCGCATTGACCGGTGTTGGAATATCCGAAGAAGACGGAAACAACACAACTGTGACAGATAGCAGTTTCGCCGAGGCCGTCCTACTCGACAGCGGCACAACGTTAACATACCTTCCAGATTCATTAGCCACGAAAATCTTCACCCACTTTGGGGCCGTCGATGCATCAGCGACCTATGGCAACGTATATGTGAATTGCGACTTACGCACCAAGGTGCCACACATGACCGTGAACTATCGCTTTGGCACGTCCGGGCCGGAGATCAAAGTGCCCATTTCGGAACTCATCTTCGACCTCAAAGGCGTGTACGGGAGTGGAACGGTAAGCGGCGGCTCTGCAGTCTCTCAACTGCAGCCATTCGCACGCACATGTGCCTTCGGTATACAGCCTGCTGGGACCGGCTCAAACCTCCTCGGAGACACATTCCTACGATCCGCGTACGTTGTTTACGATCTGAAGAACAACCAGATAGCCCTCGCACAGACGGATTTCAATTCTACTGGGACTAATGTGGTCGAATTGAGCGCAGATGAGAAGGGCGTCGCCTATGTTAGTGGTATCGTGAATCCAAGCGCGGCTTCTGCAACGAATGTCACCGCAACTGCAACCGGTGCACAGCTTCTTGGAAAGACGAGCGCTGCAAGTACGATGAAAGCAACGAGTACAACAGTGAATCCTGAAGGGGCTAGCAGAACAGGGTCATTGGCTGCGGCCATGAAGACAAGTAAGGGCGCTGCTCTTGGACCTATAGTGCCCCGGGTTGACGGATATGCAATATGCGTGCTGTTGCTTGCTATGGCATCTATGATCGGTGGGGGAATTGGATTCATGTTGTAACATATTATGATTTATGAGATATGATTAACGAGTGGTGGCATGACTCGATCAAGATGGTCTTGTCAATAACTAAAAGGACAACTAGTCAAATCAATATTATTTAATTCGCATTTCAAATCGTTTCAGAGCGTTATCTCATACTTGTTGGCAACAAACTGTTAATTGAATCTTGAGTTTCTGGCATGAATTTCCATATTACGCTAAGCTACTGTTGATACCCTCTTCGCCCCATGTTTTTAGAGGAAAGAAATCAAGCCCTCACTGCAGACTCTCAAATCTTTCCTTCGCCCTCTCTTTTGTAGTGTCCACAAAAGCAGCGTAACCGCCTTTGGTCTGCTTTTGTGCTTCCTCCACAGCATCACCAAGCTTTCCACCCTTCGCACCCAAGCCCACACCTTGAGTGTAGACATCTGTCTGGATAGCACTAGTCATACCAGTTCCCTCCTTTCCAAGACCCTCACCCTTCGTCCAGCCCATCTTCCCAAGCAGTGAGGCACCCTTGGACGGAGCTGGTGCAGCCTTCGGCTCCTCTTCCTCTTTCTCGGGCTTAGCCGGCGCCTTTGGACCTTTGTTGTGTTGTGCAGCTGGTTGCTTGGGTTGATTGAAAGCCTGTCGACGTTCTCGGGCACGATCGCGGTATGCTGAATCAGATTCAGTATCTGCCTGGGCAGGGTTGAGTTTTGCGAGAGCTTTTGTTACAAGATCTGTATTCTTCAGATTATCACGGTGTAGTTGGCTCATGCGCTCATGTTTGTTAACTTCAGCTTCGGCTTTGAATTGGCGTGAGCAGAGGAGACAACATTTTCGCTTCAAATCGGCGTACGACCGAGATGGTGGTGCAGAGTCATCAGATGATGGTTTTGCGGTAGGAGCGTCTGCCTGAGACGTATCCTCTGGTATCATATCATCTTTCGGTGTGATTCCATGGAGCTCTGCATGCCGATTGGACCAGAATTGTAAATGTGGAGCGATGACCTTCTTGTTGGTTGTCGACGCGTCCTTCTCAGCCTTGCGCTTCTTTGCCTTTGCGTCACCATCCTTGTTACTACTGACCAATCCCTCGTTGGCAGCTTCAGCAGCAAGTTTCGCGTTGGCAGCTTGCCTCAGCTCGGCGTCAGATGGGCGGGTTTCCTGTTCAACGACTAGTTCCTTGGCGTACCCAGTCTCATCCCAATATCTCAGGTTCAGGGAGGGGTTCGAGAGAGGATTGAAGGTAAATTGTGCTTCCTCGGCCGAGATCGCATGCAGAACTGGAACGAAGACTCCAGCATGAATGTAAGATATCATGATTGGTTTTGACGATATAGTGAACTTTTCGAGAGAATTGAATTTAGCCATTGCTCCTCGTGCATCTTCGACGGTATCAAATTCGGCGAAACCATATTTCCAACTCTCATCGGTTTTCCTATCACGTACTAGGAGTACACGTCTGAGAGAACCCTCTCGTGCGCCAATATTTGTCTCTTTTGCTGCGGTGGAAGCCTTTAATTTCTTTGGTTGGCGAGGTTCTGCAACTGTTGGTGGAGGTGTGCTTTCAGATTTGTAGAGCTTCGCAACACCCTTGGCCAAGAGTTCCTCCGATACTTCGGGCTTGAGACCACGTAAAAGCAAGAACTGAGATGCACTGTTGTCTGGAGATACATCGCTGTCTCCACTAGAAATCTGTGCCATAGCGGGGACGTTGGAAAGGACGTTGACTGCGGACGGAGGTACATCTATTGTCATTAGCGGATAACTTTGCATTGCCGAGGGAACGTACAAGGCTTAGGAGCACTGCAACGGAAGCAAACATGACGATGAGAGTAGTTTGCAAGATAGCACTACAATTTTTTTAGTATTGACCATTATCAAGTGTGGCAAAACATACCACTTCGCAACTCCAGTCATCTTCATTCTTTCCTGGCTTGTCTCGATCGTCTTTATCGCGACTGAATGCTATTCGAACCTTTGAAGCCTCAGTATCTGCGGCTTGAGTGGGATCATAAGGGCCATATAAAGAAATTGATGGGTAATGGCGTTCTAGAAATGCTCTCGCATCTGGCATCGTAGCGAATTGGGCGAAACCGAATTGCCTGGATACACCTGCAAATATAAGAGAAGCTCAAGCATAGAAGACATAGCCATACCAGTTCTTTTGTCTTTGATAAGACGAACTTCTTCGAGGTGTTCTGGATTATAGCTACGATGTAACTCATTGAAAATCTGTATTCCGGAGCGGCAGCCATTGTGGCCAGTCCCTATGCTTAGCCAGAGTTCAAATCTCTAAAATTTCAGACGATGAGGCTACAAGAGCGATCATGTAAACGATCATAGGGGACAGGGGTGGCCAACGTCTTCCTGAGTCATGTTCAATGGTAGTCCTTCCAAGATGATTGTTCGGTTTGGTGGTCCACCAAAATATGGTGATCGATCACGACTTCGACTGTGATGGCGTGAGGGTGACTGGTAATCTTCTCGGTCGTAATCATGATATCTTCTCCTGCTTTCTCTGCGAGGTGAACGCGATCTTCCGCGTCTGTCGTATCCTCCATGTCGATCTCCACTGTGTGATTCAACCATTGCTGATGGTCCTCGTGGAGGACTTCTGGGTATATCTTGTAACTCCAATATCAGCACATATTCAAGGCGCAGCTTTCCAACTACTCTGCCGATTACCAGATCGCGAATATTGGTCTCTGTTTGAAGGTGATCCTCGTTGATATGGGTCGTCGTAAAGCTGCTCGGGCTGATCGTCGTACATGCCGGGATCAGCTTCGCTGTAAGGTCGATGCAAGTACGGTCGTGTCATCTCAATCGACGGTATAAGATGGTAAGATGTGTATACGTGTTTCTGTATTTATGTATGGCCGTGTACCTGCGACATTTGTTGTTTGGCGTAACGTTGGAAGGGTTGCCGTGTGAATCCAGCTTCCTCATTTAATGTTTGCTATTTGAGCAAACACAACGTCACTTACACATCTTCATATATTTTGGGATCCACCCCCATGTTCAATTCAAATCGTACACTTCGTAGTCTTTTCATGTGAGATAACCAGAATTACGCAAAAAAAAAAAATGGCAGAATCACCACAAGAGCTTTCAGAAGGCTCATGCTATGTTGCGTTGACTCATGAAAACCTTGATGCAAAGGCTATTATGGACCGGGTTCGCAGTCCGAAAGCTGGAGCCATTGTTCTCTTCGCCGGTATGTCTCAATCACTTAACGTAAATTCCGTAATATATGGATTCAGCAGGGCTTGCTTCTGAGAAAATACCGATGATTCCTATCTGTAGCTAATACTTTACAGGAACTACACGGGACAATTTCAACAATAAGCCAGTTAAGGAACTTCAATATACATCTTATGCTCCAAGAGCACTGAAAACCATGCTCTCCATTTGCAAAGAAATGCAAGAAAAACATTCATTAACTTCTATTGCACTTGTGCATCGACTCGGGATAGTACCAATCGAAGAAGAAAGCATCCATGTTGCAGTCTCATCGCCACATAGACAAGCAGCATGGCGGGCCGGGGAAGAGACGTTGGAGTTATGCAAAGAGAAGGTTGAAGTCTGGAAGAAGGAAGAGTTTGGGGGGGATGAAGGTGGTGTTTGGAGAGCCAACCGTGATGGTGCCGTTGGAGAGAAGATTGAGAAGTTTAGTAAGGAGTATGAGGAGAAATTCAAGAGTGGTGCTCACGGCGGATTGCATGCGTTTGGGGATCCCACGAAGCCCAAGCCTATTGCTGAACGTGGACATGGACCAGTAGTACATCCGAAGAGAGGATAGAGCATCATTCAACCTTTGAGCGTTAAAAAGGTACCTGTTAGTTATTGAAAGACCCATAGCCTTAGTAACGACAAGATCGTTGTCATACTTTAGATTATCAGCGTCAAGGCCCGGTAGCATACGCATATACAATAAAATTTTGGCGTTTGCCTAGCCATCCTAATTCCCTATCAATTCTCGTAGGTGTTGTCGAATAGCATTTAATTTTGTGCAACAGTACACAGCGTATGATCAACTGAGAAGTGTAGTGAGAGAACTAGCATGTTTTCATCTCGCAATAGTTAAAAGACTTCAACAAGTTCTTTCAGAGAGCCCCTCGAGGAACAGTACTGAGGTTTGAGTTGCTGTATATGTGTCCTAGCCTAACACTGTAAGGGATGAGGATGAAGGCATACAGAAATATTGACTGACGTTTTTCTCTAGTTCGCTTTGTGTCTTTCGGAGAAGCCATCCCGGGACAAGAGAGGTATAGAAACTATATCAGGAGGCAAATTGCCAAGTTCATAATTGTATATACTCCGTTACAATGACACACAATGGCGTCTTTCCAACCATTTTCGTACTTCACTTGAAGACCTCAAGTGAAAATGATAATTCAGTAACATATGATGACCTTCCGCACAGAAGTCAGTCTCGTAGGTTATATCTCAACCCACAGAGTCCCACGATTTTATGGCTTTCGAGCTGTTACATATGTGAAGCAAGTGTCACGACCAATGTACCTCTGAATATAAAATCAAATTAGGACCAGAATAAAGATCAGATCAGTCAAGAGGCAATGCGATGGCAAGATCAACATTTCAGACATATCATTTCGTTTATATATATTGCATAACAGTACTTGCGTCCTGCTCCTGCCATATATCCTGATACTCCCTCAAGCTACCCTTTCACAATCTCTACAAAAACTTCTCCAAAATCTCCGCCACTTCTTTAGGTTTCTCAACCATAGGCAAGTGACCCGCGTCGTCTACAACAACACACTCAGCCCCAGAGCCCAACTTCGCAGCAAGAGCTGGCATACTCTTCGGCAGCGCACCATCCTGACCACCAACCACAAAGAGCCCCTTCCCTTTATAAGCGCCCAACAAAGGCTCATAATCATATTCCCAGAGAGCCTTCACGCTCTCCTTGAATCCAACCAAGGAATTTGTGCGCACCATCTCCTTGACGTCCGCAATCGTGCCCGCGAGCTTCGTATCCGCGTACGACGCCTCAGCGAACCACCTGCGCGTCGTGAGCTCCGCCAATTCCTCGCCGACTATTGCCTCGCCGGAGATAGACGCGCTCTCCTTCTCCGCGATGGCAACGCGCTCGCTCCAGGCTTTCGAGTTGCCAGCAGGCGACTTGGCGCTGGTATCGCACGAGATGAAGCTCTTGACACGATCCGGGTAGGTCAGCGCAGTAGCCAACGCCGTTGCGCCCCCAAGACTCACACCCAAGACGCACTCCGCCTTTGGCACGCGCAGGGCGTCAAGGAGGGCGATGATATCGGATGCCAGCAAGTCAACTGTGATGTCCTTCTTCCCGTAGGCGCTTGAGCGGCCCCGTGTGAGATAGCGTACTACGCGGTATTTCTTGCCTGTAGGGGAAGACAGGAAGGAGGATAGGAAGGCATCCCAGATGCCCCAGGTCACGAGGATGGAGTTCGAGAGCACGATCAAGGGAGCAGAGGGGTCGGTGCTACCTTCGAGGCGGAAGGAGAGGTCAACCCCGTCAGGCGTGGTGATCCATGACTCGATTGCGGGACCAGATGGAGGAGGAATGGTCTTGGTGCGGCCACTCGCAAACACCTGCTCTGTGTGGATGTTTGCGAGATCCCTCGGGGCGGGGCCGAAAGTGTATGCGAGATTGTAAGTACGGCGCTTCTTCTCGATAACAACAGATGCCATGAGTTTCTTGTTCCAGTCGGTGGTAGTCGCCTTGACGAATTCCGGGCCGGCAAGACCATTGGTAGGACTGTACTCGTGCAGGGCGAGGAACTCCTTCTTGTCACTACCCTCCACGGCAGCCGTCACAAAACGGCGGGTGCGCAGCCAGCCTGGCACTTCCATCAGCATGGGTACGTGTTCGTCTTCATACCATTTTTCCATCTCGGCCTCGCCCTCAGGCTTGCATGTCACGCACACTGCAATTAGGACATTGTCTTCCCCTTCGTTTGCCACGTCTTCCAACACTTTGAATTTCGGGGAGACCCACTCCCTCACTTGATCGAAGAAGCGACGGTGCACAACGATTTGCTTCATAGTGTCGCGCTCGCGCTGGCTCTGCAGAGGCGCTGTGCGCAGAGAAGTATAAGGTTCCTTTATGAGCTCGTTCATGTCCGCAACATCGTAGGAGGCCAACCATTCGGGAAAGGAATCGCTGGGACCAGAGGATGGGAGGTCTGATGCGCGGTAGCGGAATCCATTTTTGATAAAAGGTAGACGAAGGCGTCCTGGGCCATGCTCGTTGTTGTACCAGTCGTGGAAGTGCTCTAGTTTAAGAGAGGGTTTGGGGTGTATGGTTACATACAGGACTCCCTTTGTTGGCGCCATGATAAAAATCGGTGAGAGCTGACACAGGTTCTCCAAAGCCTTCCCAATTGCTCAAATTCAGTTGTCGAGCTTCTGATCTTTTGCCAAATCTCGACCGGGTAAATTGGAAATCCAATCAACCGATACTCACCACAAGCAGCACGAGCTTCAATGAAGATCCAGAAGCCGAGGAAAAAATGCGATGATTGATGGAAAGCAGTCAGTTACTCACTCTTCATAGTCAGTCGATAGGACAATCCAAACAATCAAAGTTGAATATGGAGATTCGAAAACAAAAGTACAAGTCCTGGTCCCAACCAACACAGCGCAAGCTCCCTCGGAACAAAAGTGACGAAGAACACCCGCATTCCAGACCCGCGGTCTTATCTCATCCCACCTATCGCAGATGTCCCCTGCAGAATACCCCAGTGCCCCACCTCACCTCCACCACCCCGCTACTCTAGCGCCTCTAGTACTCTCGGTATCTGAGTACGGAAGTGACGCGACATGAGTGAGAGTAACACTGACATTCAGGTACTGAGGACGCTTCGGCTTTAGCTGGTTCGGTCCGTAACGGATGTGTACATATATCCGCAGCAGTTGCGATGACGCCGATGCGAATGGATGAAAGACGAGGAAAGAAGGTGTATGGATCAGTTTGTTGTGATTTGGGATCTGTCAAATATTTGAGGGGTTCCAAAGGGGAAAATCCTGGATAAATCAAAGCATCAGGAATATATTTAGACACAACAGGATTGAATCACGATTTTCTTTTACATAAAGACGAGAAAACTTAGATTGGATATTCGCGTCTTACAGGCATGTGGTTTGAATATGTATAAATACTACCCAAGGTATGTGACAGGAAGGAAGGACTATTCACATAATCCTAGTAGAGAACAAGTAGGCGGGCGCCAGCAATGCTACGTGTTTTGCTTCAAAGCAATATGAGTGTATGTCTATTTGGTAGAAAGTACTTCGGAGAGCAATAGAGTTGTTAAGTTGTCTGGCATTTCTGCATTGTGTATCTGTGTCCCAAGACCCGAACAGTTGAATCGCAATTGCAAAGATTCCAAATAAATCGTCCACTGTTATCCAAGTCCGTACACATCGAAACTCAGACTCGCCTTTATGTCTCAAACGAATCGTAGGACGGTACGAAGCACAACAATTCAACATACAGTCCTGGCAAAGGAACCACAACTATAAGGCAAAAGAATGATAATAGCAACATCCAATGAAATTGAACTTGTTGAATTCCTGGAGCGGTAGAGTCTTTACCCGGCCATCCGACAAGCCCAATGTCCATCGAATCGTCCACAAGCACCAAAGCACAGTAGCTACTACGTATGACCAAAGTCTACCTCACCCCATTCATTCACTGGAAGCCATGATGTGACGGGATACGAATGGACGAGCAATGTAAGCAGCTGATGAATCCCGATGCAAGTAATTCATATTGTTCTCGGTTAACGTTCAGGTATGAATTCAGTAATTCAGGCCAGTTTCTTCTGGTCAAGAAAGATTAATCTGCCGTCGAGTTCCTTAAAGCATTGAATAATTTCCGTATTCGAGCCGATTGATTTACATACCTGTTCCGTCAGTGTTACAATACCCCCTACATTCAGATGTCTTGTCCATCATCATCATCATCTTCATCCTCTTCCCAATTTCGAATCTACATGAAACCAATTTGCTCTCATTCGTGTATTGTGTAACATCGCAGCTATATATCCCGCCAAAAGTCGCATTTATATCGCCCGCCTAATCATCTTCTCATTCTCCACTACATAAACCGCAACAATGGCCTCCGACAACGCGTCCAAGTATGATCCAACTTCACCCCAGAATGTCATTAACGCAACCAGCTAGGGGCCTCTCCGCGTACCCGTGAGATCTTCACCTCGTTCTTTGAGTATGTGCACGAATTCATCCGTAAGACCGAGCTCACTGTCGAGGAGTAAATGTTGGGTACTTTGTACTAACATCGATTCCCAGTCTCGTTGCCGAAATTGCCCACCACATTATGTTCAAACATGGTAAAATTGCATCTTTCTTCATACCCTCGGTCCTCTCTGGTCGTCACATGCTCCGTTCCGTGGGCTTGTATAAGGATTTGAGTGCTTGAGACCCCCTTTGGAAATTGTTCAGTACATCATATAGCACTGATACCATGTTCAATATCAGCACTTTCTCCAACATTTGATACTTGCTTGAAACAAAATTCTATTATCCATGTTAGGTAGAGCTAATAATCGGTAGTAATAAGTGGTCGGGGTTCATTCAGAAACGAAGACAGCACAGGCCCAGTCCACCCTGTTATCAATGCAATGCTGTCTATAGCCGACTTGATATAGGATGTGGAGATTCTTACGATTCTTAAGATTTGTTAAGATCTTTAAGGCTAGTAAAGCAATAATGAACACACTTTCTCCCAAATATATAGAGCTCTTAAGTGACAAGCTCCGAGCTTTAAGACTTCGCGACAGAAATCATTCGAGATCTCTTGCATAGATCTTGTATAGATTATCGCCCTCCTAGCTTTGCATTTGCATATCTACTGCATTTGCTCAGCCTAGATCTTTTTTTTTTCATCTTTCTAACAGGAAACATTGGATCATTTGCAGTCTATTTATTTTTGTGAGTAGTTGTCACAAGCAATTCATAGTCAATACAACAACCCTTTGTCGTTGCTTCTTCTCTGCACTGGAAATGATATTGGTCAATCGCTTCTACAATTACACATGTATGCCTTCAATTGACTTTTGCGAGTTCGAAGTGAAACTACTGCGTGATACAAAGAAACTAGTAGTGATGAGTACGATAAAGAGTAGCTGACATTTGGTTTCTTTTAAGTCCCAAAGAAATGTGCTTTTACGTATAGCAACATCATCGGATATCGTTGAGATCGATGTGTCCCTACAAAATCTTTTCGTAAGACAAAGATACGAAAGAATTACGGCCAGGAAAATTGGGCAACTTAGAGGCGGGCAAACCAGAGAGCGGTAGAACAACTGGAGGTGAAGTCAACATAAGCACTACCTTAAAAGTACGCTCCATTCGGTGAATCCAACCCTTATCCGGAACAGGTATCTTTGCCGATCATCGATATCACTCACACCATGTACGTACACTCATACGTTTGACCAAAAATTGAGGAACACAAGACAAATCAGCATCGTCGAACGACTAGGAGTTGGAGTGAATTTACGTAGAATTGGTAAAATTTGCATGGATTGATGCATCTATGCGCCTGTTTGTGGAACAATATTGGCACAGTCAGACACACCCTTGTATAGTATGGTGGCCCGAGAAGATTGGGCGATGCACCATATAAGTATAAGCTATGTTCTCAACGCGCTCATGGACTTATGGTCATCGAAAACCCCGCTCTTCGAAGTTGACCCAGATAAACTGTTCTCCATACAATCATTTGAAATGGGTGGTGGACAAGAAATCCCTCATACTAAAGGATGTCCCTCCGATGGCTACGAAGTTTGCGAACCTCGAACGACCTTTGAGATTCACCTAGCTAGCACGAATGCGATTGAAGAGAAGTGTTCAAAACAGTGTGCTAGAATGAGAGGGGACGACACTCGTGAAGTTAAGAAGCAGGCAGGAAAGGGCGCGATGTACTCAGACATTCCCGTCGACGATTCGACGTGGATGCGGGCTATGGCAATGGCATACTCTTCGGTGCAAAATGGACAGCCTCCGAACGTACGGGGGACCAGGGAAGATCCCACCAATCTATGCAATCAACAAGAAAGTCATTCGGATCCTTTGAAATTGCCGGACGATAACTGTAGCTGGATTCGGGCTATGGAGATGTATTGTTCTTCAGAGCAGCCCAATTCTATGGTCATTGAGGATGGTCAGGTGGTCGGTTACCAGAGAACATGAGAACCGACGAAATATGGATCATGTTCCAGGACGAATTGTTTAAGCAGTATTCGACCAGATGGGAGAGGAGGAGGGTAGTGCCATACTCCACTGCTTCAAATTTTATGTTCGAAACGAAGCAGTGTGAGGGTTGGTTGGTTGTGAATGGGTTTCAAACACATTTTTGGATGCAAGAGGTGGTTCTTGATCATGGCTGCGGGAATAATGCAATTTCAAAAATCTATCATGTATGAAATAAATTATGAGAATGAAGTATGAGCTAAAATATCGAGTTGCAGTGATGACCACCCTCTAAGAATTTTTTCATATATGTGAAGTCTTGAAGGAATTGTTATCAGATACGTCTAAGTTCGGCAATCGTCGTGAGAGGCTTTTGATAGAAGGTCTCTTGCAAGACAGAAAGGTTCTTCAAACAACTAGGGATGAACGGTATAGAATGCTAAGACACTAGTAAGACGTAGTAATGGGGTGCATTTAATCTTGCAGTTTTCAAGCAGAGTACTCTTTTGGGCCAGATCTTTCGAGTCGAAATTAAGCTAGAAATATCAGAATAGTTGGAGTAGCAGTGTATCCATATAATTCAGTCAGCTGCTGAGATCAGCGAAGATTGTTTTATCTTCGCGGCTCAAAGGGCTAGCAGAATATTCCCAAGCTATGTTTGGCTTCGATTGACTAGAATCAACCACTGGGTTTGCTTGACTATATAAGCAAAAATTACGCCATCCGTGCGTAAAATGAATTCCTTGTAACGCTTGCTGGGCTAATTCAACTACATGTGATACCAAATGCTTTCGGTGGGGAAGTCTTGATGACACAAGCAGTTCCTTCCATCTATCGTCACCCTCAATGCTGGGATGAATCCTAATCTTGAAATCATCTTTTTTCTCCGAATATATTGAGTGTTGCTTCCGCTAATAGCATCGTATTCTTCCACTCTGGCTTGTGTCTAGTCCCTAAGTCAATCTTCTGATTTCTCGCCAGAATTTATAATATCTGTTAGTTGATACGCCTTCGTGTCTTGAAGTATCGACGATGAAACCCAATCAAGTGCGTTGTCAAATGGCTTATAAGGATGTAGAACAAGGAATCGATCGTTAGCCAATCTACCTATAGAGAAGTCAGGAGCGCCAGACTCAAACGATGCGGTTGACGAAAATGGAAAGTGTTCTGATTCAATTAATACGTTTGCCAGCTGACTCCACATCTTTCTCTTGTCATCGTTTGTAGCCTTTTCAACCTTAGATCCTTGGCTATTCCGAACTATTACCTTTTATTTCCTCCATCCAAATAAAGTTCATACGGACACCGTGATTGTTTTCAGTGTCATGTGTTCCAAATCCAAAAACGCGTAGATGAGGCATATTTGTAAGTTCAAGGAATTCGAGAAGTGCCGCTTCACTTGCACCAAATAGTCAACAAGAGCTTCAGAGAGACCGACGCTATAACTAGTGATCCTAGGAATCCGGGTAAGCCAAGTCTCTTGCTTGCCAGAGGATTTTCGTATGTAGTAATTCGCAAATCCCATGAGGGCTACAGAGCCAAACACTGGTGAATGATGAGCAGAACATTCTTTACTACCATTGAGTTTCGAAGCCTAAGCACAAAGAGCTTCATTGATTTGTGCGCGAATCTCTCAAACATCATCAATTACTCGTGGCGTATACGCAGAATCAGTCTCGAGCAGCTATAGCTATATGTTAATACGATTTCTAACAATCAAGTTTGTTATTACCGTGCAATAATGTATCGCCCAGTCAAGATGCTTATTGTACAGATGCCGGCGACAGATATCGCACCCACTAAAACCCCGGACACTTAGACGATTACATAAGGTATACTGACAGTTGAAAATCTTGAGATAGGCATTTTGTCTCGAATGTGAATAATCCAAATTAATGTTATATTTCGAGTACATCTTTGGAGTTGGTTTTCACACGGATAGGAAGAAAGATATACCGAGGTTATTGTTCGAGGCAGTTACCACATTTCATTGAAGAACTCGATACATTTCAAAGTTGATGACTAGTTAGAGCTGTGAGATCTATGAGGACAAGACTTGGTGAATTGATGGAGCAGTCATGAGAAAGAAGATGGGATGGTTGGCGGGATGAGTGTGTACGTCGCCTCAATTGAATTTGCTTGTTTTCTAATCCCACAATAGCATCAGTAATCAAACATTAAAGTCATCGAAACTAATGTGCAAAACAAAGCTTTATTTCTACTACACGTCTATTATCTTTAGACGAATTCTGTTTCACTTTGGGTAATTCTATATCGAGGTAGATAAACTTATTTACTTGATGTATAGAGGAGTAAAGATTTTACTTATACTATACTATAAGTCGTTAGGACACAGTTCATTGAAAAGCTTGAGTCTAAGATACTAGCTAACAATATACTCTGTAGTCGAGAATGAATGAATTTTAATCTTTAATAAGTATTCAATTCTAAAACAATATATTTAATCTCTATGTATCTATTTCTGAGACTATATTATAGTTGTAGTACTTATAATACTAAGAAGGTCCTATAGTTTATTAACTAATATTAGTATTAAAACAATAGTAGCAACAGTAAAATAAACATATTATAAAATTAATACTTCTAAGAGTATATATCTATAACAATTTTGATTCTTAGCTGAAGTATAAGGTAGTATATTATTTCTAGTTTATATTGACTAAATTTGTTAGCGTTTACATTGTATTTCTCTAACGTTGGTAACCTATTCAAGATTAACCTTCTACTTTACTTTTTTAACCGTGTACTTATAAGTATACAGATCTCCAGAAAGATTAAAAAACATTTGTTCTATTTAACTAGTCTAATCTCTGTCTTTCAGAAATAGCCTTCTAGTAATACTGAAGTTGCAAATACTCGAGTTGAAAATTCAATGTTTTGAATATCCTTGATATATTATTTCTATATACACGATATATGTATTCTTACCCAAACCAACGATTTAATACTGTTTGTATCGTCTGGGCTTCACCTAATGCTTAGTAAATTCTTTCTTACATCTTCAAGTTGAGCATCTTCGTCTATCTTTCTCTAGAAACCTGAATCGTCTGCTTCTTGTAGTATAAGGCCAAACACTTCGTCGAGTGTCGGCATACGGGTTATATAGAGTTCTTGATAAGTTTTTTAGCCTATTCAATTGTGAAACTGTTATTACTGGTAGCAGTCGCTATAATAAAAGCTGATTATTCGAAGAAGGTTGATCGAAGCATTAGGAATATTTTACAACGTAGCCTAAACATTTACTAATTGCAAGTTTGATGTATTTCTCAATCTGTAGCGGGATCCACTATACTTGTAGGTCTTCGGTTTTGAGAAAACGAGTGAGAAAGCATTTATCAGAAGGGCTCATATGAGTATGTAGCGAAGCATATCGGATAGCCAGTTCTTTTCTCTACGACCGCTGAAGCACCGGATCGATCGGTACGGCCCAAATTCCCTGACATTCAATTCTGCATGTTGATTGCTAGGATGGTTATGCACCAAATAAGGAGGCCGATTGAAGCACTACATATCTCTAGGATCATGTTGGACGTTTGTTTTGGACTTAGCAACGAGATCCTAGACGAATGCAAACATAACAACTATTCCATATATTTACAGGTACAGCTCGCTAATCTACATTCTAGTTCAATACTGCGGTCTAGCGTATATCTAGCTCGCTGATCTCGATACTACTGCGTAGATTCTAGTGTTTTTTCTTCTTCATATCCTACGTTGAAACGATATATTCTGAAGGCTAACTCTGATCTAGGTATGTATTGGGTGGTGGTAGCAGCAGAAGCTGGAAGCTAGGCTCCACTAACGCTCTGCATCGTCCAATCAGCCCCTTTGCGCTGCACACTTTCTCAGTACACCAACACGCTAATATGGTCTCGAGTCAGCCACACGCACGGTACCTTATCAACATTTGGCCACAGTATTCACGATGTGTATCCACTATGAAGTCTCGGTCGATCCAAATTCATTTTCCATTTACTCGTCGGTGGAAAGTATGATAAGATCAGCTGAAATGAAGTGAAGTGAAGTGTAGTACTTCCTATTCTAAATGTAAGAGATCACATCAGATCAGACACGACTATGGAGAGAATTCACAGGCTGATGAGTGTATCATGGATGAAGGACTCAGCTACAATACATACGCGGCATTGTGCATGCACATTGATTTGCGTCGCGATGTGGCACACCCCAATTGGAAATGCCATGGACAAATGCAAGTCCGTAGACTTGGTAGCCATTCCCGTTCCCAATCATGAGTCCGCCTTCGTGATCCCATGCACCGCTAAAAATTTATGGCACTCAAGTAGGACTAGCAAACTTGCATACGACCACACTTCGCAGTGTTGTTCTCCATGTTCTCCATGTTCAATCCATCAGTCCCTTGGTTGTGCACAATAGTACGTCTCTATGATCCACAACTTTGCGCATCGTTGTCGCTGTCGCTGTCGCCGTCGCCCCCATCATGGAGGATTGTGGGGAAGAAGACTATCAGCGAGACCATATTCGTGAACGAAAGCGCCTGCGCGAGCTGGAACCGTATGTTGGGTCCCCATAGGCATTTCATCGTAGATGATCTGGACAATCCTATTATCTTTGGCCATGCTGACAAGCCAGTTTCTTTCATGCTCTTGCTGTGGAGTCCCACATGGGATCGGTTCCCACGACAGTCTACGACCCCGGCGTTGCAGTATTATCAAAGGACCCGATCCTGACCAGCCTGGCTCAATTGGGAGCCTTACGCCTACAATGCGATCGATCTTTCATCTCGCTCATTGATGGTCAATCTCAACACATCATTGCCGAGGCGACCAAGTCTGTATCACTATATAAGGCACACGAACACATTCACGAAGATGCATTGGCTTTTGGGGCTCGAAAAATTGACCTGATGGCGGGAGTTTGTGCGAGTACCATTAGGGCCTTCACCAGTAATGATCCGCGGGATCATCTTGACACTCCAAATGTCACAGCCAATTCATCTCTTTATATAATTCGCGACTTTACACAGGAGCCGTACTTTCAAGATCGGCCCTATGTTACCGGCTGGCCTCATATGCGATTCTATGCTGAGGTCCCCATTACCAGTCGTGCTGGATATGTTTTGGGATCGATTTGTGTAGTCGACAACAAGGTCCGCAGTGGGGTCAGCGAAGACGACCTTACAACCCTTACTGAGATAGCCTCCACAATTCAGGAATACTTGTACAGCTTGCGAGAAAAGAAGGCCTACAGCCGCAGCGTGCGTCTTATGAGAGGACTGAACGCATTTTTGAATCCAGAGCCCGACTCTTCACCATCAGAACCCGAGGCCCCTGCCTCTGTCGAAGAGAATAAATTAGCAGAGCAACGTGGTACAGAATTGGAGACAATATGCAACCCAGAACGCGCAGATCTCGCGCAGGAGTATTTCGATTCTACTCTGACACCCAGTACAAAAGACTCGCTCGATCAGGCCAGTCGGGACAGCTCTCAACATCTATCAACACACCGCAGTCAGACATCTCTGACAAGCTTTTCCAACTGTACGTCTCAAAAAGAACCTACCCCCTCAAATTCACCGAATAGGGACCCAACCATGCGCCCAGACGCAGATCGCCATAATACTGTGCAGGTTGAACTAGGAAACCCATCTCGCAATACAGCTGTTTCCAAGGAATCCCGAAGGGTTTTTGAAAGAGCCTGTGGTTTATTGAGAGAGGCTATGGATCTGGATGGTATGGTGTTTCTCTCTACTCGCTTGTCCCAAAGGCCTCGTAATGGCTCTCTATCAAAACCCGATGGGCCCGAGTCTCAATCTGAGCATCCGAGAATCCACAATGGATTAGACGCCGATAAACCAAGTGTAAACACTTCTCTTAACAGGCTGTCTCACAACCCAAACGCGCCGATGACACAAAACGTCGATACCTCTATCTTGTGTGGTCGACTTGGGTGCTCTACGGGTATCCAATCGGCATCAACGACTTCAGAACCTATTGCCAACCCCTCCCTCCCGGAAGATATACTACAGCATATGCTTGATTGGTTTCCCCAAGGCCAAATTTTCAATTTCGACATGGAAGGGCTTGTTACTACACCGACTGGTTCTTCAGGGGACGATATTACTAGAGAAACTTTCAAGTATCCCAGCTACCCTGCAAATCCAAACAGCGCACAAAAGCGGAGCAATTCTACACAACATGAAACTTTCCATCTATCAGAGTTAGAGCTCATGACTCTTCGCAATTGTTTCCCTGGTGTTCGGCATTTGATTTTTTATCCGTTGCGTGATCAACAGAAGGAGAGGTGGATCGCAGCTGGTATCGCTTGGTCTACGGATCCTTATAAGACTTTCGAACGTACAGATATTACCTACTTGACAGCGTTTGGAAACTCCATAACAAGCGAGCTCTCTCGGTACGAGGTCAACGCAATCAACGATACGAAATCTGATTTCATTTCCTCCATCAGTCATGAGATGCGTTCGCCTATTCATGGTATCCTTGCAAACGTTGAGCTGCTTAGAAGTGGAGGTATAGTGCATGAGATGGACGAAGACGAAGAGGAATACGTTGAGATGATCGATCATTGTGGTCGTAGCCTTTTAGATACCATCGAAAATTTGTAAGTTATGCTATGCTTCCCATGAATCCTTATTAATAGCATTCAGGCTTGATTTTGCAACCATCAGTAGTACGTCCAAGACAGGAAAGAAAGAACGAAACACACAAAGCCCGCAAGAGTTATCGCGTAACGCGAAACTGCCTACGGTTTTCGATCTAGCTAAACTAGTCGAACAAGTCACAGAGGAGACGTGTCGAAAACGACAATACTTGATAAAGCCAGATTTCCAGAGTGGAAAATCAGATTCCGTGAGCTTTCGATCAAAACGTCTTTCATTAGGGATTCTGGGCTGTTTACACAAGTCCAGCAAATCAAAACTCCACGAAAGTGATAGGTCACCTGTCACAGTAGTTCTCAAAATCGATAAGAGCGATGAGCGTTTTGGCTGGTTCATCAACTCTCATGCCAACGTATGGCGGAGAATTTTAGATAGTGTACTCAGCAATTCCCTGAAGTACACTTCCAATGGATTAATAAATGTTTCGTTAGGCCTAGTATCTTCTCAAACGACACAGGCCATCCAGACTCACGATTCCATTATCTTAGAGATCACTGATACTGGTATCGGAATATCTCAAAGCTACCTCGAGTACGACATTTTTTCTCCTTTTACCCAAGAAAACGACCTTTCAGTAGGAACTGGACTAGGGCTGAGTATCGTGAAGCAGCTCATCTGTTATCTTGGCGGCACAGTGAGGATTGAAAGTGAGGTTGGCCATGGGACAAAGGTCATACTTGAAATACCTCTCTCTTCTGTACTTCCAGAGGCTATTTCACCCGAACAGGAGATGGATGTAGCAGCTGATGATCTCTCCTATCAAGAGATTAAGAGAGTAGTACCAGATCTGAAAGTCTGCCTTGTCACGGAGGAATTGCTCCCTGATATCAACGAAACTCCAACCGGGATTTTGAGTAACAGCGCTCAGGCTACAATCGCTTTGCGATCAGCTATAGCGCTTTATATCTCACGGTGGATGAACATTGAAATTCTTTATGCGTCATCAGTTATAGACAATACTGCAGATGTTTTCGTCATCCCAGCAGAGTATTTGAACTCCATTACAGCAAACGGCCCTACAGCTCAAGACTGTATCAAAAGATTGGAAGCTTCCCATGTCATTGTTCTTTGTAGCAGCGCATCATGTCACCAACACTCAGAAACACTCCCATACTCTTGTCAGCACATTGCTCCACCGTTTGGTCCACAAAGGGTACATGGTGCCTTGAAGCATATCTTGTCTTGCCGAGAACCGTTGAAAGGTCCACACAACGAAGAGGTGCCGCAGCAGAAACTGGTCGGGGAGCCTGTGCAAGTAACTCAATCCGATGGTCAGGAGCACCAGCTTGAAGACTCGAAGCTTTCGGAACCACCTAATTTAAAGCTCCCTCTTCGCCAAACAAATAATATTCTATCTCCAGCCGATACTCGTCATCATGTCTTGCTTGTGGAAGACAATTCCATCAATATGAAGGTATTTAACCTCAACATCCTGTTGCCCCTCAAACATGCTTAACATCTGTGCAGGTTTTGGTAGCGCTCATGAAAAAGATGAACTTTTCGTTTGAGAGCGCAGTCCATGGTCTCGATGCTCTAGAGAAATATCGCCAATCCACTAAGCCCTTTGATACTGTGTTGATGGGTATGGATGATAATCACCCCTCGCCGATTTTCTTCAATACATGTAGAGTGCTGACATTAAACTTCTAGATATTTCAATGCCAGTGATGGATGGCTTCACAGCAACTCGGGAAATCCGGAGTTTTGAATTAACGCACAGCAAGCGTCTGGTAAAGATTATAGCGCTCACCGCTTTAGGATCCGCGCAAGCTCAGCAAGAGGCTTTTGAGTCTGGCTGTGATTTGTTTTTGACAAAGCCCGTGTCACTAAAGGGTTTGAAAAAGGTCTTTGAGATCGAAACGACTGAAAAATAATAGGCTTAATTTAGATATCAAATACCAGCAAAATGGCTGGAAACCCACATATCAAGGTTCTACTCATGTCGATATCAGGACCTTCCCCCGAGCCTTCATTCTGGGACTCAGCGGATATAGGGTCTGGATATCTGATTGGGCACATCTGCAACAGAAGCTATCAGTGAGGGACCCCACCAACATATAATTTTATGTCCCCGCTGTGACAACAGGGCCTTTGACATAATCTGCTGTATAGTGGAGTCAAATGCCCGCTGTAATCGTGACTATGTATTGAAGATGTCGCGGATTAGCGCATATTTGCGCAATTTTGTTGCAGATGTACTTTGAGTCTCATATGTGGAGCATAGCAATGAACACTAACTAGTTGAGTTGATACAAAAGCGTATCACGTAGAAGGAACAGAAATAACATTCGAATGTAGAGAAACTTTTTACCCTGTATTTGGAGTGCGTTGATAGTCTATATTAGGAGAAAAGTGCGGAGATGTTGTGTACATTTTCATTCGCCTTGGACCGTCCGAGTCTTCACAACATTCTCTATCAATATGAATATTACATCTTCGACATTGGACATCGTTTGTGGTATGCATGTCTTCATATGAATCCACGAAGTAGGCTAATCATGCTTATTCACATTTAACAATCCAGGCTTTGCGGAACAAGTGGGACTTTCTCACCCAAGCAGTATTCCTCAAGGGTTGAAACTTTGACTCTGTGCTTCATATTCTGATGTGCATCCCGAAAATGCGTAGAACAAAATATATCTTAAGTTGATTCAGCCAGCTCGCAAAAGGTTACATAAGTGGTCGAACGTTGAGAGAAGATCAATATTATCATAACTTCAGTTCAGGATCTTTACGTTGTTATAAGCATATGAAAGATAGGTTTTTGCATGATAAGACTATAGCGATTTTCTGATAGATTATCGCGACCGACAAACATACAAAAAATCAGTAGGTAGACTAAATTCGGCGGTCTACACATTGTAAACCCCCATAGCCGGGACGGTGCCAACAAGTCGCTCATGTGCCTGACTTGGTCTGAACTTTGCCTCCTTCCCTGCTACATGCGCATCCTTAGCCTTCGCCTCCACTTCCTTGAAAGTGAAGTCCTTGGAATCTTCTGGCAACAAGTCAAAGATAGCCTTCGCGTAGGCCGCATCGATGTTGTAGACCTGCGATAGATAGCCGACTTTGATCACCTTCTCAGTCACAAACCTAAGCATGTTCGCAGTGTTGCTATGCAGGTTCTCTCGTTGCTTAGGTGTCATCACGCGAGTGTAGAGCTCTCGTGCTTGTGCATAATCGTTGATCTTTCCCTCGTGGTAGTAGTGTGACTTACGACTGACGATATTGTCGGACACTTCATATGGGGTCTCGGCGGTATCTGGTCGGAATTTGTGGACGAATGAGTTCGGCGCATATTGCGGGTTCCCAGCATGGTTGGCATCGTTCCGCTGTATGCCGTCAAAGTTCAGGGACGCATATGATCCCGCCATGAAGGGACAGTTGACTGTTCTCAATTAGTGTGTGATTGTAAATATATAGTTGAGATGAGGGTGAGATGATGAGAGAAGATGAGAGAAGATGAAGCTGGTCGACATAGACATACCTGGGACTTGGTGGAGGTTTACGCCGATACGATGATATTGCGCATCTCGATAGAAAAACATACGGAATTGGAGGAGAGGGTCGGGACTGTCCTCAATACCTGGTACGAGACTTCCCGGAGAGAAGGCAGCTTGTTCAACATCGCGATGGAAATTCTCCGGGTTCTTATTGAGAACCAAGCGCCCAAACTCATGCATCTGTAATAGTAAACATCATGTCCCAAGGAGTATTGATGAAGACTTACAGGGAATTGACCTCTCGGCCAGACTTTGGTTACGTCAAATGGATCAAAGCCGAGTTTGTTTGCATCTGCCTCATCAGGTTGCATGATTTGCACTTTAGCAGTCCATTCGACCTCTTCGCCGCGCTCCATGGCATCCCAAAGATCACGCTTAGAGTAATCAGGGTCGACACCTGACATCTGAATAGCCTCTGGTGCTGTGAATTGCTTTTGTCCATGCTTTGCCAAGAAATGGTACTTGATGTAGACGAACTTTCCATTCTTGTTAACCCACTTGAAAGTATGGCATCCGTAGCCATGATTGTTACGCCAACCATCTGGAGTACCATGATCACTGAAGAACATCAAGCCGGCATGATTAGCTTCGGGTGTTAGTGCCAGCAGGTCAAATAGAGAATTGTAGTCCAGCAGGAAGTTCTTCGGGCTACGGGATTGAGAACGGATGACATCTGGTCCTTGAATAGGGTCTCGACAGAAGAAAACGGGCTTCACAGGTCAGTCACTTTGAAAATGCAATGATAAACAGAATTCAGAATTACTTACCCAATTCAACCCTACAATATCGTAATTACCTTCACCAGTGTAGAACTTGATGGCAAACCCGCGAGGATTTCTTGCAGAATCTGGAAACTCTCGTCCCAATGTGACAGTTGAAAAACGAACAAACACAGGAGTTTTGACTCCCTTTCCGGAAAGAAAATCGGCCTATCTTATCAGTATCTCTACAATTTCTATGGACACCTTCCCCAACGACGTACCTTGGTAAGATCAGATACATCGGCAGTTGTCTCAAAATACCCAAATGCACCACTGCCACATGGGTGAACCATCCGCTCTAGATTCTTGCTTCGATTGAACGCCTGCTGCTTTTGAAGCAAGAAGGTATCACTGACGACTGGGATTCCACCAACAGTCTTGCTATGCGCAGGATCTGGAAACGGAATGCCCTCATTGTTGGTGAAGTAAGGTCCATCGTCCTTGCGCTTACCTCCAGACGTAACACCTGACACTTTGCTGATAATTGTAGCTGGGCCCTCGTTGGCGCTTTGGAACAGTGATGATCGCTGCACTGGTCGAGGGTCTGCACCAACTGCACCAAGTGTAGACTGAATTGCCTGAAGCGGATGAATACCTTCTGTGGAAGCCATACTGTCCATGTGTTGAAATGGAATGTTTTACTAATGTGAGTGAATGAAAGATCTCTATCCAGAATGACTGGTTTTGGGCTTGTAATTTATAGTACGATATGGAATATCAAGCTAATGCCCTCCCGCGTGGACAATATCGTGGGGATTCAGTATTTACAGTGACGACATGAACATTAGAGCATTCTGCATCATTGGTAAATACCTCAAACTTCATTCGTCACGATAATCTACGGGAATGGATCCATGACAGCGGGTTATATCAGTGTATGGATAGTATGTATTAACCGTGTCTCCTAAGCTGTCCCTGAAGCTTGTGGATATAGCATCAATTCAGCTATCTACTAATCAAACATAGCAGATGAGTTGCTGGCTGCAGAAGAGACTGATCAACCAATCATGGCTTGCATCTTCCTTAATTATCAACTTTTCAAGGAATGAGGTGCATAATGGAACTCACGGATGATTGTCCGCTATCATGAAAATCAGCGGACTGTTTACTCCGGCGAAAAAGAGTGATGGTAAGGATTATCAAGTTTGCTGTCAACGTAGTAAGTAAATGACATTACAACATCAATTCACAATCCCACGTAATATGTCCATGAACACAATAACAATACGTAACCATTTTCATCCCATATATGGTTGCAATGTTATAAGGAACTCTGCTATCATCAGATATGTGTGCGATCTCAAAGGTCAAGTAGCATAGAACCTTGTGTGCTAGCCCCCCACCATACAACAAATGAGAAAGAATCATGTACGAATGTGCTTAAGGCCTCAGATGAGATTGAGTTGGCTTCTGCCGGGGAACGTAGAATGCCTGAGATAGATCATCGATGATGTATCACTTTGACAACCGCAAAAGCGCCCAGAAAGCGTAGTGACAGATTGACAGGCCAGCCGTCACTGCGCAAGTAGACACTATTCCAGCCGTATATCGTACAATTGAATGGAATTCGGTAACGAGATTGATAGTATATCATATCTCAGTCATGCTTTGTAAACAACCATGCTGTAGTAGCCTGGATTTGTTGTCGCCCAGGAGCTTCTTCAATGATACTTTGTTAGGCGATTATTATCGATAACCTCCTCGGGTAAGCGATCTGGCTCCTGCTTGAATTCTGAACACATCTTTATACCAAACAATGTTTCTCTAATTATATCTACTTACCATAGCCCACTAGCAGCCGCTATAAAAAGACAGAAAAGAAAGTGCGATGGTTTTATCTTTACATATTTGTACAATATGGCGTAAATAACTCAAAGCTTAGTACTTTAGGGAGATAAAGTTACACCATACACCCTTTTGAAATAGATAAGTTCGACAAAGCTGCGCAGACACCATCTATACATCCTTGAGCTACGCATACGTTGATATTGATCGGACGCTATTATATCACTGTGATAACAAGGTAACTGATAAGGCGGTACTCTAGGACCATAGCTAGAGGCTTGAGAGCGATCACTTCAATGCTGTCAGTATAAATTGAAAGCTCGATCTCGAGAAATATCTTGATATCTTGTCTACTATTACATGTTGAAGCGACTTGATACTGTGCACAAGAGATTCTGAAGCTATTATTAATATGGCTAACTTAAGCCGTACTATTGGATATACAAAACCATACCTAACGACGTTGACTTTAGCAGCGGTGTATTGTCGAAGTTTCGAACAGCACGTTGGCCGACGTGAGTCTTCCTATCAAGTAGCTAAACTCGCTATTAAGACCTCTGTCCGGCCGAGGACGATTTGATTCTTCTAGCAAACATACAGAAAATATACTTGTGCTTCGCTATACTTGTATCTCAGTGTCTTGAAGGTATACAAGACTTGTAACCGTCCTCTATACTATTGGATGGGCTTCAAGGGCAAGGGAGGGCAAGAACAGGCTTCTTTCAGGGGATTCTCTTGTAGAATTGTGAATGCGGCCTAAACTGAATGTGGGTTGAAGATTTTGAACTACAAATGGTGGTTAGCGGAATATAATAGACCTTTACCTGCTCGTAAGCCTGTTTAACTTCTTTGCATTTAATTTGTACGTCCTTGGTGGAGTTCCCTTCTATATCAATGGAATGTTGAGACTGCTCCTGTAGTTGCTGTTAAGAAACAATAGGGGTTTTGAAAAGCGTAATAACTTTATGTATATAAATAAAGAACACTCCGTACCTACAGTTGAATAGCTATAGGTTATATAAATAAAGAAAATCTTCATCTTTTTTGACAAGAATAGTATTTCATTGTTTCATTCATAAGAGACCAAATATAACCAGCAAGACACCTCTTAATTGTTTGAGTGTAGAAAGAGGCAGAGGATTGATTCCGGTACATGACTTGGCGTCTCTATGCTGTGTTATGAAGCCTATCAGACTATGAGCATGAGTATATATATAATTGCGCTTTGCTTCGTCTTTTGGCATACCTTTGGTTCTTTGCTGTACAAATTTCTGATTTTACACTAGAAAGCGTCAAAAGCAAATGCGCATTAATATGTATAGGTGTACGAATATACAATGCTCCCGCCATAATTTCCAATTTGCCTTTTAAACGAAACAATTGTATGAAGGCAATGCAAAAATCATTTGATATAAATTTGTATTTCCCGTCACTGGCTGCGGGATGATTGCCCGATTTCTTCCAAGCAAACACTTGATATTTAAGTCCCACGTGATTTCTTGACAATCACAAATACCCGATATTCCAACTCAAACAAACTCTTCGATATGAGCAGATAGCAACAAGTCTCCATTGTAGCTGGTCGTACATTTAGGTACGTATCTGCGACCATCACTGCTAGCCACCACCACGAAAGCAAGAGCAAATTCGAATTTATGCTCTCTCATCACATACATCGAGGCATTGATAGATCTGCCCTGAGAGCTCATTTGCACTCTCAAACCTAGCACTTAGCTTATGGCTAGAATGGCTATAGTTCTCCCCCCTGGATGAAGAACGAACTGATTCAATCTCTTTCCAAATTGGCAAGTCATTGCGATCATCCGGATCTCCAATTGCTTCCGGATATCGTCAACTTTCAGTTGCCATTCGACGGCCTGAATATTGTCAGCATCATACGACTCGGCATTGGGGTCTATACGTACAGTAATCTTATCTTTCCAGCCTAAAGCGTATGCAGCCCCTGCCGGACCGTCATAGCCTCAACCACCACGAAATATCATGACCTTAAGCGCCAAAACACGTGCACTTCCTCGACACGTACAGCACGTCATGACATCCGTCCATAGCCAGTCCTCTCATCAAACCGAATTTCAACTCCAAGTCCTTCCAATTCTCAACAAGCACTATCCAACTCAACCAGCACAACCTCATACCGTAGCGCGTAGAACATCCTCGCCAGCAGCAGCATCGTCAACAACACCGCCTCAAACACCAAGATCAGCGGATTGACCACCAGCAACGGCGAGATCTCCAGGTACTCCATGACATCAGCAGCACAATCGCAGAATACGCGCAGTGTTGACGTGGCACCCTTACACCATACAAAATCGGTCGCCGCGCATAAGCAAGGAAGCCACACCCACGCGCAAAGCAAAGCAAACGTAACGTGGGATCGAGAAAAAACGTGAAACCGACACCAAAGCAAAAGAGTATGATGGAAACGCGAGGAGGGAAAGGAAGCGCGAGGAGAGCAAAGAAAGCACTTACGAGGTGAGGTGAGGCCACTCCTCTGCCTAAGTATAAAAAGAGAAATTCCTCTCACCTATATTTGATTTTCGACGTAGGATTCGGAATCAAGGATTTGGGGGGCTGCTTTTGGTATGGGGTAAATTTTTTGATTTTCTTCTTAGGGAAGGGATTTTTGGGGGGAAGGGGGGGGTTTGGTAAGGGTTTAGAGGAGATGGGGATTGGTGACGAAGAATGCTTGAAGCTGTGTTGGGATGAGGATGCAAGATTACTTAGTTGTGGGCGGTTTCTTCCCTGGCGCCGTGGAGCCGCGTGCGGAATGTGCGTTTGTGAGTCGGTGATTGAGTTGAGGAGGTCGGTTGTGCGGCTTGAGGCTGACACCGCAATTGAGACTTTTGGAATAGCTTGGCTTGAATGTCAATGATAGTAAATTAAATATTCTAAGGATCTTAAAATTCCATGAAAATTCCAAAATATTACTTGAAAGCATTTGTATTATTTTGGAAATTTCTTTTCGGTATCTTTCCAGTATCTTTGTGATATTTTTCAATAGTTTTCAATATTCATCCAGAGAAACTTTACCTTGTATTATGATCGTCCAAAAAACACGTAGGAAAAGCACAAATTCGGAGCTTTTTGTGGGATATACCCGGATTCCTGTGTGGTCCACGACCAATGACTTTCAATCATTACGCAGTATGACAACTGCATGAGGAGCAGTGGGGCAGAGGGGCAGTGGTACAGACCTTGTCTTGGGATCTGAAGCGACATGAGTGAGTGAGTACAAGTAGATGTGATCCTCATGAACAGAAGACAACGGACAGCCCTTCCAAGGGGGGTTTTAATATTCCACCTCACGTTATATGACTACCATGACCATGACCACAATACCTTGAAGTTTGGGACTGGAGCCGGTCCTTACTCTCACTCTACTTGTGCTTGTGCTTGTGCGAGGTTGTTGTCCTCGTCGGCTTGTGGGAAGGGAGTATCCGCATCCGAAGGGGGTGCGGGAAGGGTGCGGGAAGGGTGCAGCAAGGGAGGGGCTTTCGCGTGAGCTGAAGCCATTCAACTCGCATAACGTTGACCTCTACATATCAGCACCAACCAAAATATCAACATCCTCCATCTGCGGGATTGCCATGCACTTACCAGCGCCGGGTGCATGTAAGGCAAACACAGGAGATATTGTGAGAGAGAAGGGGGGAGGGGTATTGTGACTTTGACTTTGCCTTGCTTGGAGTGCAGCTTTGTCTCTTTGTAGACTTCTGGACGCTTTGAGTTTTGTGGAATGCGTCGTTCGCGTTCACCATGACTGACAGCTCAGCGATCATCTGCGCCGAGGGGCCGATGATACTGGATCTACTCTCGACCGACAGTCGAGAAGATTCAAACATCTCGTACGATTTCTGCTGCGTGCTCTCGACTAATTCATGTGCTTTGGCTTGCGTGATTTCCCCCGGATCTTTCTATCTGGACCAGCACAGAATGCATCGCAGTTCATGCGCGCGGTAAGGCGAGGTAAATAGATTGATATCGGATCATCAATCACATCCACGAACAATGAATGTGTGTATCTGCCCTCGAAGGAAGGCCCGAAGCAAGAAAGAGACGCGCTCTCACTCGCATCTCACCAAAGCTACCAATCAACCTCTACACTCTAAAAATCCACAAACCCGTTCCCCCCATTCCCACCGACCCAGAATCCATCCAAGAGAGAAGAAGAAGAAGAAGAAGAAAAAAAAAAACAAATCTCTTTTCACTCGGCCCAAATTCAAGCCTCTATTTAGCCCCCATTCCATTCGGTCCATCTACTACCATCATTCCTTCGCCTCGCGCTTGGGGGGCCATGCTCGAATTGACTCTCCCAAATCAGAAGCCAAACATACCCCAACATTTCTCAACAGACCCCAGCATACCCGACCCCGAATCTAAACAAAAAGGCACGGCTCATAAACAAACAACCGGAAGTATACCGAATGAGGGAGCGGCCGTTGCTTTCCTCAGCAATGAAAGTCCCCGTCGGTGCTGGTCTAGAGGCAATTGTACGCTGTATACAGTATGAGTAGCTACTGCGTACCTGGTTTTGATTGTCTACACAGTAATGATGAGAACTTGGCGGAAGCTGTAATATTGAGATGTTGGGAATGGGAACTTTATGACGCGCGTTTGCAGACGCATTCTTTGCCTGGGGTTCGGATGCTTCGATTGAGGGATTGTGGAACTTAGGGTATGGGGTGAGATGAAGAATAGATTGCGCATGATCATGGGCTGTTATTGCTGTTCCAGCGGAGTGGTTTTTATGTCTTGTGATGAGTACAAATTTAGGATTGACGGATTTGGAATTGTGGGGATGGAAAATAGGATCATCATTATCACTGACGTCGTCAAAGCTCCCAGGATTCTCAGGTTGATGATGAAGGTATTTTATTTCGATATATATATATATATATAGACATATAATATATCTTGGAGAGGAGTACAATGCAATATTCTTAAGAGCGTACGTGAGTCCACAAGAAAAGTCACAATCAGAAATCCAGTCAAACTTCATGGTCGTAACGCACTTTATTCATCTATCAAGGTCACATATAAGCATAACCACCCATGATACACTTTCCAGCACAAAAAACAACCCCATTTTTCAAACCCCAAACACCGACGCCGAATTTTTGATAGCAAACTTGCCAACCAAAAAAGATATGAGATAGATGAGAGAAAAAAAAGGGTGAATCTCAGCAGGGCTCGAATCTTCCATCAAACCAAGCCACCCCGTAAAATAAACGTATCATAGAATCGCCATCAACCAGAAGCATACCCATCATGACCAGCCGTAAATCATAACCTCATAAGCCCACCCACCCACCATATCCCAAGTCTATCATCTCTTCTCCTTCCGGAAGACGCCCTTAATAACACTACTAGCACTCCGCCTCACATTCTTCCGCCCATCACTGGGACTACGAATATGCAAGCGATCCTTCAACAGCGTAAACGGCGTCTCTTCCTCATCATCGCTGTCATCCCACACACTCTTCTCCTCACACTGACTCCCAACCGGCGAAATGAACGCCGAAGCCGTCGTACTCGTGCTATTCCGCAGCGTAGCCGCCGACGCATTGAACGCGAAGTGCGGTGTGACGGGCGACACGACGGGCGATGACGAAGGGGTAGTGGCCGTGCTGAACGACGGCGCCGTCGACGTAGTGCTGGGCGCGAACGACGCGGCGGACTTCGTGGACGCCGAGTACGAGGGCTTGGACGTGTGCGCTGCGATCTGGCGCGGTGCCGTGGCCGCGGTGGGGCAGGCTGGTTGGGCGCTCAGCGGCCAGGAGGAGTAATTGCGCGCGTGACCTTGTTGGTCTGGTAGCGGGATGATTTGGATGTTTGTTGGCACGGGCACGCGCTTGATTGCGCGTGCGTTGTACTGTGCTAGCTCCGAGCGCTTGCTCAGTGCTGGCAGTTGGGCCATGTCCTCTGGCTGCGGTGGAAAAGGTGGCAGGCCGTACAGACGATGAGTGGGCGCTGTGCGGCGCGGTTTGGGTGAGCCGCCTTGGTAGAATGAGTCGAAGTTCATGGCGGATCGTGCGTGGTAGTCGCTGTCGTCGAAGGAGGCATCGGAGTCTGAGGAGCCTGTGTGATCTTCTATCATGCTTGGAGTCGAAGCGTCTGAGATTGCGGAGAGTCTATACTCGGTGTCTTGTAGGTCCATTGAAGGACGTCGTTGTCCTCTTGGCAGAGGTTGTCTTGCTGAAGTGAATTTGGAGGGCTGAGCGAGTCTTGGTGCCGATGGAGGCACATAATGTGTTGAAGGCTGTTGCCATAACACTCCCAATGACTGTCTACGTTGTGGGAACTGTGTTCGAGAGTATTTGGTGCTTTGATATGATACAGGCGTCGTTTGTGGAATGGCGCACCAATCTGGTGCAACGTCTCCGTCCCTCGATAACAGCGGAGTCATATCCATGTCGTAGCTATCCTCTTCTTCGACCACCATATGTTGTTGCTGCTGCTGCTGTAACTGCGAAGTAGACATCAGGTCGAGTAGTCGACGATGCCTACGCAAGGGGAGATATTAAATGTGAATGAAGATTGAAGTTGTATACATAAGAGGGAAAATTAGTGGCAGTGATAATGTTCAAATAGTTGAGGCCAGTGAGGGATGAGAGAAAAGATATATCGGGAGGGGAGACCAGGACATGCAGAATGTATATAACCAGATGAGAGACTAGACTATAACTTGAGGACTGAGGACTGAGGACTAAGGTCTGAGATCTAGGACCATGACATCGATCAGGGCTTTGATTCTTGGACTTGCCGGGGAAGTGTCAGGGCCTTTTTTTGACCTTTTCACCTGTCCGGGGGGTCAAGAAGCTTTGATGGCCTAGTGAGTGGCTGCATTCCGTGCATGATACTAAATCACCATCCCAACCGTTGCTATGCTGCCAAGCAACAGTGACTTTGGCGACATGGAGGGAGGGCGGAGGAGGGGAGGGGAGGGGGGTGAGAGGAGGGAAGTACGAGGTAGAGCTGGATCTGTCAGACGCGTCAAGGGACATGGTTATTGGACGATTGGACCGGGGGATGAGAAGATGCGCGAGGTGGCTACTGCGTACTTTAAGCTGAACCCTTTGTGGGAGGAAGCTAGGTCTGAATGTGTGGCTGCAAAGTATATATGAAGCTATATGAAGCGTATATGCAGAAGATTCGTCTATGATGGCAGATTGTGTCTGTTCAGGTAGTCATTGTGGCTGCTCTCTCACTTCCAGTCAAGTAGCTGAGATTCTAAGATTCTGAGATTCTCCTTCACAGTCAGAACTGGTGGGATGGAGTAGCGAGTAGAGTATCTCGGAAATGTTAATGGCATATGAGTGTGTTCAGCGCACTTCGTATGTGGGATGTATCAGTCAGTCAGGTCGGTTTATGCGTCAACGTTCGTTTGTTCGTTTGCTAGCGCTCTCCTTTACATTGTTTGTGCTTTGAAAGTCCATTAGGCTTGTGTTGGTTGATGAAAAAGCGATCAAAAACGATCAAAAAGCATCTTTCACTTTTCTCCAACGCAGTACAAGGGGACTTAAACAGCGGGGCCAGGCGGATGGCGTACGCAAGGCTTGACTAACGGCCTAGACATCCATGCTCCGCGTCCGAAGATCATCGAGGGTTGAGGGCAACTCCAAGAGGGCACGGAGAACTAGATCGATTAGGTCCATGGTCCTTGAAGCAAAGGAGCTATGCGCAGTAAGGTGAGTGGAGCAAGTGGAGTGTTTTAGCTTGGTGAGCTGGCGAGCTGGCGAGCGAGGGCTGTGAAGGCTATGAAGGCTATGAAGGCTATGATGGCTGGTGATACTTGGGATTGAATTCCTGACTGATGATGGATGGATGGACTCGACTCCGACGCAGTACAAGGTGCATTTTGTGTATTTTGCTTGGTATTTTGCCCTCACGACGTTATGGAAAGGAGATGGAAGTAGCGGGAGTGGAGTGGGGGAGCGAATTGAGGCGTTTCCTGGCGTGAATGAGGCGCACAGAAAAGAGGATGTCAATGGACGATGGCCCACGTACGGTTGAAGGCTTATGATTCCCGAAACTTTCCCATCTCCTTTTGCGGTAGAATGAAATAAACACTTCCAGTCATATTCATTGACTTTGACCGTATACAATATTCAATATTCCTACGCGGTACCTCTTTCCTACGAACGACGTTATCTAACTCGCCCCTCACTCACAACGAGGGCAAGTTACAGAGATCGAGCGACATTGCTTCTCCTCGTGTTGATCCTTCGAAATAGATCTGATGCTCATCCTGCCCTCCCCTTCCCTCGCAAATTGTGTGGTACCGTTGGTGCGCGGTAGTACTATGGTACACAACCATTTCAATCCTCTCTCCCTCGCCGGTATTGTGTACCCACATCACATCATATCTCATCACAAGGAGAGTGTCACCACCCAACACAAACATGAATAAGGGAAAGAAAAACAACTTGCAACCTCTGGCATCCGCCTCAGTCTTCATTCGGAGAAGGTGGAAATGGACGTGTGAATTTCGCGATGCCAGCTTTTCTCTAACAGAGCTCCAGTACCAGCCGCTGGCGCGGGCAGCAAATCCAACTCCGATCTCATTACTACGCGGTATTGCCCTCCTCCATATCTCTCTCTCCACCAACCCTACCTACCACGTCCCAACGTCCGACTTGCATACCATGCCGACCTCAGAAGTTCATGTGAAAGCCGGGCGAAATCCTCCCCCCCCAAGAAACTTTGAAGTTCTTCGAATCAGCACACACAGAATGAATGCCTCGACGAGAGCCAAAAGACCTCCCATACCGGCGGCATAGATACATTCGATGAAGTCATTACCGACTACCGTTACAGTACTACGTATTCCGTGACATTGCTTAGTATCTACCCTTACCCTTTGCCCGCGATCGCATATCCGTGCCCCGGTACGTATCCTTTCGCAGGCCGTGCGCTACACATGCTCCCGAGATTGCTGGCCGATATGGATGAGGGACGACGGGGATCGAGAAGCAAGAGCGGCTGTAGTGACTGTGAAGAGGAAGCGCTGGATGAGGTGAAGTCAAGTGCAAGTGAAGGGGAAAAGTCACACGCATGAACACACCCATGCTGTTAGTCTTGATGATCCGGAAACCCGGTAGTGGAAGCGGGCAGATCCTTAAGGTCGACCGGGTTAGATGTCTGTTGTGTGTTAGTATAATGTATGTATGTACGTACTGTGTAGCTGGGCATGGGAGTTGTTGAGGGATTGATTGATACTTGACAAGGAACCCTCGCTGCAGCTTGCGCCGGCCGCTGTCACAGGGAGCGGATAGTGATGTGAGGGCAGGGAGTCATGATACCCTTGTATTCATGATAGCAATACACTTTCCTTTCCTCTATGTCGCCTTCACTGTTCATTTCATTTTCATTTTACATAGCATGAAGTAAGTACGCAGTATCTCACAAATGTAAGAGCAATGTACTGTATGAAGTATCTCGAATATGTAAGGTCAGGGGTTGGAGGTATGGGTAAGGGTATGAGTATGAGCATGAGTAGGAGGGGTATGGATATCTGTGGACCGGCGGACTGAGTTTTTCGGGGAGACCATCCAGCCTGCATCCGCGCGAACAGATGGGGTCGTCGACCAGGGAAATTAGATGGATGGGCTTGATCTGTATGCAGTACTGGAAGCAATGCATGATAGTGTCTCCGTTGAAGTGATCATTTGCCTGCCGGGAGTAGGGATTAATAGATAGTTAGATCAATGTGAGCTTGAAGGCCGCGCGCAAAGGTCGGGACAGGGCATAATAGGGCACAGCAGGGCATGACAGGGCATGACAGGGCACGGAGTAGGTACTCGTCAGGGTGCTAGGTGCCTAAGCCAGTCAGTAAATATTCCCGTCCATCACCGTTTTACGAAAGATCTACGCAATATTAGCACCGGTCAGTGTCAATATTTACTTCGTACCGCCGTTTATTCGCCCGTCCCCCCCCACTGTCGATCTACCTTAAAAAGCCACCCTGCCAGGCTGATGCGCCCCTGTCATTGTTCATTCATTGTTATTATTTACGATGATCATGATGATTACGATTGTGATTATAATGACTATTACGCAGTGCAAGTACACATGAACACAATATGTGCACAGTTGAAGTATCTTCTCACTACCTTGTTCTTCCAACTGACATATGCGAATTCAATATTTCGCCCCGGCGCTTCTGAGTCGCTCTTCTCCCGCTTCCTCCTCATCCAACCATCAAATCCCCTCGACTTCTTTCCGCCCACAGCTCTAGTAATAACAACAGCAACAACATCAATATCATCTGCCCTCCAATACATCCCCCGCTCATCTCCTTCATACATACATACATACATACTACATATCCTAAAATAACTCCCACAATCTTGAATTGTACATGAACAATACAGTATTGACACTCACACAAACTCGCTCAACACAACTCTCAATGCCCACCACCATCTCAACCATAGACCCTACATACTGACATCTGCCCGCGTCGCAGCACCTCACATCAAAAACATTGCCAATTCATTTCCGCTACATATTGCTGCAGCCATAAATGAAGGCTTTTGGACAGAGGAAGCCTTTCATTCCGCCATCCCTGATGAAACAGCCACTATGCCGTCACTGAAAGCGTTGACTGCCAACGTCTCGTGTTCTGTCACAGTGCGTCTCTTCGTTTGAGAGAGAGAGAAGGGAAAAGGCAGCTGAAAAGAGCACGCTGGTCGAGGTGTGGATATGTAGCCATAAGTCGTGGCGTTCATGCGTATGTGAAGATGCCGCACCATGGTAACCAGTCGATACCGGTGACTTCCTTCAGAGAGTTCCCGAAAATGATAGAGAATATCAATCAGTATGGTATGAGACAAGATCTCAGGTTCCAAGTATCTACAAACTGCTGCGTCCCATATGACCTGTATCTTGGAAAGCGGACAAAGCACAAGTTCCATCAGAAACAACTGGGATAAATGAGATGTGAGAAAGGTTCGCGGTCGCGGGTCTGCCCAATGATCTGGACAAAACAAAGCAGGGCATCATCGCGCGTCGGGAGAGCCCAAACGAACAACACATCCCGGATTGAGATCCTGAGATCCACGGATTCCGAGAACTGATACTTCATACTCTCCTCTCCACTAATACCCTACGCGCCCCAGTCTCCATTACTCAACTCTACATGTTACGAATGTACAGCATCCACGAAAACATCAACCTGATCTTGCATCCCCGAAATGAAGAGCCTGCAAACTAATCTGTCCCGCAAATCTCTAAGGAATCGGGTCCTCAAGCCACTCTGTTCTGGTCACCAGTCGTGACCCGTCGCCACAAACACCCGTCTATGCGATCGCTGGTATTACGATGTGGCATTCCATCACGAGAATAGAAGACAAAACGCATTAATGCCGATGGGAGTGGAGATGTTTCCCTTGGTCTCATCGCTTGACTCCATATCTGACCTCACCTTTGCCTTGGAACTCGCGTGCCTGCATCGACTCCAGATCAGATCAGATGGAGAAGCACATTGACGATGACGCCAAAATATCCAGAGAGCCCACTTCGTCTGATTCCTGAACTCTGGGCCAACTGTGCTTGAGCTGCGAGTCCGAGTTCGAGTTGAAGTCTCTCTCAATATGCAATCGAATTCGGCGATGAGGGATGAGCGATGTGGGGTACAAAGTTGCTACGCAGTAGACTATTCAATTCTCTTCTCTTCTCATTCTATTCATACATCACAGCGCGCGCATACTCAGCAGATTTTGCCCGACACTAAGACCAGCCGTGCTTCCTCTGCCCTTGCGTCGCCTTGCAGATGGACAGACTGACAGTGACAGCAAGCAGTCCAGTGCAAAGACCTCCTCTTTGTGTTTGCCATGGCCGCATAACTATCTTTTACGTTTGAGTCTTTGCATAACAATGTGAATTTGAATTCGGACGCGGAAAGGCTCTGCGCGGAAGGCTTCGTGGAAAGTGTGCTTGTGCTTGTGCCTTTGTGCTTTATGCTTGTGCTTGTGCTTGTGCTTATGCTTTTGCTTTGAGCTTGAGCTTGAGCTTGAGCTTGAGCTTGAGCTTGTGCTTGGCTTTGCGCGCACGCTCGAGGTGAACATGTGTTTTTGTGTCGTGTCACCGAGTTCTGCATGCGATGTGCGAATCGTCTGGCTGGCTAACTGCAGGGTCTTCTTGTGCCATGACCGAGGGCGGTTCGGGCACACGCAGTCATCCAAGCTATTCTATTTCATCATCGTTGCTCATGCTCGTTCGTCATGCTCGTCTCTGTCTTCGTCCTCGTCTCTGTCCATTGACTGACTCTTGATACTTTTACGAGCTATTCTGGGTGGTACGATGATGGCGTATGTCTCAGTCCGGATATAGAAATACATTTACTTGAATTCTTGATGCTTCAACACAGTGCAACGAAAGATGAAACTCTTACTACGGCCATTCTTCGCATTGTGGGGTTGTGTCGTTGGAACACCTTGTTTTTATATATAGTTTTGCGTTATTCCCATGTACGATCTTCGGCTTCCACTGCCACCCATACAATCATCGTTCAATGACAATTCTCTTCCTTGTACTACAGACGAGACGGAAGGCTCAACCAAAGTCAATGGTAGTTCTCACGTGCTGTACGTCCGATGTACAAAAGTACGCAATCACGCGGTACTACATGAGGCGGAGACTTTTAGCTGAAGCATTCCAGCTCCCCGTGCAAAGGCATTAACAAAGTTAGGATTTTATGCCGATGCGGACGGGGCTTTCAGCCCCAATGGATGGATGTTGATCGATGTCATGAAGGGCCGAAGAGCTTCTGTTTGCTATCCACTGTTCGGTCAATAATATTTGGGGTGGCGGGTTCATCGGGGTACACGGAGCTCAACGGCTCCTGTACCATGGTTCAGACACAACTTTCTCGGCGGCCATCTTAAAAGGGGTAATTTTGGGGGCATGTTCCGTGTTCCTCAAGTAGATCGAGTATGACGAGTAATTCTCTGTGATGGAAAGATCCTGATCTCCATTCAACCTCTTCAATTGTTAGTAGAGAAAAATCTGAAAAATGATGACATTTTGAGGAAAGGGAATAGGATGAGACTTGTGACACATGGAAATATCCAAAGTGAGCTGACTTATCGCGATCTTCGCGATTGTCCTTGTCATGACCTGAGATGGGATATCGGCAGGGTCAGTGCCTGTGTGAATAGCTTCAAAGCTTTTTGTCGGTTGGTGATCATAGACTGGAAGCAGTTGGTAATGGGGGGAATAGCGTGCGAGAACGAGTTATGATTCCGCCTCATTTCGCCTCAACTTCCTCACTAATTCCGCCCTTGGGCTTCCGTCGACCGTTTCTACGGGAGGAACGAGTAGAGACGGGCACACCCGCTGTCAAAACCGCACCAGCACCGGCACCAGTACCAAATGTATTATTCAACCTATGAAATACTTGTTTTACCGTTATGGATCGCATCTCTTTGTTCGGATGGGCTCACTATTTTATTCAGGTCTCACTGTGTCAATGTCTTCCCGTTCATCTGTCAAAACCTTCACTTAGGTCACGGTAAGATCATCAAGAACAAACGGTCAAGCACATACTTATCACCATATCCAATCGTCAATGCGCTTCTTGTCTTATAACAATAAGCACTTGTTACAGAAGAAGGCAAAGTGCGCTATGGCCGAGGCCATCTGAATACCTACCTAGGCAAGCTTTCTCACTACTACCAAAAGCAAAGAAAAGAAGAAGAAAAAAAAAACTCCCAGAAAAGGGTGAATGCACAGGCGATAGACGATCAAAGAACGATAGACTTCTCAGAGGGTTCGTCTGAAGTATCCGCTTCCAAAATCTTCCAGGCTTCAAGCTCCATGACGCTTCTCTATCTTGTCTCTACTGCCATTGATTCACAAGATAGATGAGCATGAACTTGTCAAATGCATTTTTCCATTTCCCTGATCTTCTCTTCGTCTTTCGTGTGTGTTTGCGATAGGCTCATCGGCTTTACACAGAGCCTGCAGGTACAACTGGCGCAACCTGACTTGCCGTGCTTTACGAAGGACGGACTGGGCAGTGCCAACATAGCGAAATACCATCGCCACTCCAATCACTACAACTGGTATCTTGCGGATTCAGATTCACCAGGTGTATTTGCAGCCTTCTCACGAGCAATTGTAAGATTCCTTCTTGGTGCTTTTCTGCACTGTAACTACTGTGCGCTGTACGAAAGAGGTACGGAGTTTCAGGGTTATCTTTCGCCTCACGCCGGTCCAGCCATTCTACTTTCCAAAATTCGCGAGACTTGCGACAACGTCACAATAATACGCCCAACCACCTAATATCCCGTCAGCGCAACACCCAACTTCGCCCGACCAGCAGATGGTCTGGTGTGCTTGGAGACTGTTGTTTTTCACCCAATTCTTTACATTCCTCCCCTCGAGACAGCTTCCCGGCTGCCATTTTGAGAGCCACAACTCCAAGATCAATCAATTGTGAATAGGGTGCATACTATTGTGCAATAGTTGTGCTGAGGAGTCCCATTATTGTCGGAGAAACAATCAGCAGTCTTCGCATTGTCGGACCGGAACCCAATTCCCTTTCACGAAGTTTACGAATTTAACGAAGAGACGATACAATTACGACAGCAGCAACAGGAGAGAAGAAGACGACGACAAAACACGGATTCTCCACCCGGCTCACTCTCAGGGAGAGGAAGATTGTCCCCCCGTCTGCTATTCATCGAACAAGAACACCAGAGCCCTGCACAACACCAACAATCCAGAGAACTAAGCGAAGAGGGAGAATCAGACTCCCTTACGTCTGATAATCTCCCAGACGCATCATACCAGTTTCCTGGCAGATCTGTGCCTATATCAAGGCGCACTGCAGGGGCAATCCTCTGGACGCTTGAGACGGCTCTTTGTCAACCATACCCGTTCACGCCAGTTCTGGCTGAGGAGAACGCTTCGATGTCCGATCTTACTGGTGGTCGATCTGCTACTGCTGGCACAGGAAGGGGTGGAAATGGAGCCGCTAGAGGTGGTCCTGTACCTGTATCGTCCCCTTCAGGAGCAGCTGGAATAAAGGGGCCCCGCGATATCATGCGAGAGCGCACCGCAAGAGAAGCAAGAAAAAAGGCCGAACAAGACGCTGTGGAACAGGCAAGAATTGAAGAAGAGCAACGCCTTGCTGATGAGGATCGTCGAAGAGCTGCAGAGGAGAGAGCTGCTACTGCTGAAGCGAGAAATGGTGGTGCAGAGCAAATAGGCCGAAGAACATCGCAGCGCGAACGTAGAGCTGCAAGTAGTGGAATGCCTTCCGGAGTACCCCTTCAAGGTCGTGCTACTGAGGGAGCTACAGTTGGTGGTGGTGGCGGTGATGGCGCATGGGATCAACCAGGTAATCCACGTGCACGAGGCGCGAGTACTGCATCAGGTCAACCACAATCAACAACAGCTCCAGATCCTGCACGTCCATCCAAACCCACAGCGCAACCGGAAATGGCGAGTGAAGAGGGAGTTCCAAAAAGGCCTGCGCAATCATCATTCCCTCATGCGTTCGAAAGATGGGAGACTTTATCAGCGCATTGGGAAGGGCTCACATCGTATTGGATCCGGCGCCTCGAAGAAAACAGCAATGAGGTTAGCAGAGATCCTCTGGGCCAGCAAATGTCGCGTCAAATCACGGATCTAGCTGCTGCAGGCGCAAATCTCTTCCATGCCGTCGTTGAACTTCAGCGATTGCGTGCCTCGTCAGAGCGCAAATTCCAGAGGTGGTTTTTTGAAACGCGTACCGAGAGAGAACGCTCTCAGGAAATGATTGCAGGACTTGAGCAGCAACTTCTTGATGAGAGAAGAAGTAGAGCAGAGTTGGTTGCTGAAGGTGTTAAGCGTGAGCAAGTTAAAGGGAATTTTGAACAGCTTCTCGCAGAGAAGGAGCGTGAGTTAAAAATCTCCAAGGATGAGGCGAAACGAGCATGGGAGGAATTAGGACGAAGAGAGCAGGAAGAGAGGAACCGTACTGCGTCACTTCGTGACGGTCTGCCCACACTGGTCGGCGGAGTACAGGTGGTTCCAATGATGCAAGGCGGTCCAAGACAAGGCCCATCATCAGAGCGTCCACAATCCCGTGGAGGACCTGTCAGACAAGAGCCAGAAGGTGGGGCTGATGATTCGGACTCGACATATCGTCAGTATGTTCGTGGCCGTCGTAATGAAACCGCAGACCCATTTGTCGAGACTGCACGTCCGACTGGTGCACCACCACAATCACCCATTACTCCACCAGGAAGAGGTACCACCACAGGACATACAGCTGTTGTCTCAAGCGGTCAACCTCAATATGTCCAGGCCCCAAGTGTTCAGCCACCTTCTTCCGGGACTTGGTCTCAGAGTCAGCCTGCAGTAGCCTCCCCAACCAGCCCACCTGTTTCCGAAGGTCCTTACAGCGACGAAGGCTGGGAACTTGACTCACAGGGTGACTATGTACTGGATCCACAAGGCAATCGTATTCGTTATCACAGTCCAAGCTCTGATCATGGTTTCCGTGATTCCTATGGTCGTCCACCTATTGGAGGAGTGGAGTATGGCTCTGGTTCTACACCAACTGGTGGAAGACCGGGGGGTATGTACATCCCTGACGAGGACGAGGTTGATTATGAAGGTGCCGGATATGGCGATGAGGGAATCGGAGCAGGATGGGAGGCTGTTCCACGGCATCAACATCCGACACGGCTAAGCGATGTGCTGGAAGAAGACGAGAGGAGCAGGACCAGCGCCAGTCAAGTCAGCCATAATCGCTAGTCGTCTTACAAACAACTGCAGTTGTTCATGAAGCTGACATTGATGGGTTCACGTTTGCTCGAATTGTATATGAGAGGAGTTTGGAGCATTTCACGGAATTTTCATGGAGTTGTCTTTTTTTTTTTTTTTTTTTGAAAGTTGACGAAAAGTCCAGTGCATTGCGCTTGGCTGGAGCATTGTATGGCGTTTGAGGAAGCAGATTTGTTTGATGGCTGATGTCGCACCCTAATTTTGTAGTCATAAGTGCTTCTCAGCCAGGAATTTTTAATTTTCTTCAAAACCGAAATAGCTAGATTACTTCATAAAGATTTCTGGACTATCATTCCGGTTTCATAAATAATCATGCCAACGTGACGTCGCCATTCATAGGTAGTACGAACAGCAGCTCTTGGTGGCGTAGTACTGAGGCTGACAATCAGCCTCGCCGGCCGCTAAACTCAATACAGGTATGATGCCAAAATGTAGAGCTTCATCGAATATCATTATTTGTGATCGAATGACCATTGCACTCTCAAACCTACCTCGACGTCCAAGTCCGATATTCCAGGGAACATGTCGAAACCAATCATCCCCTCGCGGGCACTTCTGTCCAGCTTTCCCCGCGCCTTCACCTCCACATCTATTACCTCCACCCGCAACTTTTCCTCAAGATGTCTCCGCGCATCACCATCCTCCACAGCCAATGCAGCTCTCTCCCGCGGCGGATACGGTCGTAGAGCATTCACCACCACGCCTTGCAAGCAATATAAGACGGTCGAGGAGGCCAGAAGTAGACATAAATCCGGTGTAGGTCCATCAATCTCTCCAATTTCCTAGTCATTCATTCCCTAGCCGTTTGTTGCAATTGATCCATGAACAGAATGCTAACGTTTTTGTAATAGCCATTTTCCTGGCGCGCGGGTCTCATCTATCTCGTTGCCGGTGTCGGTCTCGCCTTCTACTTCCGCTACGAAAAAGACCGCATAGCGCGCCAACGTATCGCTGAGGCGGCCAAGGGCGTCGGCAAGCCGAAGGTTGGGGGTAAGTTCGAACTGGTGGATCAGGAGGGGAGGCCGTTTACGGAACAGGAGCTTTTAGGACGGTATTCGCTAGTAAGACTCCCTTGTCTCCCAATGAGGCTGTGAAGCTCCGGCCGATACTGATGTATATTGCTTTAGGTGTATTTCGGCTTCTCCCATTGCCCTGATATCTGTCCCGAGGAACTCGATAAGATGTCTACGATGATTGACCTGGTCAATGCTTCTAAGCCAAATGCTATGCGTCCGGTTTTCATCACTTGTGACCCGGCCCGCGATACCCCTGCCGTTCTTAAGACTTATCTCTCTGAGTTCCATCCTAGCCTTATTGGCTTGACTGGCACGTGGGAGCAGGTCAAGGCTGTGTGCAAGGCTTATCGCGTCTATTTCTCTACGCCGCAGGGTGTGAAGCCTGGCCAGGATTATTTGGTGGATCACAGTATCTACTTCTACCTTATGGACCCGGAGGGAGATTTCGTAGAGGCTATTGGTAGACAACATAGCCCTGAGCAGGCAGCGAGGATCATTTTGGATCATATGAGTGACTGGAGGGGGAAGATTGTGTAAAGACTAGTAGAGGGGGACCTGTATATTTGTACGATTAGATGGAAAGATTTATTTCACTCATTTGTATGCCTATAAAGCTTAAAAGTCGCACAATGGAACAATGGGTATAAGACATAAAGGATACCACCCGTCAGCGAGATTCAATATGCTTAGTGAAAAGATCCTCGAGTGCGTAGATAATGCAGATTCCGTCATCCCATGCAATCTCTAGGCCTTCCACGGAACTTCTTTCATATATCATCAATCAAATGAGTCGAACAACTCCCTTATTCCTAATCGTGCCATACTAGCCAGCTTTTGGTTTCGACTTGGAAGGAAAAGATTGACATGGATGGGAGAATGAGTGATAATGGTAGCACCATTCAGTACAGTCGCCGTCGGCGTTACAGTCCTTGGCATTGAGCCACATCACGAGCGGTGCGGTACTCTGAGAACGTTAACGTCAAAAGACGTCTCTTCCTGGAAATTTTCAAGTCTCAAAGCTAGTGGTTTCATGAATTGATTTACGAAGGCTCAATTGGATATTGCTAAATTCAATCTACGACCTGTTTACTCATCTCCTCCCCAACCGTTACCAATATATACATTTCGGACCGTGACACCCGCTTCCGTAACCCTACTAGAATCAACCCGTCCAGTGTTCCTCTGCCGCATACTCCTCATGGAGATTCCTTGGCTTCCTGGTTGCATGAGCTCAACAGGACCTGTCTTCTTGCCTAAAACGGCATTTCGAATTGTAGGACTGTATTCATCGAATACTTGATTCTGCACCGATGTTTCAGTATCTGCAGCCCCAAGGGACTGTGGCAAATCCAATCTGGGAGTCCAAAGTACTTCGATGCGATGATGATCTTTCCGCACATAATGCGTGAAGAGCTTGACGATCAGCGATATGCCTGTGAAGTAGCTGATCCATTTGACCCAAGGATGGCTGAAGAAGCCATCATGAGGCTTAGAGGTCAAAATATGAACTTCATTCTCCAAGAGAGGAAAGCTTATGTCCACTGAGCCTCTGTAGGAAAGTGATGTGATGAGTCGTTGAATTTGAAATCTCAACTGGTGGTAATCTGCCTCTGTCACCTTCTTGGAGATGCGTAATCTACACAAGTGTTAAAAGGGATGACTACACGACAATAGGAGCATTCTTACCTTCCGGTACGCCATGTTTGCTGCTCCCACTCCTCACACCAAGCTCTTAAAGTCGGGATATTGTCATCCTCTTTCAGTGACACATGTTCTGGGCTATCATTCCTGTCCAGGACGATAACAGTCGGGAACTGGAAAGACAAGGGGCTATGTTGGTCTTCTGTTTCGTCTTGTGGGCTTCCAAGAAGAAGATTTGAGATATCGACCCAGAAATCAAAATCGAAGACTCTTGTCTCGGCCGTGTTTGAAGCATTTGGCTTCACAAGATGGGAGCCTGTGATACGGATTGTAATATGGGGCGGAATTTTCACTTGTGCTTTGACGATGTCGTAAAGGACTAAAGCAGTTTCTTGTGGGGCAGATCTTGACTGTGGTACGTGTATCATGGTTGTGCTTTCATTGAAACTCTTGACAAAGTTCGAAGAATTCTCCTTTTTGTCGTCGTGTTTCTTGGTAGCCATTGTGTGGAGAAATTAAACCGCAGTACGCTGAAGTCTTTGAAGAGTCTAGGTCTGCGTCGAAAGAGTTTGGAAATGTTGAATAGGGTTTAAAAGCAGAGAGTCATGCTATGCAAGTTCAAATCCTGGAGCATAGAAACAAAACTAACTCTTGATGTAGAGATAGGTACAGCAGAAATTGATCGGACCGATCATAACTTTCGATGTTCAATGCAGTACTACATCATGCTTATGGAGGCTGTGCTAAGGTGCTTTGTCAGTATATTGATTCCCTTATTCTCACTTATTCTCAGATGATTGTGGCTAAATGTGGAATGTCATCCGAATCAAGAGGCCCAATAAGGTACGCCAAGGATTTATAGTACATCAAGAGAACCTGAAAGCTTAATTCTGTACCAACCAAGTGTTAAAAACCCGCACCCGATCCGGAATATCGGAAGTGCCCCGGATAATTGTTTCACCTGTAGACATACACATCTTCATCTCTAAGCTTATCACCAGCCTAATCCACCGTCACCCTTGACCCACCATCTCTTTATCTTGATGACATGTCAATGTTAGCATTTCCACACAACATGATTAATCCAGCGGGTCAGATTTGCCTCGGCACACTCAAGCTGATCGCAGGTATGAACAACCTAGGACGAGCAACTATAGAATCTGCAGCTACTCAAGAAGTTCGAAGAGAGACATCTAATCGCTTTTACTACATATTCCATCCGTCGTGCCTCTTGAAGTTTTTGTGCGATATCCAGAAAGAAGACACCAAGGATAAATCAAAACACCAATAATTTGTTTCAAAATTACCAAATCAGGTAATTGAAACGGTCAAAACTGAGCATGAAGCACTACTCAAGGCGCATCTAGAAATTGTAATCTGAAGCCTAAGTATCTGGAACCCTCCGAATGTTCCGTAGGGCTCTATAATATATGATTCCACCTGAACAAAACCGATAGGGTTGAAGTTCCCGGGTAGGTACCCTGGGTAAAGGTTATAGGATGCGTGGCTAACACTGGATTTATCTCTTACGCCAATCAAAAACCCATTAGGAAAACACATTCTATCTGCTCCTAAAGGATTCCCACGTGCTACAAGTCAATCCGATTTTGGGCCAATAATGGAATAGCATATCATGGTGGCAGGACTCTTCTGTATTTTGTATTAATCTTTCTGTTTGCGGTCTTTTGCTGCATGACAAAGCTTAGTATGTTGCGGACAGATGTACACTTTTGGACCTCAAAACAAAATCTCACCATATTTGGAGCGGACAGTTTGCTCCTTTGAGACCACTTACAAGATTTGAAAAATGAACGTGTGTGTGGTATGCATATGCATAGGTGCTTATGTTTATGCTTGTTTGCAAGGGAATTAGAGGTGCGTTTGCTTAGATCTACAGCCTTACCCGATATCGTGTCAGCTAAAGCGGGTTTAGGTCCCAAATCCAGTAAGCTTTTCTGTATGAGTTCGACTATAACTCAACAGCAGAAATCATTTTATCAAATCCTGAAACAATGATAAACTAAGAATTAATTCATTAAGATAATCTCTCAGTCTTTATTTCTTTGTAGGTAGCGAGAACCTATGAGCTTCACTCCTGTTTTGTACTAAGACAACTTTAAAGAGCGCTCTATTAAGGACTGGACGAGCCTTCTGATGCTCCCAAATCCCCTTTTCGGCCAAGTGCTTTGAGTTGGACTTCTTCGCTATAAACAAGACTACTGAAAAAGATTCAGCGCGCAGATCCACTTCGAGTTCCTTTGTCCCTCCTTTTTCTTAGCTTCCCTTGCTTTAGGTCATCCGATCAACAGCACCTGCATTCGATACTGCTGTTCATCTGCAGCCCCAATCTTTTTGTCAATAACCCGTAGCATCTTAGGTGTAAGAGGCTTTTGATATCCACCTGATTCCCAGGTACGTTTTGAAGTAGAGGAGTCATATGCTAGTTTTGCTTGTAGTGTTTTCGGTGTTATAAAATTTGCCCCGTCAATCTCAGGGGCTTATTCTCGGTCTGCATCTAAATTTTTCAAGTCTGTACACTGAAAGCAATATTGATTGATACCATTTGATTCGGAATAAACGAAACTAATCTAGCTATCGGTTTCACATCCTTCGGCGCCATAATGGCAAGACAGAATACATCACCAAAGGAATTGACTTCGTAACCATAATCTACGACGACGGCCTAAACACAGATGCCAAGAAGACACATTTCACACTTGAGAAGTTTTCTTACAAGCTCACGGCTGTTTGGAACATGGCTCAATAATTGTTGACTGGAAAGTGCGGTCTTACATTTTGTCGAATGCTTAGAGAAAGTCATATTGAGTATATGCTGCTGGAAAGGGCCCTCCCCCCTATTTTTGTCTTGTGGGCGGGAATCAAAGGTACACCAAACGATTGGCATAGGTGAGTGGACCTGTTCTTGGAGACTCGTCTGTACTTCGAGCAGTAAAATCGGTTTATACTCAAGGCGTAAAACCTGTCGGTGTTGAAGATCAGGTACTACAAAGGGTAGAGGTAATTTTGAATAGGAAGAAAATACTTACGAGTTCTACATGAAAATGATATTTTTATATTCGATATAGTTTTGATAAATATTTTTCATTTATTTTCCAATAAGCGCGCTCTTAATGTTAGTTCACCTACCAGGTTTGCACTAATATTCTTAATGTGTAGCGAATTATAGTATAACCTTAATTGTAGTGCAAGACCACCTCTACTTGTAGTGCCACTACATTTTCAGTCACACTATACAGTGTGCCCCGGTTATTTCTACACAATTGTTCCACCGTAAGTGTACTCTTAATTACAATCCGAGTCAAAAATTTATTCAGATAGCCTAAATGGTATAAATACGATTTCTGCATTCAGCTTTGTAAGCCGATTACTTTCACGATGAACCCATCTGATCTTTACACCAGACCCACCTTTCTTACGCTGCCAACTGCCCACCCATTCGTAGCTTATGTATGCTTTTGGCGGATATCATAATCAGGCCACGGCGAAAGCAACCTCGTATGTAAAACTGATGGTGAGGGACGAAGACTTGGGGCCTCAAGAAGGATTAATTACATGCGGCTCGGTGACGCGGACCGGCCAGCCAACTGTAACACAAAATACTCAACTATCCGTTGACCGCGAATGTAACACTAATACTTTCCCAGTATTGGCAAGGCTTTTTATCACTTCTATGCACCTTAAATACGAGCTCCACAATGCTTGATTTTTCTGATGCCAAGCTGTGAAGAATTTCTCGTCAAGATATCAATAGATCTTTATGAGATTTACCAAATTTGTATAGAATTATAGTATCTCCACAAGGAAGATTATATAGTAATATCTATTTGCTAATGCTTTATTCATAGTTTCGAGTTTCTATGATTGGATTATCATTAAGTCTCAGTAGTGATGTAAACATTTCACCTTATGCCTTCTTTGTGAATTTTTGTCATCATCATACAGGACAATAAAGTGTTACATTTACATTCAATGGAATGACTGTTTCTTCAAATAATCTTTGGTATGCTGCAGTCAGCTTAGGTAGGCTATGGATCAATATTGTGATGCTCATCGTGGCTTTCAGTAATCGTTGCAAGATGAAGCCGAGGCCATCGTAACTCCTTTCACCTTTCTTCTACATTCCAAGAGTCAGGATATTGATATGTATAAGAACGACTCTTGCTGCCAGTCTCAAGATCATCTTCAGATCATCTTCATCAATTCCAAGAACTTTCTACGACAACTCCAGTTACCAGCCTTTCCCCAAAATCTATATCAATCTTGTCAATACTAAGTAAGCTGTCCTTCACTTGAATTTTTCCCGAAAGCGTATAGAAAAAGGGTGATTACTTAGGAACCATTCAAATAGATACACAAATCAGTCACCATGAAGCTCAATATCTTCTACGCCTCCATCGTCTCCGTCCTTGCCTGGACCGTCAACAGTGCCCCTACCGCCGACGAACTTGGTCCCCTCTCCCCACCTACACTCAACACCAACGCTGCAATTGACCAAACCTTCACTCTGACGGCAGACACACAGAATGGTGTCGGAAAAGCCATTGTTCTTGCCCAACCAGGCGGCAACACCACCAGCCTTGATGGCCTAGGACTCGCAACCCGCGACAGCATCATCAAGAAGAGAAACTACTACTACTGCACCGGAGTAATTCACCCGTTCATTTCCCAAGCACAAACCCCTTATATAGTTTCAGAGACACAAATTTCTAACATATTGTCATGCGAAAAATAGACCCCAGCACCAACCATCGATGACAGTAATGTCATCATCAACACCGTCCGCTCAGACAACACGGTCATTACCGTGACTGCAGACTACTGTTGGGAATGGAGCTACGGAGCCGCTATTGGCTACATCTGCGCTACTCCATGTGGAGGATTCACCGTGGGAACAACTTGGATTGCGGATACTATGGCCTTTATCTTGGCGAACTGCGTGAACAACGGACAGGCCGGAATTGTGTATGATAACAGTGGTGTTTACTACGAGGTTGGCCTTGAGCATACTGGGGAGTCTTTGCCTCAGTACTCTGCTTGCTAAGAGGGTGGGTAGTTAAGAATCGAGCTCTCCTATTAGTGGGGACGTTTGATGGCTTGGGGATAAGGACTCACACTTGCAAGTTTGTCATAGGCTTGGCTTTTAGATTTATGTTCGCTCTTTTAGGTTTCCTTCACTAGTTTCCATTCAACATGGAAATCATATGTTAACTGATCTTAGTTCAGGATCATAGAGACATTTATCCCATTCGAGACTAGCTGTGATGTTTTCTGTGTGAGAAGCATAATCGATCTCAAGTGGAAAGTAATGCTTGCAACCCCCTCATGAATAGTCATGAGACGATTGTTTTGAAAGTTGATTGTAGCAGGGGTTTTCCACAACGGTGGAGCCACAGCTCTAGTAAACATTTTTGAGGGCACCACAACTCGTGACTATGAGTCAATTCAGAACGCATCCAAAAGCTACAACAAAACCCACATCTCCCCGAAAATCATAATCACAATTCACTACCGATTCCAACATTTTCGAGTGCAGAAAGTCTCATCTTATTACTACCCCAGAAACTTCTCCTAGATACACAGAAGCAAGCGCAAACGCAAACTGACAAGATACGCCAGCAACCCCAGAGACGCCAGCCATGTAGCAGCACTCCACGCCGCCAGAAACAAGATTAAGCCGCCACCAAACCCCTGTCAATCCTCAAATCGCATCTAAACGTCAAACGTCAAGGAAGTATCACATCGCATCAAACGCATCGCATCAAATTATGCCAAACAAACCGCCAACCAAATGCACATCTATTAAGCTTTTACTTCACTTCACAAGCACATAGCCACCCAGTTATGTCTTAAATCGGCGGCTCAGAGGATTTCTCAGACGCCTTCGCCAGCACAAGTGAAAAGGTTGATGTGATTATCACCACGAGCCGCGCACGCAAGCATCATGCGGTGAGGATGGAATGCTGTCGCTGCGATAGCAGAGCTGCGGCTCTGGTGAAGGAATGAGGAGTAAGGCTCGATACTGGAGAGTTGTCTACCGTGGAAGTTGAAGACCTTGACTGTATGGTGTTCGGTGCCGCTATGGAGAGGGAACAAATTAGCACAAAGAATGAATTTCAGGAGATGTCACGTGAAATAATAGGGATAGGGGTAAGACTTACACAGCAAAGACTGGCAGATGTTCATGTGTAGAACTTGTTCTGATGAGATCATTGGTAGCATTGATCGTGCGAAGCGGCTTATCCATGCGAATATCCCATAGCTTGACAGTTCCATTGCGACTCGTGACAGTGAGCTCTCGTTGACCACCACGCTGCATATGAACGCTACGAATCCATTGGCGATCAGTATCATCCTTCCATCTCTTGACCATAGCCTCCTGCGGTCTAGCGCGTTGGTCAAAGACACGGACTGCACCGTCACCGAAGCCGGCCACGAAGATGTTGCCAGTCATTTGATCAGATGTCAGAGAGGTGATGCAGGATCCGGAACGCGCATTGATATCTACAACGCATAGCTCTGGGGCGGCGGCCCATACGCGGATGGTTTTAACATCACCTGCTACGAGGAGACGCCCTGTAACCTGCTGCCAATCAAATACCATGCCCGAATTGACGGTGCTGGGTACTAGATGGGTGAGTGCTCGCCATGCTGACGCAAGTTCAATCTTCTTATCGGCATCATAATTGCGGTAGATACGTATCACACCATCTGAAGAACCAGTCATGAGGAAAGCCTGGTCATCTTCATTAATGAACTTGAGGTCAGAGATCTTGGATCCTTCGGGGTTTCCATTGCTGAATCTGCTCAAACGTTCCTGTCGTCTCCAGTCCCAGATACACACAGTATCACGGTCATCAGAAACAGCCAAATGGTCTTCGAATTGATGCATAGTCATCTTGGCAGGTTGAGAGCCGTTGTTGATGAAACCGGCGGAATGATTCCACTTCGAATTTCCAGCAATTTCCTTCTGTGGCTGGGTCTGAAGGAGAATACCCTCATTTCTGGAACGGCGCCATAATCGAGAATTGTAGTCCTCACTTCCAGGTTCCTCTGCCTCTGTAGACTTCATCTGTGGCTCGCGGAAATACTCAATCGACCAATCGAGGAAGGTAGATTTTAGCGGCAGCTCTGGTGGAACAGACATATCTCTCTTCTTAAAACCACCAGACTTTGGTTCTTTCGCAGCATGATATGCACCTGGGGTTGTCGTGGTATCATTTTGGTCTGGTGGAGCTGACCAGTCGGTTGGTATGCGTGCTCTTACAGGTAATGATGCTCTTTGTGACTGAGAAGTTGGCGTTCGAGGCCCACTTCGCATGGAGTCACCTTGTAAGTCCGAGCTACTTCCTCCAAAAGGTAGGGAGGTGAACAGGTAGCTGGCAGTACGCTTCAGGAGACCCGCATTGTTGTTGGGTGTTGCAGTAGTTGCGTTCTGTTGCTGGACCGGCGTACTTGGTCGAGAATCATTCGCAGAGTTCTGTACAGCTGCTTTTCGTGCAGACAATCTTGCAATATCATCCACAAGAGTTTGTGCTGCATTTGCTATTGGAGATTGAAGCATGAGAATATGGATATAATCGACAATGATGGTAGCATTTCGTGCAACCTCAGGGTGAGGATCAACAGCCATTATAAGGATATGCTTCCACACAGCAGCGAAGATGCTGTTGTGAGAGATGCCGTGTGCTGAAGGTTTGATGGTTCCGTCGGCATCCCTATCGAGTGGTCCGGCGTAATGAAGACCCATCTTGTGATCATTGCCGTCTTCTTTTGGTGGATGGCGGATGTACTCCTTCTCTTCAGCCAGTTGCTCAAACGCAGCTACTAGGAACTTGTTCTCGTAGCGCTTGATAAACTTGGAAAGGTAAACCAAAAGCTCTTTGCGAACCATAGCATTTCCATCGTTAGCCATATCAATAACAGTCCAGGTGATAGATTCCTCAATTCGCGCAACCTCATCAGTAACATCTGTGATGCCCAAGAAAGTAGTCATAGCGTAGAGAACAGCCGCACGAACTTCACAGACAACATCCTTAACTAGTGCACATAGCTTCTGATGGGCGTTCTCTCTGATTCCTCTCCACTTGGCTTCTGGAAGGTCATTCCAAAGTTGACTGATACAAAGACAGGCCCATTGTCGCAAGAGAGGGTTGTCACCATTGTTGAGATGAATCAAGCAGTTGGTCATAATGTCAGTCTGATTGCAGACGTTTTGACCTTGTCTGTAGCCATTGCAGAGCATTGCAAGAATGAAAGCACACATAGCTTTGTGCTCATCACCGTTTGTAACTGGCAGACCTTCGGTGGGCTTCAAGATGCCAGAGAAGTAGTTGTATCCACTATCCTTCAGCAAGTCCTGTTGACAGGATATATCTACTGCTAAGACTCTTGTCCAGATGAACACCATTACTGGTTTTAGCTCCGTCGCAGCAGATTGAAGTAGTTTTAGAACGTATGGGAAAATCCCAATGCTAAGCGCAAGATTGACAGCCCAAGGACCCATATCCAGGAACTTGCCAAGTAAAATCAAAGCCCTTACACGGTGCTGTTGACTGAGTAATACCTGCAGAACAACGGGAAGTTGCTCTGGTGGTTTGTGTGTTACCGCACCTTGTCGAAGGTAGACTTCAAAAGCAGTTAATTGCTCGGTGAAGAAGCTGGAATTCACAAACTCGTAATCAGGCCGTATTCCTCGTTCTTTGAGCTCCAGCATCGGTAACTGTGCAAGTGCCATTTCTACTGCGTGATCCCAACTGGCCCAAAGGTAGTGCTGATGCGTATCTGGGAGTTCGGGATAGGATTGAGGATGACAGCCATACGCGTGCATGATTCTCTGCGCAAGAAGGAAGTTTCGGAAAAGCGCTGCTACCATAAGATCCTGTCGAAAAAACTTGCGGAAAAGGGGTCGTGGGAGGGTGGTCCAAGCGATTGTGTCCGTAATTGCAGTAAAGATCCAATTGAGCTCTCCAAGTGGTGTTCTTCGCTCTTGTAATCGGCCAGGCAATTTCTTTGCTTGCTCAGGAGTGATATTTGATGGTAAAGGATTTTGGAGAGTGAAGAACCAAAGAGCCATTTCTATAGGTGTCGTTAGACAGGAAGTAAAGACGTCTGCTGGCAGTAGAGGATTTGTGGGTAGGTTTTCTTTCACACCACAAGCCGCCAGGTGGATATAAGGTCGATAGTTTTGGATCGGAGCATTTGGATCCTTTTTTGCAGCTTCTGCTTCTTCCTGCTCATGCTTCTCGACGAAACGGTGGAAGTTTGCCAGAATATTTCCAGCGTCTGAACAGTCCCACACAAAGAACGTTGGTGCCTGTAGCCATTGCTGTAGATCATAGAGCGATACAGGTATGTATTGAGTGTAATTTCGATTGAATACCCAGATCTCACCAGAAGCTGTGGGTTTTGGGACTCCGTGACCGTTGTAGTGGAAGAGTACCCGTTCGTCCTTTGCATTTCGGCGTAATGAAATACAGAACTTCTTCGTCTCCTCAACCGACGGATCTAGGTACTGCTTATACCGCGTTCGAATTGCCAGGGTCTCATACTGTGACTGAAGTGACTTTCCAATAGTCTCAAGAGCCTTCTGTACAGGCAGAACAGAGGGGTCCTGCCATGCTTCGAGCTTCGCACCTGGATTGGTTTTTAGTTGATCTGGTGGTTCAACACCAATATTCAAGCAGATTGCCAGTGCTGCAGAAACTGTCTTAAGACGATCTTTCATACGCCAATCTTGCAACTCATATTCAAGAGGCTTTGGATTTCCAGTGGTCTCATGGCGCTTGTCTGTAAAGTACATGAACCAACTCTGTATATCGAAGAGATCATTAGCTTTATTCGACACAGGTAATAAAGGGTGTAGAGTAGCTCGGAGAATAAAAGTGTGGCGTAATCTGATTACAGACCAGCACTCCTCAGCAGCACATTGCACCGCTTCCAGCTGTTCATCCAGATAACCAGAAGGGTCTGGATGCTCATTGCCCCAATCCTGATCAAATTCGGGCTCTGGCTCGCTGTACACGCTGCCCTCTGAATCTAGTGGTGAATCGCAAGTTCTCGTCATGTTTGAAGATGATGGTCGCGAAGTTGCATTCAGAGCACACAGCCTTACCCTAAAGAGCTGAATGGGGAAATGGCAACCCTAGACCATTGAGGTATGGGAAGGAGCAACCTACATTCGCTAACAACGAGACATATTCCTCGGATGCATAATGATCATCAAAACCATGCCGTGAGCCCCAATCCTGTGCTTCTGGTGCAACCTCTCCATCGGTATCATCGCCCCTCGGTCCATAATCGCTCCTCGCCCTCGCTAAGAGTGGCCTTGGTCGCCTTCTTACTCTTTCTACCTCCGAATCATCCTGAGATGAGTCCCGACCCTGGTCCGTGAACGCAGAATCTGCGCCAGTTGTAGTGGCTGGTCTGGATATCGGTGCTGGATTATGTCCATCGTCGCCCGCAGACACAATAGAAGGATTGCTGGACAATGCGCGTGCATGTGAAGGTGGTGCGCCAGAGGCAGATCGCATATTCACGCCGTTTGTCGATCGCAAAGGACCATTGCTAGTAGTGTTTCTTGTCATTCTGTTGGGTTGTTCACCATTCATCGTCTCGACTCTGGAAGGGCTTCCATTCTGAGTATATTGTGTGGTTGCGTGCACTGCCACTGCGTGGCTACTGGCTCGAGAGGTTTGCGATGAAGTTTGTCTCGATGATTGCGCTGACTGTCGGGGATTATATTGCTGTCGATCATCACCGTTCTGTTGTACTGCTACCGCCGTCATGCTGCTTCACCATAGAGAAAGCGCACTTCTCCAGGCATTTGTCCGCACACGTCAATCTATGGGTGTCACCGTCTCTCGACTATGTTGAACAAGTCGAAATGTATGTCGGAGCTCTCTTGAGATCTGGAAATATAAAGTAGGATGGTGATGTCGTAGAAGGCAAACAGATGGTAACCGAAAGATGCGGTGGAGGAGAGCCTGATTCGAAGTGAGCAGAACTCAAGGCTGCAGTACAATGCTTCTCAACTCGACTTTTCCGGCAGTGCCTTGACCAGAGCAAATACTCCAATGACGGTGAATGACTCTTGACTTTTGCACTGAACAGAAAGGATATCTGCCTGCTCAGCTGGCTGACAAGTCAGAGGTCACGCACACTGCAGACAGTATGCAAGCCATACAAAGTCCAGCTCCATCTCGGGACTGGACTAGGGTAGAATATGCGGCCGCATGCCCAGCACACACCTGCGGCTCTCACTCTTCTTATGCCGCAAGGCCAAAGCAAATCATGGAGGTGTAATAGATGAGCCTTGACTACCGCGTACAGATTTGAAGATTGGACAGAAATGGAAGAGAGGAAGAAATCGTATATTAGGCGAAGGCTGCCTTTTTTTTCTATAAACAAGTCTTCGTATTGGAAAAGCAAGTCTCTTGATATGCCATGTATTCAGCCGCTCAGCCGCCAGATGCTTCCTGGCAGGTATTGGATTCTCGCCGGCAAATCGGTGGTCAAGCATCTTACTTTGAGCTATCAGATTTCGAGGTCTGGGGAAAAGCCAAGACTTCACCCAGAAGTACATACATCATCTCCGTAGCCTTGCAGGAGATGTCAATTAGACGGACATGACATGATGATGATGGAAGAATCGAAACATCTAAATCCAAGGCATCAACGATGGCATCCATACAGCTTGGGACGGAGCACAATGGATATGAAATATATATGAAAGTCAATGCTCTTCACACCGCAGCCGCATTAAACACAAGCCAAATTCGTGGGGATGACCCACCCCTGATATTCTGGAATGGTACGTAGATCATAAATCCCTAGCGGAACCTTTCTGGGCGACACTTTGGTGTGCCTCTCCGTCGAGTCTCGTCCAAGTCCGCAAAAGTATGCAGTCCACAGTACAACAATCCTCAATCGCCACAATGACCTTCAAGCAGCTGAGGGCGAATGGGGTACAGTCCAGCACTACACCACAGCATTGCCATCCCACCTTCCATCCGCCACAGCAAAAGTATCAGATGAGGCTGGCTCCACCAACCTCGTAGATCTCTTGTCACGGTCTAGGCGCTTCCAGCGAAACTGCATCGTTGAGACTCCGACCTCCATCTTCAGACAGCCAATTGCATCGACGCTGCAGCAGGGTAAGGATGCGTACAAGCAAATCATCCTTCGTCTTCCGCGCTCATCACAGTGCCATACCGCCTACGCGGTGATCCTTCGTTCATCACTGTGATCGCTTGAGCACGATGTATATGTGCGTAGTCTCATACTCCAATCAAAAGGGTCGTCAGAAGTCACGAATGCAGGTTGTATATGTGCGTTGTGCGCAGTAGACGTCTATCTCAAGTATCGTATCGGTACATAGATAAGTACTACGTAGGTGCATGTACTATGTACTGTGGAGTACATGGCTTTGTAGAAAATGCGGTACGAAGTACGAGCCCCTTCAAAACAACTTCGTTGCATTTCAATCACAGCAGGTTGGCAGTCCATATTACTAAAATATTAAGTCAGTCTTTTGAAGTGCGGAGTATGTGGAGTGAGCGAAGACAATGACAAAAGTGTACATAAACGGCCGACATGACCCCAGACTCCCTACATGAGGAGTACAGATGGTGCGAAGTGAGGCAAACCGGTACCTCATTTCTACATTTGGAGATTCAAAACGACTGAAGTACCTCCGTCCAGCATCAGGACAAACAAGCCCTTCAAAATAGCATTGCATGCATCTAATTCATCTTCACATCACAAGTAATCCAACCGACCAAACAAACAACCCCATTCATAATTCCTTACATTTTCAAGTCCGTCGTTCAAATCACCCACCATCAACCCCTATAACCAAAAAAAAAAAACCCCCCCATCCCGCAAATACGATACAAGTCGCAAGTTAAACCCCCATCCCCAACTCGTAACGACTAACGGCCCTTCTCGCAGTAAAGTTCATCTAGAAAGCGAAATCCAAGCTTCCGTAGCGAATAGCAAGACATCTCCGTTGGGAGAAAGACTTCCAATTCAAGACACCCGCTCCATACCTTTTTTATTTTTCAGGGCCCCAGGCGCGTTTGATTGCGCTTGCAGATAGATGAGGATGGTTTGAAGGGCTTCATTCCCTTGAACTCATGTACTGCGTACTTGCTTGCTCCCGAAGCCGATCCCTCGCGACCAACGGTCTGTGTTCGTCCCTTACCTCGTGGTGAGGGCCGTCTGTGCCTCCGTCCCGTATTGGATTGTGTATGTTATGAATGGATGGCCTGCTCCTTCATCCTTCCGTTGCACAATGCATGTACGCTGTAAGTATCTCTGTGGCTGCTTATTTAAGGTATTTGAATTGTGGGTGGTGCATAATCATTCTCTTACATGCTATCTCTTTGATTTTCATTTGATTTACTCTACGACTTTGCCGAGGGCCTTTCGTCGTATCTTCTCTTTGATTTGTACAGTCGAGTGACAGTGACAGTGCTACCTTTCATACTTGGCGATTTTGTCTCGCCAATTCCGTTCCACCTTCTTTGCCCCGTTGATACTATCGGTGTTGGCGACTCGGCTCTGCGGTATGCGTGGGCTATATTTGTGGAGTGGAGGTGGTGCGAAGTGGAAGGATCTCGAGGGTGATGAAGCTGTGGGGCGGCCATCCACTTTGACGTGTGTTGAATTGGCTATCTATCGTACTGCAGAGGAGACTTGAATCGGCTGGCTGGAGAGTTGGGATGAAGTTTGGATACGAGATTAGATTGCTGTATACATTGATCGCTTGTACATTCCGCTATGAGTGATTGATTGTAGTGGTTTGTATTTGTGCGTACTAACTTTTATGTATTGTACAGGTAGATGTATATTCTACTCATATAGTTTATTCATACTTCTGTTTGTTCGTGCTACCTACCGTCCGACTAATCGAGAACAAGTACGTCCGTCCGTCCTCAGTCGAGTTCGCACAGTGCACACCATATCAGCCATCTAACGTTTCATCTTTCAAGATCGACCTACCCTCTACGCCCGTCTTCTGGCTATGCTCTACTCTGCCTATCTTTGATCCATTCCCTTACGTATTGACGTAGCATTGCTCTACTCTCTTCTCACATATCTAAGTCTCTTGTTTCATGTCGACTACCAGTTTGCCTGCGACGAGGTCCATAAGGGGTCCGCGCACACATTGGGGGAGAGGGAGGAAACCTGTTGTGTCCGTGTGGATGGGAGCGGAACGGCGGAGGGAATGTGCTCCGATATTGTGGGTTTCTTCTTCTTTGTTTGACATGATGATCGGCTTGACCTTGGCTGATATCCGCTCAGATCGTGTGCTGAGTTGTGAGCGTTGCTATGTATCGGGGCTTGTTTTTCGAGGGAAGGGGTATGTGCTATGTTTATTATTGTGGTTTTGGTTGAGGGTGAATTTGGTGGTGGTGGTGGTGGTGGTGGTGGTGATGGTGGTGATGGTGGTATTATTTGTTTTGTCTGATTGAATATTATCCTCGGTTGAGGCGTTGATGATTCGACAATAGCTGTGCTATTCTAAGGGTCATGTCCAGGATAGGGTGCATAGTATAAAGGCAATTTGCAGCGTAGAGAGGGGGAGGAAGGGGGGAAACATGCATAAGGTCATGTAGGCATATATACACATGGTGTACATACAATCCAAGATCTGGCCGAATCAGGACATTTATATTATTTTGATGAATATTGAATATGGCGTATTGAAATCCACTTCATAAATCAAGGGCCGCCGCGCTGTATGTAGATGTAACTATCATCAAATCCAATGATACAGGATGTCTTTGCGCACGAGTACAGTCGCAGAATCAGAAGAATGCCGTAATACCTGATGATGTTTCAGAATCTTCTCTGCGATCTTTGACAGGTGGTGATAGGTGGTAGGTGATCATGGATGTAAGCCATCATCTCTCCTTTACAATACAACAATCCCTGGGTGCACGAGCCTTGGCTGCAAAATGAGGGTTGTGGGTGTGGGTGTGAGCACAGATAGAATAAGGGGTGATGGCAGTAGTCCGACCTAGGGAGTGATATATAAAGTCTGAGAGCAGTTATTGGGTGTTATGTGTAGACAATTATATAAGATAGAGCAAAGAATAAAGACTGTAGTAGTATATTTCTGATTATTCATGATGATTTACCGCTATCTTGGCTTGGTAATTATAAAAGGCAGCAGAAGAATAAATGGCCCGTAGCAGAAGACTGGAAGAATAGGTACATACATTACATGCTCGCAAATTAAGATACATGCAACACTCTATATTCTTCTACGTTGAAAACGTATGTAACTGTCACTACCTCCACTACCATTGAATAGATTCCCTACTATAGGTACACAGATGAATCTAAATCTACTCCCACAGTAGCTAGAGTCACCCGCTCTCCAGCCACTACCTCACCCGCCATTTGCTCTGAGTACCACACTATCTGCACTGTTGTACTGTATCCTACTGTACCTGGTCCGACCTTATTTCCTCCCGACTAAACCTGGACCAAAGAAACAAACAAAATCAAGAAGTAGCCTCTACGCAGCCTCTACTCCGTACGGTACGTACTCCACCTGTCCAGACTGAGCTTTAGGCGCACGAGTTGTGGTACATGCTACCTAAACAGACGAAAAGACGGAGGAGAGTAAGGTACCTAGTGTGAGTGAATGAGTGAGTGAGTGAGTGAGAGAGTGACTGAACTGAGAGACTGAGTGGGTGAGTGAGTGAATGGATGTGTGAGGTACAACAGACCAATCCACCACCACCACCACTACTAAGTACTACCACCACCACCACCACCACCACCACCACCCAGACCAAAGCAACCTAAGTCGAACAGCATACAACAACAATTTCAAAAAACATCTCCTCCATAATCCTCCCTCATACATCAACACTTTCACCTAGAATTTATTCCTCCCCCCCACACAACACGAGAGACAGTGAGTGAGTGAGAGAGAGAGAGAGAGAGAGAGTGAGGGTAAAGACATAATATCGACGACCTTCCCATCTCGATATTACAGCGTGTAGCTTCATCCCTTACTGACGCTCACGCTCATACGCTCCTTCGACGACGCATATTCCAAATTAAGCTCGAACCGACCTCCGTACAATTCCATCCGCTGCATTGCACCCTGAAATTCACCCAGCCATCGCGAAAAGCAGCTACCCTCACAGTCACCATCGACTCAAGACTCAATTTCCTGAGCAGCCAGAAACTACGCGCATCCTCAGTCGACGCAACCTACAATAATTGCAAAGGGCTATCATACTCACTGCGACATCAACGCTCCCTCAAAATTCCCGGTCGCATTGGCATAGAACAGAAGCCTGTCCGCCTCGGCGCGGCAACAGCATAACATGGCGTTCTTGTTCAAATCAAAGAAGAGCCAGGGCGCTCAGGGTCCAGCAGCAAAGGCAGAGACGCCTGTGAATGGAACTGCTGGCTCGCTGTCGTCGCTGCAGAATGCCAACGGAAAGGGCGCATCGAATGACAAGACGGGCAACCCACAGTCCTCGACTCCTCAGAGCAGCGTCAACAATTCAGTGAACTCCCTGGCTAATACCAACTCCAATAATACTCCCAGCCCAGAACAGACGGTACGAAGAACGAATACCGGCGATGTTTCTACATCAGGGCCAACATCAGGGCCAACATCAGGACCAACGTCAGGACCACCATCGGGACCAGCGTCAGGACCAACGTCAGGACCAACCTCGGATCTTGCTGTAAGTTTTTTTTTTTTTTTTAATGCTCCGGTGTCCGTGGCTAGATATGAGGGGATCTGGGCCTGTTGTATATATTTTAATTGAATGCTCACCTCCTCTCAGTTGCGCAGTGCGCCTACCGCGCCTTCTCCGGCCATGAACACGAGTACAAACGCCTCATTATATCCATGGTCTCAGCGAAGATTAATGTACACCTCGTCGCTTCCCAGTCCATTCCCTCGATATGGTGCCGCAGTGAACTCTGTGGCCTCGAAAGAGGGTGATATCTATCTCATGGGTGGCTTGATCAACAGTTCGACAGTCAAGGGAGATCTCTGGATGGTTGAAGCTGGCAGCGCCAACATGAACTGTTATCCAATAGCACCTACACAAGAAGGTCCTGGCCCACGTGTTGGTCATGCAAGTTTATTGGTCGGCAATGCATTTATTGTCTATGGTGGAGATACCAAGATGGAGGAGGGTGATGAGTTGGATGAGACCCTCTACCTCCTTAATACATGTGAGTTTTTTATTCTATGGATTTCACGATATGTGGCTAACATTTATTAGCCACCCGACAATGGTCCCGAGCTGTTCCTGCCGGTCCTCGCCCTGCTGGAAGATATGGACACTCCTTGAACATCCTCGGTTCAAAGATCTACGTATTTGGTGGTCAGGTTGAGGGTTACTTCATGAACGACCTCGTTGCTTTCGATCTTAATCAGTTACAATTGACGACCAATCGATGGGAGATGCTCATCCAGAACAGCGACAATGGCGGACCTGCTCCAGGTCAGGTTCCACCAGCCAGAACCAACCATTCGGTTGTTACATACAATGAGAGATTATATCTGTAAGAAATCTACCACCTTTGGGGTTTTACGTGCTAAAAAAACATAGATTTGGTGGTACCAATGGCTTCCAATGGTTTAACGATGTCTGGTGCTATGAGCCGATACCCAATACTTGGCATCAATTGGATTGTATAGGTTATATCCCAGCTCCGCGCGAAGGCCACGCAGCTGCTCTTGTCGACGACGTCATGTACATATTTGGAGGTAGAACGGAGGAGGGAACGGATCTTGGAGACTTAGCAGCCTTCAGAATCACTTCTCGTCGTTGGTATACTTTCCAGAATATGGGTCCTTCGCCATCACCACGTTCGGGTCATAGTATGACAGCACACGGGAAGCAAATCGTCGTTCTTGCTGGAGAACCAAGCTCGGCTACACGCGAAGCCCAGGACCTTGCCATTGCATATTTCTTAGATACTTCGAAGATTCGATACCCGAATGACGCGCAAATTCAACAAACCCCATCTGGCGAACGAGTTCAAGGTATGAGGAGACCGAGTGCAGGAGAGAAGAGTGGAATGGGCGCGAATCGTGGATTAAATTCAAGAGAAGGGCCGTCTGGCATTCCAGAGCCGAAACGCCTTGCAGGAGGGCGGGAAAGCATGATGAGCCCACCCAATGGTTATCGGGGTAATTCGGCGCCCGGTGTCAATGGCAATGATGCAAATGGTGTTGCTCCCGGTTCTGCACAGGCACCCGGTACAGGCACAAAACTTCCTCGTGCTTCCATTGCTCAAGCTCCACCTGGACCTCCACCACAACAACAACTCCCTGCCCCACGGGTCAATGGTGCTGCTCAAACACCCGCGACTCAAAAGCCGAAGCCTGCTGTGAAAACATCAGTCGATAACACTACCAGAAGTGCTTCACGAAATGCCAATACGGAGTCATCAGCAGCTACCGCCCGGGAGCGAGCCCTGTCACCACAACCGTCAGAAAGTCCAGTCGCCAACGGCCGCCGCACACCGAACGGAACGACGACATCGACGAGACCCACGACTAGAAAAACTTCCGACGAAACTTCTTCGATAGGAGGCTCGTTACGTTCAGCAAAAACTCGTCAGAACCGAGGACAAAATTCTTTGGACAGTATTACCGAATCGGCATTGAAGACTGCTACCACAGGATCTCCTTCTGTATCACGACAGGCTAGCAACGCTGTTCGCAACAGCTCCCAGGGTTCTGTACCAAATGAGGCTGTTGCCAAGGAACTTGAAGCTGAGAAGAACAAGAATGCTTGGTTGATTCAAGAGCTGGAACTCGCACGAAAATCCGGATATATGCCAAGTCCTGCCAGTAGTCCAATGATTGATCAACGTGCGCCAGAAACTTTTGGTGAACAAGATCGCCCATTGGTCGAGGCTCTCCTGGCCATGAAGGCTGAGCTGGCTAACGTTCAGGGGTCGATCGATAAGCAGGCTGTTATCGCTGCGAAGCAGATTGCTGAGGTGGAGAAGCAACGTGATGCTGCTGTGAGCGAGGCCGTTTATGCTAAGGCTAAGCTTGCTGCTCATGGAGGTGGTAACAGCCAAAGTGCTACTCCTCAGCCGGATCAGGATGTTCGTGATATCAGTGATATGTCATCAGACAGATCAACAGATATCGGTAGACGTTTAGCATCCGCGCTTGCACTTCAGAAGGAATTGAAGAACAAGGGGGATCTTCTGGTGGCGGAGCTTGAAGCTGAGAAGCAAAGTCGTCAGTTGGCGGAAGACACAGCAAATGGTGCACAACAACGTATCACCGAGCTTGAAGCCTACAAGCAAACTAACTCCTCGGAAGTCGAGAGCTTGAAGGTTGAGCTTCACGAGCTCCAGAAGTCAGCTAGGGATGATGCGACCCGATGTGCCGAGGCTGTTGCTGCCCTTGCCCTTTTGGAGGTTGACAAAAAGGAGCTTGCTGCAAAATACGAAGAGGCTATGGCTAACTCCAAGGATCACAGTGAGACTTTTGATTCACTCCGCGAAGCTGTCCATGCTTCCCAGGATATGAAGAATATGCTTGAACGTAAACTTGATGAGGAACGTGCCGAGCGATTGAGTGTGGAGGACAAGTTACGCAAGCTTATGGCTGAGCACGAGGAACGAACTGCTGAACTTGAAGGCGCTACTCGAAGACTGCGCGATGCTGAGGAGCTTGCTGAAAGCCATGCTCAAGAAGCTAGGACCCATCGCCAGGCTGTATTGTCTGGACTCGACAAGGTTGCCGCACGCGATGTCAGCACAGTTGATACTGCCAACGATGAGCGTGTGGTAGCATTGAAGACACAAGTTGAGGCTGCTAACGTTCTAGTCAAGAAGTACCAAGAAGCTGCTGATACCGCTTCTGAGAAGCTTCGCAGTGCTGAAGAACGTATTGCAGGTCTCGAGGCCTATCAAGAGCAGGCCAGCCGCGAAGGTCTCACGATTAGAAAGCAACTTCAAAATGCTATGCGCGAGACTCAATCACTGCAGGCAGCGAACTCGGAGATGAAGCATGCTCTTGCTAACCAACAGCTCGAGACTAATGCTATGTATGTTCAGCACAACACACTTAAGGATCTTCTAGGCGAACGTGGTATCAGCCCGAGTGGAGCAGCTCGTGCTAGCGCTAAGCGCCTGTCAAGCCCACTCTCTGTGCTCAGTGCTGCAGATCCTGCACAAGTGAAGGAGCTTGAGCAACAGTTGGCATCTGCTCACCAAGCTCACCAGGAGACGAAGCAGAATTACGAGGCACGCGAGCAGCAAGCTGAGGCCCAGTTCAGAGAGAAGCTGTCTCAGCTTGAGAACGACTACCAGTCCGCTGTACACTATGTCAAGGGTACAGAGAAGATGCTTAAGCGCATGAAGGATGAGCTCCAGAAGCACAAGTCTGAGAACTCACGTCTGAAGACTTCTCTTGATGAGTTGGAGGCACAGACATCTGCAAGATCACTTGAGGCTGCTGCCCCAGCACAATGGGAGTCTGAGAAGTCCAATCTTCATGAGAAGATTGAGGCACTCCAAGGCGAGCTGAGGAAGAATTCTGAGCAATTAGAGAAGCAGTTGCAGGAGACTAAGGACGAAATTTCCAAGGCACATCAAGAACGCGATCTCCATCAGAAGAACCACGAAGAGTCCCAACGTCAACTTGCCGAGTCCTTCGAGCAAGCTCGAGCTGATCTTACTCAATTGCAGAAAGAGAATTCCCTTCTTGAACGTCGGGCTCTTGATGCCGAGCAGAAGGTTTCTCTTCTTCTCGACCAAGTCGAGACATCAGTGGACAGCTACCGCCGCCAATCACGACTCCCAGATGGTAGCAATGGGCGCAGCCATTCTCGTACAACCTCTGTAGCAGACAGTGTAGCAGACAGTGTAGTCTCCGGGGACAGTGACTACACTGTCCAAGGTAACAACGACAATCGCAACTCATACGCACTTGATTCTCTTGCCTCGGAGCTTGAAACCCTCCGCACCCATTGGGAGACGACCAACAAGAACTATCGCCTCAGCAATGCCTTTGACTTCGAGAAAGAGCGTGGCGAGGGCGATAATGAGGTCTCGCTTAGCTCTAACCTTGCTGATTGGAGAAAGAGACTTGATCTCGAGGAGGAAGAGACTCGTCACAGAAAGGGGAGCGCCGACTCCGGTACCCTTGGTAGAAGCGAAAGTTTGCGCAAACACTCACCTTCTGGAGATCAATCTCATGCTGGCGCTAGTGGCACAAAGAACAAGGACAACGTCATTTAAGGCAACTTCATCTCTCGTCATACTTAATCACCAAAAGTTGGGCCTTGACCCTTTATTTCTCGCTTCCTTTACAAAGAACATGTAGATACACGTGCGCCTGCATATCCTCCTGTTCCGTTCTTACAAACGGCTTTCCCATACGGCATTGGACCTGTTACCTCTTCACACAACGCCATCATGCTCTGTTTGTTTTTTTTTTCTTTTTCTTTTTCGAGGATCATCTACTCTACCTCTCCCACATTCAACTTCCTCCGTCTCTTCTTCTTCACATGTTCCTCCTCCCCCCATCTACTGACGTCACGTCATAATGCGGCGAGAACGAACGCATACGAATATTTAGTTCTGCTTTCCCTCCCTCCCTTCCGTTATTCTGTTTCCATTTCGTTTCAAAGGAGGCAAGCGGTCTCTACCGTCCTTCCCACTATTCGTCATAGGAGAGGCGTTTTTTTGTACTGATTTTTCCTCCACCTTGACGCCCGCCCATGCGTCTGTTGTCTATTTGGTGCTTTCTTTTCTGCTCTTTTTTACTGATTGTTTGTGTCGCCTCTTTTTCCCCCCTTTATTGCACCCTTTTCTCGTTCTATAAAGATGTCGATTGTCGATTGTTGATTGTTGATGTGATCCTGGCGATGTGGAGAGGGGAGATGGGATGGACCACCCTAATGTATGATATTTGCTGAGCGTTTTTAAGAGGGTGGAAATTCAATGGTTTGATAACGTGTTTATTGTGGACTCATGTAATTGGTTTACTGTGACTGTAATCGTGATTAGGATCGTGCTTGTGAGTCAATAAATGATGTATGATTATGTTTTGATGATAATGAAATGGATCTATTCGAGCCACTGACGCTAGTCTATCTCAGATCTACCCAACATATACTCCACCAATGCAGAACGCTATCTATGCACATTCCATTTAACCTATCTCTTCATCTCAGCCCCCCACCCCTCCCTTTCAAGCGCCCACTTCACCCCTTCAAAGACATCCGCCGCCGTAGCCTTGGGCTTATATTTCGGCTCCGTGCCCTCCCTCCACACCCCTGTCTTAACCAACACACTAACCCACTCAGCACCACTCTCACTCTGAAAGTCATTCGCGCCACGAATATCACTCTCGGGGTTATCCCCAAGCATATAAACACGCTGCAACGGCTCACCCCCACCTCCAACCAGCTTCTCACGATGCCGCCCCAGCACCCGCTCGGCATAGCGATACGTCAGGCGGTGCGGCTTCCCAATGACCGTGCGACTCAGCTGCGCCCCGTCCGTAGTCGCGTTCCACACGCCCTCCAGCGCGGCCTGGAACCCGCCCTGTCCCAGCCGCGACTGGAAGTAATCCGTCGCCCAGAACAGATCCGGGTTCGAGAAATACAGCGGCGGCTGCCCGTCCTGCTGCCACCCGTTGTTGGGCAGGCTGGTGTCGCCGTTCTTGGGCGACAGCGTGCCGAGGATCCCGTTGCTCGAGAGGAGGCTGTCTAGGATTAGCTGTGTGTCCAGCGCCCAGTCGCGAGGGTCGTTGAAGACGAAGATGGCGTCGATTTTGAGGGATTGTGAGGGGTTCGTTGGCGAGATCGGTAGTGGGAGCGGTCGTGTGCTTCCTGGTGGTGGGGGTGCGGGCGATTTGAAGGGCCAGATGTTTGGCTGGGCGGCGATGATGTCGCCGGGCGTGATGACGTTCTTGAAGCCGTAGCTGGAAGCCGTCAGTTTGTGGCTCTCGTATCGTGAGATTGTGCCCTTGATGTGCTGCCTACTTACCGCTCTGCTACTTTTCGACACTTGTCTCCATCGCCGCCGGTCACCAGAATGCACTTGTCCTTCAAGCCTTCACTGCCGTTCATTCCATCTACTAACTCCTGGAATGGTGTGTGCGATTGCACAAAGTTCTCTACTGAGAGAGGTACATCGAGCTTTGAGACTAGTTCTGCTACTCGCTCGCTCTCGTGCTTGCCGCCTCCATTGGTGAGGAATATGAAGGGGATCTGTTGGGAGTGCAGGTAGTTCAGAGCAGCGGAGGCGCCGGGGATCGGCTGGGAGGAGCGCAGGAGCACACCATCGATGCTCGTGGACTGTTAGATTGAAAGATGGTAGAAGAATTGTGTGGAGCTGGCTTACTCGAATGCGAATGCGAAAGGCGGAGAGGTCTTGGAGGCCGAGCGATTGAGGGCTGAGTGCTGTAGGTGTCGGACTGCTGTTGCGTAGCTATGACGAGGTTGTGGTCGTAGCTGTTGTGTTGTGATGGCTCGGGAGCTTCCAATTGATTTTTTGAGTCCCTGAAAAGCTCGCAATCTGTTTGTAGGGAATGCAATAAGGCTTGGAAGCCTTGGTGAGAGCCGTACGGACATTTTTGAAGAGATATGGAGAACTTGGAGGAATGATGATGTCGTGAGTGACTTGGGAGCCGTATCCGGATCATTGTTGTTACGCCTTATCTTAGCTTAGATACCCCTGTACCCCCACGTTTCGTACATTCTAGTATGCTCTGCCCACTATCATTATACTAGCCTGACTATTTCAAATTTTACACCTCCTTTTTGTTTTGGATTTGAATACATACAAGGCTATAGACCTCAAGATAAGATATAGACCCTAAGTATCAGGTTTTCAAATGAAGGATACACTGTGCGAACCATTTTGGGTGAGGTAGCCGCTTTGCAAATCCTACAGTCTAAAATCAGCGATGAAGATGACAAAATATATACAGCCAAAAGGCTCACGCGTATTTCGAAGATCTGACCCTCTGCAAGGTCAAAACACAAAATTCATCGTATCCCTGAACCTGATCATTGCATGTCAATGGAGCTGGGTTTTCAGCGTAATCGTGAGCATTAATATTTTTAAATGCGAAAACCGCCATAACACGTTGATAAGGGTGACGATGGAGACGTGGGGACTCTATAATGTCACCAGACGTACGTGTATACTCAAGCGGCAGTTCGACATCGATAATGACTGGGGGCTCTTGCAGCGATTACACATACTGGTACAGATGGATACCTATGTGAGGTGAATCTTTAGTAATGTCTATTGGATGCTATAGCACTGTGTATATGTTAGCTTAAAATTCGATAATGCCAAAGCATATGCCTCCTATCCAACGGTTGCTGTCCAAATTATTACAGTAAGCAAGCCTTGCAGTTCTATTCTCTATCAAAGCAAGCGACTACAATTTGAATGGACAACGTTATCTACAAGCCTTAAGCACACAAATACATACTATAGCGATAATATTGTTGCGTCTAGTATTAAGAAATAACTGATTTATTCTATTTACTCGGCGCTAATTGGGACTGGTAATGCTGAAACTTATAAGTGTTATAAGCTTTCTATTTTTATTTACTCGCGTAGCAGGAGTCGATAGCTATAAATGCTACGAAGTTTGAACGGGATCACATATAGATATCTACTTAGAGGTCAGATTGTCGCACCTTTTTGAGGATCTTTCTTTCCATTCCTGGATCATGAGGATCATCATCCGCGGTTATTTTAAAAATGATCTTCTCACATGATGGTTGGTATTGCAGCTGAGGTGAGCAACAGTAAGCCCAGCCCATGAGTACCGAATTGGAAAAAAGGGCCTAACACTGCTATTAATCCTCCTCGGGCAATCAGCCTTAAGCTTAGAACTTCGTTCTTTGCTAATATAGACAGTGAGGGTGTCATATCTTATATAAAGGTGCAGTATTGAGCTCTTCACTCAACATCTAAATCACTTCAAGACAACGACATATCACAACAGCACACTGCTATCCTCTCATAACATACACGAACTTTATACTATAACATCCTCAACTCTTTAAAAGTATGTAGGCAACGAGCTCTCATCCGAAAACCCCTGTCATTCTAATCAATTGTAGTCGGTTATCATGGCCAATATCATATCTCAAGCCGAGGGCGCGGGAGGCAAAGTTGAAGGCGTTGCTAGTGCTCCAGGCCACGTCATTGGTCAAGCTTCTGGAGATATCAACGACGCTAGAAGTGCCGCACGTTGGTGGAAATTCTGGAGTTGCTGCTTTTGATCCTGAGGAAGACAGCGGAGAGGTGGCGGATATCAAGTGTTTAGCTGGGTTGCGAAGAAAAGGGAATAGAGAAGGAGGGTAGTTCTTTTGTAATCAGCTTTGATTTTGAGATATTTTACTTGGGTTTTAATCAATGGGTTATCTAAATATAAATGCATGTGCATAATAGATGGGTTTACACAATGCATTTACTTCAAGCTTCAAAAGAAATCTGTCGAGGTATAATATCTAGTGTTGTATATTAGTTAGATGTATGATCTTTAGATCAGAATAAGTAAAATTTCTAGTATGTTTTACAACTAGAATGTATTATTTTTACATTAAAGTAAAGTACAATTTCTAGCATTTTATACTATTCGAATATATAGTTTCTAGATTAGAGCAAGGTATAAATTCGAGTGTTTTATACTACTAAAATATATAAGTTATAGATAGAGCAATAAATCCGCTATAAGCTTCGACGCAAATCTATCGAGGTAAATTTCTAATGTTTCATACTACTAAAATGTATAATGTTTACATTAGAGTGAGGTATAACTTCTAGTGTTTTTTGCGACCAGATTGTATAGCTTTTACATGAGAGCGAGGTATACAATACGTATGAGTCGTTGATTCCCGAATGGAAGGCTTTTCAAGACTCCATCACTTGCACGTCAATTCTACCTTAAAGCAGCTAGCTACCCTCCACCGTGAGACATCTCCGCAAATTAAGCAGCGGGGTGACCCTATCATCAGTATTGAGCGTATGGGGTTGTCAAAATGTCAAGAGTAGCCCAGTCATTCAAACAAAGCTCTACATTTTTGAGTGGTCAATGATAGAAGAACATATGGGCAAGTATGAGGCAAAATCACAACATAGTCAGATGAAAGCACAAATATCACATCCACAGTGATCAATCAACGTGACATGAATCATTCCTCATTTTATTCTAAACTTATCTAAGGGTTCAATCTCTTAGGCGTTCTCGGGAAAGCACAAGCCAAGTGCACACTAGGAAGCTGCAAGTACCAAGCAACGACACGGTCCAAACCAATACCTCCACCACCGTGAGGAGGAACACCAGCACTCTTGAAGATGTCCACGTAGTCCTTGATACCGGCAGATTCGGGGTCAACGCCCTTCTGCTTGATACGCTCGACGAGCTCCTCGGCAATGTGAATTCTCTGACCACCAGAGAGAATTTCCTGGCCACGCATCATGAAATCGTAAGCGTTGGTGACCGCAGGGTTCTCAGGATCGACCTTGGCGTAGAATGGGCGGGCGCCCTCAGGGAACTTGTCGAGGACGTAGAAGTCAGTGTTGTACTTCTTGCGCACCAAAGCTCCGAGCGCCTTCTCCTGTGCAGTGCTCATATCCTCGTCATCGGTGACATTTCTGAATTCCTCTGGACCCTCCTCACGGAGAAGCTTTTGACCTTCAGCAAAGGTGAGACGTACTTCCTTACCCTCTTCTGGGAGGAGGAACTTCTCAGATGGGTAGACGGAGCGAACGAGCTCGATCTTATCAGCACATCGCTTCTCGAGTCCCTTGAAAATGTAAAGGAGAACACCCTCCAAAACGTGCAATACCTCGTGGTAGTGCTCGTTGATCTCCATCTCCAGATCGAGACCAGTGAATTCGGTCATATGGCGTGGAGTGTTGGAGTTCTCAGCACGGTAGACTGGGCCAATACAGTAAACTCTTTCGCGACCACCAGCGATTTCAATTTGCTTGTAGAATTGTGGGGATTGAGCGAGATAAGCGTTTCTTCCAAAGTATGGGAGCTGGAAGACATTAGCACCTCCCTCAGAGGCAGCCTCGATGAGACCTGGAGCCTCGAACTTCTCGAATCCGTGGTTGTCAAGGTATTCCATGAAAAGTCTCTGGACCTCGAAACGGATTGTAGCAATAGCCTGATTGACTGGGGCGCGCTTGTGAATAACTGGGTTGTTAAGATGTGTGCTGAGAGTAGCGATTGGAGTACCCTCTGAGACATTGAGCCCTGTGGAAGCAATTGTTAGTTCGTAGTCCGGACAAGGGTTACAAGAGAGGAATAAATACCTTCAAGAGCCTCAGAAACACCCTCATCACCCTCTTCAACACTTCCAACAGCAATAGACGCAGTAGCGACTGACATTCCAAGAACCTCTGGAGCAGCAGCAACAAGGTAGCACTTGGTAAGGTGCAACTCGTAACCACTAACTCTAGTGCTCTTGACAGGCTCCAATGGCTTCTGAACCACAGCCTCAATCAAGACCAAAGACTCCAGCTTCAAGCCTCCGATCCACTTGACCATCTGCTTGCTAACAGGAGTGTTCTCTGGGCTGGCAGCAACAACACCCTGAATGCTCCAGTCTCCTCTCTTTCTCAGCTCAATGAAAGCCATCTTAGCGCCCTGCATTCTAGCATTCTGGATCCAGCCTCGAATTTGAATTGTCTTTCCAAGGTGCTCCTCGCCAATCTCGTGGAGGTCAGTCCATGGGGCATCGAGCTTCTTGCCAAGCTTAGGAATAGCTCCATAGTTTTCCTTAGCAAGGTCCTCGGTGTTCGCACCACCACCCTGAGCCTTCTGCGCAGCTTCACGCTCAGCAGCCTTGCGGGCCTTCTCGGCTTCCTTTGCGGCTTTGGCGGCAGCCTTTTTGGCGCCCTTCTTCGATTGCTCGCCTGCTCCGTCGGCGGCTGGAGCTGCAGCTGGAGCTTGAGCCTTGGAGTCTTCGGTCGGCTTTGCGGGTTCCATTGTCGAGATGATCAATGACTATAAATACTGTTAGATCTATTATAGTTGGTTGAAGAGGGTTTGTTTACATTTTATGGGCAAGTTTCTGAGTCACAACTATTGTTGCTCATGTCGCGCGTATGATGACTGCAAATCATGGTGCGCGCTAGCGCCAAATGTTAGCGAATCGTCAGCCTTGTCGAATACCCCTCCACCCCACCAAGGCTAAGAATGAGCAAGAGAGTTGGATTGACCAGACATCGTGATGTATGTCGATGTTTGTCAATGTTGTTCATGGTCACGAGTAAGATGAGTATAATCACTTAGGAAACCCATAGAAACTCTGATCTCCAGCTTCAATTGAGTGCCTTTCACAATCGGCACGGTTGTAAATCACTCTTGAAATTTGTTCTCCCAAGTATTCCTATAAACAAAATCTCCCAGAGCAATTTTACTCTTGATCATCTCAAGATTGGAAGCTCTTTATACGGATAGGAAATACGGACAGGAAACATCCCGAAACCGAAGTATCGTCAATATATCGACATTATACGCGAACTGGTTTACGGAGATGCAAGCGTAAATCCCACCACGGCTCATACTGCCTGTTATAACCATAAGCATATAAACATAATCAATCCATCGAACCTCCACATACCCAAGGACTACGGAGTAGGTAAGACAAGCAGATTTCGACGGATGAAATATCCGACACTTCGAGTAAGTATGGACACTTTATAGGACGATATCGTCATCCATCCTGACATAAGCTTGTCATGCCACCCAATCATACAGCTCAATGTCATACAGCATAGGTAACCTGGGAAGCCAAATAGCCTTCCCAGAATTCCGAAGTCTTGAAAGAATCTCGAATTTACAGCCTATACTTCCAGAATGTGCCCAACAAAGCCTTATCTTATGCCTTGACCCTCAGCCCTGTTAACAAGGCAAGAGTTCTATGGCTCGCGATGAAAGGGACACACAAAGCAATTGAGCCGGAAGCATGCAATGAATGCAAGGCTAGACAATAATCTGCCGCCACAGATAAATCCATATTATCTTACAGCAGAATTATCCTTACAATATAACAAGATGCGGATGGTGGTCGATTACAAAGGTTAGTCACACACAAGGACCATGCAACAAGATCTCTTCCGTAATCTATTTCCGTCCACCGCACGCAAGCGGGCAAGTCTCAGTCCGGCCACGACACGACCGAGGGCCGAAACAGCGGCTAAATTCCACCTATTACCGCAACGAGATCTGTACCGAGAGCAAACCATCACAGAAGTTGTGTCAAGCAAGGCTTTCATTCCAATCGTCTTTGTTGCAATCTGCAAAACAGGTATCCGAGTCGGCGCAAGCAATTTTTTCAATATTCAGTTGCGGTAGTACACGGTCATGTCATGGTGTGTACAAATATCTCACCTCGCCACAGATGAAGAGACACCCAGCTTGCGTAGCTTGTTGCCTCGTCGCCGTCCAGTAGTAGCATAGCATAGCTAGCTGTTGAAATGCAGTGGAAGCACGAAACACCTTTCGACTCCATACCCATTCCTTAGTCGGAGGAGCCTTGAACGCCTTAGTACTATTATTTCCGTGAGCACAACGCAAGATTGACTGGGTCAAGGCTCGCCGGGGTTGTGGTCGCGGTCGGGGCGGGCGGCAGCACGGCTACAGCGCCTGGTTGCGATCTACAGTGCATTCAGCGAACCAGGGAGTCCAAGGCGTGAAGGTGGAAAGATTTGCGAACCAAGAGCAGCTTCAAGCTGAGTGAGCCTGATGCTGATCCTAATCCTAGACCTGAAGCCTGAGCTTGAGCCTGAACTTGAGCCTGAACCTGTGGTGCTAGGTGCCAGGCAGTTTCTGTCAGACAGGCTGGCGTGTGTGGATTGAGACGGCAGCCTCGAGGGTTTCATGCTGCTTCACCATGGTTGGGCATGCGCGATTAAAGTAGTTTGAGGGGTGGGATGGCATTATTGGGTATTTTGTGCTGATGTCTGCGAAGAGAGCACTGATCTTGAAAACGTGATGTACTTTGTTCATGTGTATTGTGTAGGGTAGACTTGACTGCAGTGCTGACAGCACTCTGTATGTTGCTGAATAAGGTAGGTAGTTGTTGATGCGGTTAAGGGCCTGGAATGAGGTAGCATGTATGTACTTCGTATGCTGTAAGAGCGATTCATACCAGATATGTATATAGGTACATTCATGTACTACGTAGCATAAGCATAGACTGGCAGCCCGTTCGACTATAGACGCAGCCATACGAGAGACATGATGTCTCTCACGCAGATAAGAATCGTTTGATACTCTGTCGTCGCGCAAGCTCAGCAAAGACAACATCATCTCGGCATTAGCATTCGATCATCCATTCCAACATCAGATAACTTTCTGACCCCAGCGGCTCACAGGATCTAGTTCTTTATCTCAGTGTCTTAATACGTACTCAGCTGGACCAGCCATCTCACAATCTCATCTTCCCTCACCCAACGTCGAAACCCAACTCTGAGGTCATCAAAAACCCAAACCAACACACAAAAATCCAGAAAGCGTAACTTTATAGCTTAGGATGTCAGGGTATTGCTGGTGATATGGGGACTGAGACCATGGATAGGCCTTGATCTTTTGCGCGCTTTACTTCCTCGATTTTTGGCGTTGGAGAGGTGATGCTTGGCATCGAGACCTGATGATGATGGCCGCTTCGGTGAGCGCGCTATGTCAGTCGGGTTGCGTCGCCATGGGGAATGACCCACTGCGTATTGTCATGCTAAAGCACTGGTGCACGACACTGGAATGCAATCATGTCGGAGGCCGAGAAGGGTAGTTCCTAGATTCGTTTGGTTCTAAACTGCTGGTAAGTACAGCATCATCACGAGCATGACATTCTCCACCTCACTGGCATTCGACCTGGCAGAATTCTGGCGTTGGGGGGACTCGTGATGGAGCATCCGTCGTTGAGCGAAGGGCGTCGTGTGCTCCGTACGGGAAAAGTGTTTTGTTCATCTCAATTAACGATGTGTATCTTCTTCACATGGTTCGGCGTCGGGCTTGGTGGTGGTTTCTTGGTACGCCTTATTGATTTGCTGAGGTAAAACTAACTCTACCTAGTTTGTCGCCTCGGCTTGTTGGTGATAGACTCCCGGACAGGCTGGATCTGGTAAGGATGTGGATGTACTCCGACTGTTCTGGACCATGCGGGATTAGGCAAATGATTCTAGCGTTGCTTGTTGCTTGTTGCTTGTTGCTTGTTGCTTGGAGGCGGCTGCGGAAAGGATTTATCTGGCGGATGGACCTTCACTTTGGATTTGATACGCCATGAGTGATGAATGAATATGAATGAACAGTCTTAGACTACTCTGTGTTGAGGTTTTATGTTCAAATACACAGATTAGCACGTTGATGATTTGAGCATAAGGTCTTCACAACTACTGAGTATTCTATCTAGTTGAGGTGATTGATTGCGGCCGTGAATTATAAGGTAGTTGATGGGCTATGGATTCGTACGTGGCTTAGATTTGCCTCTTACGCCTTTTCTGCCTCTTCTGATGCCTCCGCCTCACCACATGGACATTTTACCTTCACCGTCGCCAGTCTCTTATGCCTCCTCAGCTGCCTTACGCATGGTAACAGTGACGCAGGCCATAGTAATACGAAGGGCTATTCCAATAAACGCACGTATCCATGAATAAGGCCTACTCGCAAACATGTACTGAACGGAGTTAAACGTATTCATACAATTCCCGAACAGCGGTCATCGCGACAAATAAGAAAATCGGTTGTTCTTTTCAAATGAAAACAAATGGCTGATCACTCAGATATCCAACGCAAAAAGCCGAGTCCAAAACCCCCCCCGGTATAAAACAGTTGAGTGCCTTGGAAAAAAAAGTCAAAATTAAGAAAGAAAAAAAGACTCAAAACTCCACTCCACTCATCGGGCAGCCCAAGATCATCACATCCCACCGCATGAACCCACTCTCGATATTCAACGACTAAGGTACCATCTGGCACTTTGACCTTATCCGCATCCACAATCTGCTGCACGTCTACGGAGCTCTTTCACTTCGTATTCCGTCTCCCACAAGGCCCTATATCCATTCATATCCATACATATCCATATCCGATCCCATACCATGCCATCCCATCTTCCCCTTTCCGAGCAGGAGGCGGAGGGGGGAACGATGATCGATTGAGGATCAAAAACTATTTCCATAATCCCATGGACCGGTTATTATCGCTCTCGACTCGCCCAGATCAACTTCGCCCCTGGTATTTATTTACCTTACCATTATTGTAGGTAATCTGTACCAAGATGGACAGGCCGGCCCCCACCTGACCCCATACAAGTATGTATGTACATACACACATACATACATACAGAGTTGTGTACCGGGTCCGTATCAATAATCAATCGAATAGACCTCACAATTCATCTAAGTATTCAATGCTCTACTCTATTGGAATACACCCTGAAGTAATACTTCACTTACCTTACCTGACCTTCCCTCATGTTAACTGGTCGGCCCCCACTCCGGAAGCTCAGATCTCCTTGGCCCAAATGTAACCAACCTGGAACTGGAACTGGAACTGGAACTGAATCAGGCCTGTCAGCCACCACCGCCGCTTACACATCCGAGAAAAGAGGGCAAGGCGATAAAAGAGGCCCGAAAGAGGCAGACAAAGGGTGTCCAAGGTTTATGAGTTTATTGCCATCATCGGCTCATGAAGTATGTCGAAGTCAACTTGACTCGTGTACGTAGTATGTACAGATTGTTCTGGTCTATATCATATCAGCCAATGATCTGGGTTATTGAGGATGGTTCGTTTATCTACGTGACGATTGAGAATCTGTATGTCTTTCGTATGTATGTATGTATGTATGTATGTATAGACGAGATATAGATAGATCTATTCGATAATACACTGCACGAACAGAGTATTGTTATGACTACATATAACTTCAATCTGAATTACAAGCTGCTTTACCGTGAGCCTAAGCATAAGCCCAAGACTTCTGTGCCTCTTCCTCTGCCTCTTCCTCTTCCTCCTCCTCTCCATCTCAGCTCTCGTCGCTCTCACTCTCGCTTGAGGCTCACCCAATCTCAACACATACAGACAGTAACGCATAAGGTAGAGGGAAAGCTGCATTCACAGACTAAACGCATGAACGCAACGGACCACAACACAACACAAACGCTCTCCACAGCACAACGCAACGCTGCTCCATACAAACTACCAGATACTACCTCACTAAGGTACTTCAGCCTCGACCAGCGCAAAGGTCCAGCTACCAAGGTACGGACTACAGATTGTTGACTATTGACTACTGACTACTAAACCTTACTCACGAAGTCTTGGTACGTACCAGCCTCCTTCTACTCTGCATTATTCGTTCTAGTAGACGGTGGTATCCTACTTGCATTCGATTCTCTTCATCCAAAGCAATCCATCATCCTCTCCTCTCTTAGAGACGACACTTTCTTCCCTTCTCCATAATAACAAAGCACATCTCGTCTGCTACCATCAACTCCAAACTCCACCGGATATCACCTTGCCTTGACCTTACCTACCTTACCTGACCTTACCATCGTCATTCATATAGTATCCACGCGGATACCCATACCATACTCTAGACCCCATACAAAAGGTACATATACATACTTGTACTGTACGGTACATACATACAAGACAAAGACAGGAATGTGTATCAGGCATTATCTGACCTGACCTGATCTGACCCCTCTCCTCTTCGTACTCTGGAGCTCCATAAGCATCACACGCACCCCCATATCCATCTATTGGTTACCCACAGAGTACCACAGCACCACAGTTGACCAAGGTCTCCTTTCTTGCATCACTGTCCTCTTCTGTACTACAGTCTTGGCCCCCCAGCATCTGCCAATCTTTCAACGTAGTATCCATTGCCTGCCAGTGTCAGCCTACTACAATTCATAGTTGAAGCTGGTCACAGCTTGACCTTGTCGTGCTTGATCTGAACTTGTTGCTATTACTGGCACAGCACAGCACAGCACAGCAGACCACAGCAGAGCAAAAGAACTTACTCCTCACACACTGGTCAACTGCTAGGACTTACTCTGCCACTACTGTCTATGGGAGAGCAATTCCTCTTGTCCTTCCTACTGGCAGTGTGATCTTGCTTTGGTGTCTTGCCAAAAAAAAAAACTTGCATCTTCACGGACCTTCTCCTCACCTAACCTAACCTAACCTTACCTTACCTTACCGTTTCTTACCTTACCCTCAACACTGACACTCACCAAAAAGTCCCTCTCATTTTGCCTGCACAGCACCTCGCAGCACGCACACGCACACGCACACGCACACGCGCACACGCACAAACTCACACACCTACCATCCTACGCCTCACCCTCACCCTCGCCCTCACCCTTCTCACTCTCCCTCTCACCCTCTCACACCTCCAATCTCTCTCACCTCTCACTCACCGTTGGGCACTTACTACTTACTACTCATCACCATCCACCTCCTCCTCCTCCTCCTCCTCCTCCCCCTCTTCCCCTCCTTCAAATCTCGCATACCCGTTGCAAATTTGAACAATTCAAGGGAAAGAAGAAAAAAAACACAAAACAATTGCATACCAAACAAGCCCCTCAAAAGGATTAATAAAAAAAAAGAAACTCCACTTCACCGCTTGCATTCAATTCTCGCGAAAGGGTTTTGACACATTCACTAATCAGGCCTTCCTCGTCTAAACAGACACACCATCTCACCGCTCTCACGCTACCCTTAACATCACCAAAGGTCTTACCAACCTCAGCCGCTTCTTACTTTCACATACAAACATCCAACACCAACTCCCTCTCCATCTACCCAACATCGTCGACACCACAAATCGGACTCCCGACTACCTCAGAGTCCATAGCTCAAAATGACTACTATGGTGAATCCACCCGCTTCCAAGTCGAAATCCAACCCTCTGGTTTATACTCCCTTTCATCCACGCCGTCTACAGCACCGTCATGTTTACATCTGCCGACCTTCGGGGTCAAGGCTGGCATCTCACGATGCATCGTGGTGGTTCTTCGCTTTGATCTTGCAGTTTCCGCATCCACAGTGCACTCATTCCCCATTCTTACCGCAACATCCATCATTTCACATGGTTGACATCATCACTAACTTCTGCAGGATCTTCGTGTAGGTAACAAGTACCGCATCGGCCGTAAAATCGGCAGCGGCTCCTTCGGTGACATCTACCTGGGTACCAACATCATCTCTGGAGAGGAAATCGCCATCAAGCTCGAGAGTGTCAAGGCAAAGCACCCTCAACTCGAATATGAGGCTCGTGTCTACAAGTCCCTCGCTGGAGGCGTCGGTATCCCATTCGTTCGTTGGTTCGGAACCGAGTGCGATTACAATGCTATGGTCCTCGATCTTCTCGGTCCATCTTTGGAGGATCTCTTCAACTTCTGCAACCGCAAGTTCTCGTTGAAGACCGTTTTGCTGTTGGCCGACCAGCTCATTTCCCGCATCGAATACATTCACGCTAAATCCTTCATTCATCGTGATATCAAGCCAGACAACTTCCTCATGGGCATCGGCAAGCGTGGAAACCAGGTCAACGTCATTGATTTCGGTCTTGCCAAGAAGTACCGTGACCCAAAGACTCACTTCCACATCCCATACAGGGAGAACAAGAACTTGACCGGTACTGCCCGTTATGCATCCATCAACACTCACTTGGGTGTCGGTAAGTTCGATCTGTAATCTCTGTGATGTGTTCATTACTGACCTTTCCTTCACAGAGCAATCCCGTCGTGACGATATGGAGTCCCTCGGATATGTCATGCTCTACTTCTGCCGTGGTTCTCTTCCATGGCAGGGACTCAAGGCTGCCACCAAGAAGCAGAAGTACGACCGTATTATGGAGAAGAAGATGACTACCCCAACCGAGGTCCTTTGCCGTGGCTTCCCCAACGAGTTCGCCATCTACCTCAACTACACTAGATCCCTTCGCTTCGATGACAAGCCAGATTACTCCTACCTCCGCAAGATCTTCCGCGATCTCTTCGTCCGTGAGGGTTTCCAATACGATTACGTTTTCGACTGGACCGTCTACAAGTACCAGAAGAACGCCCAGGCTATTGCCCAGGCCGCTGGACAACAGCCAGCTCAGGAAGAGGAGGACAAGCCTGGCCGTACTCGTACCGCCGCAGGCACCACTGGTGCCACTGCTGCCCAGACTACTGCAAAGCCTGGTGCTATCTCCAGCTCTCGCCGTAAGGTCGTTGAGCGTGGTGCCAGTGGTGCCGCTGACACTCCAGACACTAGCCGCGCCGTTGGTGGAAGTGATAGGATGTGAGTGTCTTGCTTAGTTCCGGTTCCTTGTAAGGGATCTTTCTCCTTCGCGTTTGGTGTACTTCTTAAACGCTACTTACGCGGAGAACTGTATGCTGACTAGATTGGCTGACGCTATAGTCTCCGAAAATAGGTTACGTTCTGCTTCGAAAGGTGCAGCTACTGGTTATCCAGCTACTGGTACTTATCGACCAAAGCGTGACGATGCAACTGGTCAACAGCCATGGTACTGATTTTTCCGTTTGACAACACTCCCTTTGACTTCGAGATTCGACTATCCATTGGTTCAGTGTTGTTTTGTTAAAACCCCACTCCATGATCGACCAAGTACAGCACATTTTCGCACGATATTTATCAGTACTGGCCTGAACACACAACTCATCTCTTGTAATTTGCATTGTTACGCTATGAACTCGTTGAATTTATCGGTCTTCCCGAACTGGCTCGTGCAGCTTTGGACTTCGACATGGTTTTATTCGCTTTGGATTATTCTCTACAAATAACCAGTAGCGCCCGAACCTTTCGACGTCGAAGCCCAACGAACGGCAGTCCGATGGCATCCTCTATTTCCAGACGAAGATCTTGACAAATTGTGAACATTCATGCTCACTCGACTTTGTCTCTGTTTCGGGTGTCATCTATTTCATTGCGAGCACGAACATGCAACAGCATCGACGAAGGATAGAACCGACCTGCCTCCATTTCCTGGCGTCTAAATCTCTCCCTAGCCATTCGTCCTTGCGGAGTTGGAGAATGTTCTTATTTTTTTTGATCATTAATTTCCTCCGCCCCATGGACCTCGAAATGACGCTCCTTTTCGAAACGATTCACTCCGCCCACATCAATCCCACCCGGAACTCGAATCCACGTTTTCGAATACGCGACATACGATCACGTCTGAATGGCATACGTCGTGTTTTTGCCCTGTGCTTTTCATTACTTTGTTTGCTTTTTTCGATTGTGTGGAGGATTTCAAGGGCTCAAGATTGTACAGGGCCGCTTCTGGGGAGGGTTTCATTATTTCCTTTGTTTTTCCTTTATTTTCCTTACAAACCAAAGGGGAGAGAGGCGAGGAGAGAGAAAGTCAGTCCGTTTTATCATGTCATCAATGCGTGTTTTTTTGCTTTTGCCTTTCTGCGATTGGGCTGTTTAATTTTTTGTTTTGGCTTCTCTTAGCTTTTGCAATTCGGCTTGCCGGCTTGCTTGGCTTGGCTTGGCTTTATCCCTTTACTTTGAAAATATTGCTTGCTGGAAACTTGGTGGGAGATATGGCTTGTTGGTGGATGGTTGTTATCTATCTGTCCTGGGGATTGGGAGGGATTGATGGGGTCCGCCGCTGGTTTTTGTCTGCCTAGAGTTAATGCATTGCATATCTTGCGATTGAGGTTTTATTTATGTGACGGTGAATTTGGTGATTTGAATGAGGGAGATTGCATAATGATGTGCTTGTAATTCTTAGGTTGGTCTTGAAAGAGCGAACATTGATCCGTAAAGCTTGTGATTTACCTTCACTCCTCCAGATATAAGTCTTTGGAAACACTCAATGAGGAAGCATGTTCTGGATCAGCCCAGTCAATTCATATTCATTGCTGCTTGGTATCATTTCTCATCAGCTAGCTACCTAGCCAGCCAATGTTACAAAACCCACCGACCTACCTACCTACATATCTGCTTTTGCCCCTCTACCAACCATCCACTACCCATACCCATTCCCAGAACTTCCCAAGTCCCACTTACCTATGAACCCACAGACCTACGAACGTACGAGCATGCAAACCTATCCTCATGCCTATTCTCAAGCCATAATAAGTCACCAAACCTACCTGTCATGCTCCCAGCAAGCTCTAGCAAGAAGCTAACAAGTGACCACCCACAAGTCCCATTCCAGCATGATTCCGCACCCTCGATACCAGATTATCAATCCCAAACTTCCCGAAACTCAAGTAGGTCCCGCTGCCCGTATAGTTCGCCTGCGATGGTGATGATCATGTCTAGTGTAGCGCGTGTGTTCTTGGTTGGGTGTGAGGTATCTTCTGTGGAGTTTGTGGGGAGCGCTATTGTCTGCTGTACTTCTTCCTCTGTTTCGGGATCTGGGACTACAGGGGCGTCTTCTGAAGCGTTTGTTGGCACTGCTGCTTCTGCTTCCACTTCTTGAAGGGCCTGGGTCTCGAGAGGATCATGGGTACTTCCATCGCCACCGTCAGCAATTCGAGAGAGGAGACGAGCACGAATCGTCTCGATATCCTCTTCAGCATTCTCCATATCCGCATGACGAGCCCCATCATCCTCCCCCTCTTCATCACCCCCCTCTTCCCCCCAAACCTCCCTCTCAACCTCAACCATCCCCTCCTCACCCCCCCAACTCCTCGCATCCTTAAACCCTACCCCAACCCAAACAGCCCTCTTCCCTAGCTCGCGCACAACCCCCACCTCCTCGCTCCCCAGCTCGCCCACATCCGGCAATCGCCCCAGCAGACTCCATATCCACGCACTCATCCGCACACCCACCTCGCGCCCGCGCCCCAGGAATTCGCTGCGCGTACTCACCATCCGCAGCACGCGCAGCACATCCCCCTTCTCCATCGCCGCTATCTCGCCCGGTACTGGGTCAGTGTGCAGTAACTTCCGTCGCCAGGATGCGTGGGAGGTCGTTGGTGGTGCGTGCGCGGTTGAGGCGCTGTATGTTGCTAGTTGGCCGCGGAGGGTTTGCAAGCGTGTGGTTATTGAGGCGAAGTAGGCCGTTTGCGCGTCGATTGTGCTGTGTGCTGGGCTTGGAGACGATGGTGATGATGTGGGCGAGGATGGTGCGGCGATGTAGGCGCCATCACCGTACCAGCCGCGGGAATCGCCTGTGCCGTCGGTGTACATTGAGCGGGTTGAGGGCTGAGGCGCGGTGAGGATGGTTGGGATGAGGGTTGCTTCTTGGCTGGTCGGGTTAGCATTTCATGAAGTTATTTTGGAGGTGAAAAGTTGAGGGTGTGAGGTTGGGATGGGATGGACGGGACGAGATGGTGAGGGTTGGAGGCTGATAATGGTGAACATACCGAACTGAGCGTAGATATGCTAGTGCATCCATGTCGCCATATTCTACATCCTCGTCATCCTCGTCGTCGAGACCTGGTATTGCGCTGCGTTGCCCAAATGTAGGGTCCAGCCGGCCTTGTGTGTAAGATTGCTTGGGCGATGAATCGCTCCGGTGTCTTTTGGGTTCGGTTGAAGAGTCATCGTTACTTGCACGGTTGCGCTTACGGTTTTTGGAGCCCATTTTGAAGGTGAATGTGCAGATTATGCTAGAATTAAGTTTGTGTCGAGGATCAGAGAGAGAGGTTCGTGATAACGAGAAGGCTGAGGACGAGGCTAGGTCGCGGGCACTAGTGATGTGGGATGGCGTGTGGGGAAATGTTAGGTACATATTAGATGCGCCTCACGACAACCAGCATCACAACATCATGGCGGACATTCCAGATATCGAAGAGAAGAGACCACGGCGCTCGGTGGTCAAGGCACGCTACAATGCAGAGAAAGATGATTCGCGGCTCTCGCTGCCTTTCTTTGCGCGTCTACCCATCGCCACGACTGTCTCTTTCCTAGCCGGCATGGGCCTGGGACTCTCTCACGGGTCAACGATCGCAGGTCTACGCTTCCGGGCTGAAAATGCTCACAGGTTACCGCAGAGCCCGACGGGCTGGTATCTCTACCACAAGAGCAAGAATTATAATGTAGCGCTTGGTGGCGTGAAGGAAGGGTTCAAGATGGGTGCCAAACTGAGTGTCTGGACGGCCGGATTTGTTGCAATCGAGAATGTCTTAGATGAGTATAGAGGCACTAAGGACTTCTTCAATACTGTTGGTGCTACTTTAGTCGTTGCCGGGGGCTTCAGTGTGTGGAGTGAGTATCTACTTTTATTCTTTCCTCTTATATGGTTATTTTTATTTTTATGTACACAAGTTATGCTGAGTCGGATGATGCTAATAATTTAGACAAATTTCCTATCATTACAGCGGCGAGGACGGCGAAGAAAGGTCTTACTATAGGACTTATATATGGGTTAGCCCAAGATGCAGTAGGACTTATGAGAGGCAGGAGGTTAGGCTATGTGGACCTGATTATAGGAAGACGGACGAGTGATGTTAGAAGTGGGAAGCTGGAAATTGTGTAAGAAGAAAAGGAAAGAAAGAAATATAAAGGGCAAAAGAGATAGTCGGGAGTTAAGCACAGCTGAATGCTTCACTGCAGCCATGAGGGAGCATGTCGTTTTATGTGATCTATCTTTCTTTTATTTTAGCAAATTGATACCCAAATCTTCCTCTTGCGAAGGGTCATTGTTCTAAGCAATTGTGATTTGCTTAATGAATATCTTTGTTCTTTATAACGTTCGCAGATGAGTCCAGATTGATTCTCTGGAAATTGGTCAATCAGGAGGCTGGAATTGCATCTGATGATGACAACAGTTGGGATTTTGGTAAAGTATATTGCATCAAGTATTGTAAGGGATTCGCGATTTTGGTGTTGTTTATGCGCCAATCATCATTTACTCGTAGATAGTTAATTGCCTTTCGTTACCAAGAACTTTGTACTTGCTTGTCTATGTATTCTATGCCGGACCATTGGAGAATGAACTGATGGATTTAAAAATTCTGCGCTATCTTGGAGTTTGTGGCTCTGGATAAACCGTGTGATAATCAATACTTGTAAGTCTCGACATCTACTCTCAAAATGTTGGCCCATTATGGACAATCTAGGTGAGTGAAGGAATCTTGGATTTTTTCGTAGTTGAGGTCTCAGTAGGAATCGGATATTGTCAACGCAATTCTCTTTGTGACAGCTACGGATATTTTATTTCGTGTCGAAATTCCACCTTATAACGGTCGCTGATTCCTTCCATCCCCATCTGGATACCATTTGCATCTCAGTTAACTATTTCGACAGCATTTCTCATTGTATAGAACCTACTGACAAGGATATATGTTCCCCGAAAGGATTTTCCAATTGACCCAAAGTCTCGAATACCCGACGTGCGCCCTCATCCTCGCCCCTCCCGAAAAGCTGCAGGTGCAAGACATCTATATATTTCGATGGAACAATTACAATACAACAGCACAATTTTGAGTTCCTGTCGCCATCCCTCCCTGCAATGATACCCTACAGATCCGATGTCTCTTTCCGTGTGCTTTCATCCAACCCTGTCCGCTAATCCTTAAAAGGAAGCTGGATTGCCTGAATGGAAAAGTCCAACAGGTCATGTAGCCTCCGCAATATCAGGCGCATCAAGCAATCACTTGAGGCATACTCTACAGCATAGTGTCGTAATCTCCATCCATATCAATGGCTAACCTCCGGCTTTCATATCACGAACTGCTGTTCATCTAATTTGTAACTCATATGTCTATTACGTTGAGCAAGGGGTCTTATCGTCGCTCGCCGCTCCATATAATTTTTTATCCGGCGACAGGCGCCTGTTTCCTTCTTCGTCAAATCATCGTCTGCTTCTTCGTAGTACCTGAGCACATACGAGCTCTACCCTTTCATCACACATATCCTACTGGCATGGAACGGACCAAAGACCCACAATATCTACACATTGACCTTTTACGTCGAATACCAACCAACAGTCCTCGTATGCCACGGCCCGTCATGCATGGAATATTCAAAGATTATTCTAAGATAAGCTAGGTAGGTGCCAATTGAAATATATACGTTAAGCGCCCGCTCAGTTTTCTGTTCGATTTTCTTCTTGTGCTCTAAGGATCTCTCTTGTCCTCCATTCCTACAGCCATGGTGAAATCAGTCTTGGTGGCCGCTGCGGCGCTCATCTCCACTGTTGCTGCTCTTGATGGTAAGGCCATGAGACATTCTCGTCTCCCAGTTGCGCCGACTATCATTGCTGAGGAGGGCGATACAACCATTTACAACTCTACCTTTGCCCAACTTGTGGACCATGATGACCCCAATAGTACGACTTTCTCACAGAGGTACTGGTGGAGCACAGAATTCTGGGAGGGTCCGGGATCTCCAGTATTTATCCATATGATCTACACGAAAGCTGTAGCTAACGTCTCAAGGTTGTGTTTTTCACTCCCGGAGAAATCGAGGCTGATGAATATACCGGTTACTTGACCAATAAGACCCTTACTGGCCAATTTGCAAAGGCTATTGGCGGTGCGGTTGTAATGCTTGAGCGTATGTATTAGTTCTGTTCAGCAGGGTTTTGCATATCTGAAAGTGCTTAGATCGATACTGGGGTGAATCCTCTCCCTACGATGTGTTGTCGACCGCAAATCTCCAATTGTTGAACTTGCATCAGTCAATTGCTGATATCGACTATTTCGCACAAAACATCGATTTCGAATTCGACACCAACAATAGTTGTCATCCAAGTAAAGCTGTAGGTTTTCTGTATTCATTTAGTGAGTGATACTAACGGTTCCAGCCTTGGGTCATTTCAGGAGGATCCTACTCTGGTGCACTATCGGCATGGACAGAATCCACTACACCGGGCACCTTCTGGGCATATCACGCATCGAGTGCTCCAGTCGAAGCTGTCTACGACTACGTAAGCGCCGTTTTGAAATTCTCAAGTGAAATCTAACGAATATATCAGTGGCAATATTTCTACCCAATTCAACAAGGAATGCCAGCAAACTGCAGCAAGGATGTTTCCCTCGTAATCGATTACGTAGACACTGTTCTCACAACAGGCACCGAAGCTAACAAGACAGCATTAAAGAGCTTGTTTGGATTGGCGAGCATTGAGCACGATGACGACTTCGCTGAGTAAGTCTTTCTCATCGCCATTTTTGGATAAATGCTGACAACAAAGTGTGCTTGCAAACGGGCCTTACCTTTGGCAATCTAACAGCTTCTATACCGGATACTCCAGTTTCTTCCAGTTCTGTGACGCCGTCGAGAACGTCACACCTAACAGCACAGTCCCAGGAGCCGAGGGTGTCGGTCTGGAGCTCGCTTTAGCCGGCTACGCCAACTGGGTTAACAGTACCATCCTCCCTGACTACTGTGCATCTTACGGCTATGATGAATGGCAAGACGAGTGGTCCACAGCTTGCTTTGACACCTACAATGCCTCTTCTCCACTTTTCACCGATACCACCGTCTATAACCCCATCGATCGCCAGTGGCAGTGGTTCCTCTGTAATGAACCACTTGCCTACTGGCAGGACGGTGCTCCAGACAATGTTTCCTCCATTGTCAGCAGACTCGTTACTCCAGAGTACTGGCAGCGCCAGTGCGGTCTTTTCTTCCCTCCCGATGATACCGTATACGACGAAGCTGGCCTCACCACCGAGGATGTTAACACGTACACCGGCGGATGGGACATCACTCAGAGCACTCGTCTAATCTGGACAAATGGGTATGTTTTTGACCTATTTTGGCGAGTACAATAATGCTGACTTTCCCAGTGAATTCGACCCCTGGAGAACCTCTGGCGTGTCCTCGCAGTTCCGTCCAGGCGGTGAGCTGCAAAACACTACTGAGCACCCACTGCAGATCATCCCAGGGGGCTTCCACTGCTCTGATCTCATTATCAAGAATGGACAATATAATGCAGGCGCGCAGACTGTCATTGATAACGAAATTGCACAGATCAAGGCATGGGTTGACGAGTACTATGAGCTTCAGGGTGGCGTGTCAAGACGGAGCTTGTAGAAAACAGGCTGGATTGAGGGCCAAAAAGAGTGATGGGAATCTTGAGGTTGAGGTGTTGGAAAGTGGTGTAGCTGGTATATAGTGGCATTCGTTGTATATAGTCGAGATTTATTTACCAACCGGTATGAATACAATACATCACTCCGATATCATGTTTGGTGAGTGGCTCTCGATAATTGAAAAGTTTAGATTGATGATGGGCCATCAAAGCATAAATAGTAGGATATACGTACAATATTGCGAACTGTGTGATGTTAAATTTGGGAGGCTGGCTACACGGGACTCTCCTGGGAGTCAGTCCAAGGATGGGGAGTGGCATATAAACAGATAACTGAGAAGATAAATCACATTAATACACTAGAAAACGCCTCCACTGAAGTATTCCGTGGTCTTCAATGTCAAAGCTCAAGTGTTGTGCTTGCTGATTTCTTTCTGGGTCGTACACGTGATGTTATTGCTATGTACTCGAAGCTCTTTTATATATCTCTCACAATATAAATTCTCGTGTTTTGAATGTTTGGTGAAGTTTTATTGTTCTGCTATGGAAGAGAGGTATTATAGTCGCCTCAAAAGCTATATTTGCATGCATACGATAGAAATGATACCCGATGTGAGAGAGTGAGTAATGAAAGTGAGCAACACAACCACACTTCACCTAGCACACTTCTCCCTGACAACCATTTATGACCGAATAAGCTCAACATTCTAAACTTCCAATGGTTGATTAGTGCAGTGGTCAGCATGTCTCCCCCACCCCCCCCCAAAATTGGAATTGGTAAGTACACGGCAAGCAAAACCTGCAAGCGGATTTTCTGCAATGGATACGAGACTGCACTCTCCTATCCATTGATCTTTTGCCGGTTTGATTCTTGCTCCAGCCTTTTTGCAAAAACATCCCATGATGAGCGTCTACGTTCACATATGACATCTGTCTGTCTTTTGGCAGTGCCAGAACAACATGTTCGCAAATCACTGAAGGGAGTCAAATCTCAGATAGAGACTGCTATATTAAAACCAACATGAAACTTGCAATATGTACACCAGGTATATTTTGCAATTGACATAATAAGTCGTATAAAGCCGAATGAATATCATCAGTTCTTATATAATAAAGCTTCCATCAAAGATATTTCAAGCACCATATAACTTGAGAAGTGCTACACTATCGAGGTTATTCTTCTTGGTGGCTATTCGTAAAGCAGTCCATCCACGTCCCGTTTCGAGATTGACGTCAGCCTTTGCTTCGAGGAGGTTTTCGACAATATTTCGGTGACCTTCATTAACAGCCGCGTGTAAAGCTGTCCATCCATCATGGGTGATAAAAGCAACCTCAGTTTTCGCGTTGATAAGCTCTTTTACAATATCCAAGTGACCCCATTTAGAAGCTGCCTGCAAAGCCGTCCATCCACCTCTAGTAGTAGAATTGACATCAGCTTTCGCATTAAGAAGCCTCAGTACAATCTCCAAGTTACCATGATCAGGAGCTACCATTAAGGGTGTGCACTCATGGCTAGTAGTAGCATTGACATGGGCCTTGGTTTCAAGAAGCAGCTGAAAATTTTCAAAGTGACCTCCTTCAACAGCCGCTTCTAAAACCGTCCATCCACGTTCAGTAATAGCATTGATACGAGCGTTAGCAGCGAGAAGCTTCCGGACAATAGCTAAGTGGCCTCTATGAGCAGCTGCATGTAAAGCTGTCCATCTATCTTTAGAAACAAAATTGACATTGACCTCCGCATTGAGAAGGCTCTGCACAACCTCCAGGCGGCCTCCCCGAGAAGCCTAAAAAAGCCCACTAGATAACTCAGCGCTAGAAGAACCTATTTTAATCAGAGCCTCCATGTACTCCGCTTTTCCAGTCACCGTATAGTAGTGAATCAGACGTTCTCATTTTTCGGGGCTCAATTCAGCTAAGGAGATATTATGCAGAAACACAGGGAAATATTTCTGCTTCTGAATCCAATTGTAAACGATAGGATCCTGGTCTTTATATTCCGATGAGGACCATGGAGTTTTGGTTAGACTATGAAAGCCACAAACCATTTGCTTCCGCAAGTTCCAAGTGAAGGACATGCCCTCTTCGAAGTTGCGAGTGTGAATTAGCCAGTAGTTTACAGCATGGTCGAGGAAGGGGTAGCCCAAATACAGCATTTCCATCGTATTTTCGGATTTACCATTCATCGCTATCGAACCGTATTTAGTTTTGGGGTTGTCCATAGACTTTTGATGTATCTTGTTGCTGATTCTCTGAGATATAGATGCTACGCTTGACGAAATTCCCGTATTCTCCAGGACCATGTCAATAACATGACCTGGAAGTTGAGTTGGCAATGATCCTGGTTTTCGAATCAAGGTCGTCTTAAAGTCGTTCAAGTTGAGATAGGTTACACATATCTCGCCAAAAAAGTGATCGGCTTCCACCAAGTTGATATGAAACTTTTGTAGACTCAGGTCCACTGGTTGTGCCAGAAGATGCTCCAAAATGCTGTGATGGGCAAATTGAACAGTATTTGACTCGTCATCTAGGTGAACTAAGTTCTCGCACCATGCGGTAATACGCTCTAAGCCGTTTGGTCTCTTGTCTGGCATGGAGTATGATTGACCAGGTTTTAATGATAGAGCTTCCTCAAGCTCACCGATTGTGAGTACCTGTTGGGTTGCTGCAGCCCACTGGAAGATGCGGGCAACAGTGTTAGTATAGCCATGCCTGGTTCTCCATTTGGTAGCACGATCAAAAGTTTCTGCTAAGTCTGTGGGTAGAGTCTCAAGCACTTTCCGTATGTCATAATCACAGGCCTGCTCACAGACTTCAGTGATCTGAAAGTCAACCCAGAGAAACCTGCTACAGTTAAGAAAAAACTTTTCAAGATTCGAGAGGTGAATACATACATCCCCTTTGTACCTCTCGTTAACAACATAATGATCTCATGAATAAGACCAGGGTCCTGTACTACAAACTTCTCTTCCTCCTGCTTGAGAGCGAGAACCTCTCGTATATATAATTCAATATCAGACTGTACTTGATCACAGTCTGTAGACCTCTGTTGGGAAGTAGGAAAATATCCACGAATGTCCCTTGATATACTGTTCCGGCCGAAAGGAAGAGCCTCGCTTTGGAATTGGGAGAGGAGGCATTTGATGAGAGAATTCGAAGCAGAAGGTCACACTCCGTCTTCTCGAATTCATTCAGAGAATCGATGACAATATAGAACTTAGAAGACCGTCCAATGCAATGTCTCAGTAGCTTCTCGACTTCTTTTATGTCAGCGTATGGAGTCTCCAGATTATGTAGAAGCCTCTCAGTTTCTCCTACTGTATCCTTAGACTCAAAGGATTGTCGAATGACTGACCTCAGCACTGTATCGGCATTGAGTGATACTAAGTCATCAAAGCGGGAAAAGACGAAGGTAATAATCTCACCGTCTCTTGTACCCTCCTGACAGAGATGGTCAATCACACTAGATCTATCTTTCCTGTTAGTGAATGATAGTTTTACAGAAACTGGGATTAGTAATAACGCGAGTACCGTCTTCCCGGAACCAACTATATCCGAGTTAGCATTTCCCCGTAAGTGTGGTAGCGTCGTAAACTCACGTTTTCCGGTCAATGTAAATACTTTCGCCGTTTGATTATACTTCCACTTTTCAAACTCAGGAGTTGAGAATAACCCGTCAGCCATGTTCATGTGCCGCTTCTTGCGAGTTTGACAGAAGTTGGTTCGATATCCATAGGTTGACAACGAGTCTAGGAGTCCCTTTTTTGTTTCCCCTGTATCTGTTAGCACGATCTTGGCTAAAAGGCATTAGAACATACTGAGGTTATCTTGGTCTCTTCTTATTCGCCATTCTCTAGCATTTTCAAGTTCTTTCTGAGATTGAGACCAAACCCTCGACAACTGCAATCTATGTTTGGATGCTAATTCACTTTCCTTCCTCTGAAACTCTTGCTCTTCTATATCGGATGTGGCTTTGGCTAGGTTAATAGCCTTTTCAACGTCATTGGCGCAGCTCTGGATATTGTTGATCTCAGGTTGAAGACTCTCATGTAAAGTCTTCCTTATGTGTCTTGGCCCTTGTCTTCTAGGTTACTAGAGTTATTTGTAAGTAGTTGTTTCACTTACATGGCTGCCGCGTCAGCATAATGGACTTCTCACAAAGCCGAACAACAGAAGCATAGAATTTGCAGATCTCCTGCTGGAGCTTGGGAGAGCTGGGGTGTAGTAGCTGATAATTGTCGAATTGGGGGCAGAGTTTGTTGAGGCTCACAAAAAGGTCAGCCAGCAACTCAAAGTATGAGGTAAGATTCGCTGCGATCTAGAAATAATATTAGCCTAGTAGAGAATCCTAATGGATAACTTACAAGTATAGTGAGCTTGATACTACCCCAAACAAGAGCGGCAATTGTCGGATTTGATGCAACAAAGGTATCTACAATTTCGGAGAACTCTTGAATCGATTGCAGCATGGAATAAGCTCGAGAGCCGATAGTTTTTCCTTTTCGAGTCGAATTCGATGAATCAAGCCTGGCAGTAAAGACTAACGCAGCTGAAGCGTCGGGTACAGCTTTGATCTCCTGCAACTGCTTCCTCTCATCGTCTGTAAGGACACTTGTAAACTTTGGAAGCGCATTTTCGAGCGATTCAGTCACAGCTACGTGGAACTGAGGTGTGCCAAGAGTAACAACAGACATGTTTGGTGGCAGCTATCGATTATATCCTACGTTGAGTGAGCTGGTATTGATAACGTCGATTCATGAGAAGACGTGCAAACCAGAACAGTCGTGACAACTAGACCAGTTACTGGTTTAGATAGAAGTAACAGTGCTTTGGAGAAAAAGAAGAGGAAAACGACGATTATATTGAGTGAGGAGACGAGGCTGTACTTAGATCTCATCAATATAGCCAACAACATGCATGCATAGCCCCCAAGAAGCAACACCACCGCCTTTTAACGCCGTATCCATGCAAACCAGCCTAGACAAAAAGATACAAATGGTAAAACAAAGTAAAGCGACATTTCTTGGAGGAGATTGATGCCAATTAGAACATAGCGCTCCTTTTCCATCGCCGAATGGATCACGTCTATTTCCAGTGCGCATCCAGTGCTGCTCGCCCACACATAGATACGAGGTATCCATGTTAATTATGTATCCCAAACTTTCTATCTGCATAGATGTGTGCAAGAAAATAAAGATTCACTTGCCAATCCTTCTGACTGAATTAAGATCACATGCTTGACAAGCCTTGCGAAACTCATTTAGCACCGTATCATCATCTTCCTCTGATCCTCAAGGCAATTAACCCCAATCATCTCACATATATCAGAAACTACACCTCTATCATTCCCATATCTTCTGCGGGTTGAACATCCGTGGCATGTATGACTTACCACATCTCCTGTGAATGCACAGCCAAAAACTTACTTAGAAAATCTGCGTAATTGGTTCACTGCGCCCTGAAATATTTGGATGTTGAAATAGGATTTGGCGATGAAACGGTGGTGATGGTGAGAAGTAGTACGATAGGGAACCTGGACAGTTGTGTGCGATGGAAGAAGTTCGCAATCAGTATTTTGAGTCTTGTAGGTACTTGAAATGACTTTTTATGTCCCGCGAGGAGATAGACTTGCTTATATAGCCAGCGAAGAAGCCTGCTATCACTGGTATGTTACTTATACAATAGGCACAATTGTACAATATGTTCAACAAGAAGCATTGAGCGTCTATTTCGAACTAATCATTAATCAAGGGTATCAATATATATCCCCGTCATCCCACCCTAATATCATTCCGCAGACCTTAGACCTCCCTCTCCTCCAAGACCGTGGTATCCACATCCTGAGCCAGCCCCTTCAAATCCTCTTCCCCCATCTCCCCCTCCCACCCATTCTCCACCAAAAACAGCCTAAACCGCTCATCCCTCTTAGCCAGATCTTCACCCGACAAGTCTTCCACAAAGAAGTACGTAACAGCGATACCAACAATCCCCACAATAGCCGCAATAATAAACGTCCACCTCTTACCCAAATTCGTCTGAATGGGCGTAAAAGCCTGCGTACCGATAGCGGCGCCAGCCTTCCCCACCGCCGCAGAAAGACCGTAGCACGTACCGCGGACGGAAGTAGCATACGACTCGCTGGAGATAAGACCGAGCATGTCACCGGGTCCCAAGTTCCCGAAACTCTGCATAAGGCCATAAAAGACGATGAACAGCGGGATGATCTTGGTGATGCGCGTGTACGCACAGCCGATGATCAGCCCAAAGATAAGGTAGCCGGAGAAACCGAGCATCATGGTGTTCTTCCTGCCCAGGCGGTCGCAGAGGTAGGCGCCTACTGCGACGCCTGGGAGAGCGACGGCGCCTAGGAGGAGTTGCCATTCGGCTGTTGTGCGAAGCGAGGAGTCATGGACGACTGAGGAGATGATCGTACCGGAGAAAACGCCGTTGGGAAATGTTACGAAGTCGTAGAGGAACCAGCCTCCGCAAGTGCCGATGAGCGATTTCCAGTAGTAGCGGCCGACTAGGCCATATGGTACGGAGTGCTTGATAGCTCCGCGTCGGTAGAGCTTTGAATTGAGCATTTTTAGTCGGAAGTAGAAGACTGTTAATGGGGGCAGGCAGCCGATGCCGAAGCACACACGCCAGACTGTTGAAAGGTGTGCTTGGTGGCAGGCCGAGAGGACGATCAGGAAGACCATTACGGCGAATGGACCGCCGAAGGAGAGGGGAAGGTTAGTTACAAGAATGAAGACTGGACCACGGTTTTTAAGGGTGTGTTCATTTGCGGCTTCAGATGCTGAGGTGCTGGAGGCGGGATATTCACCTTGTAATATTAGATATATGATCTGGAAGGGAAAGGGATTACTTACCTCCTGTTCCAAACCCGACGATTCCTCTGGCTACGGTCATCATCCAAAACATGCCCGAGATTGTGTATCCATTACTTGCTGTTGCGAGAATACCCCCAATCACAATCATAGCTGTGGTGATGATAATAGCCGCCTTGCGTCCCATGTAATCGCAGGTGAGTCCAATCACTACCTGGCCGATAATCTCACCAACCAGCAGCGAATTGGAAACTCGCGTCGAGACGGCCGGTGTGTATTGAGCCTTGTATTCTTTCTTCAAGAGCACATTGGTCATGGTCATGAGGTTGTTTTGATAACCATCGGAAATCAACGCAAAGCCTGCACAGAACTAGGATACGTCAGTATGATGGAGCTTGCGTCTCGTTGATGAAGGTCAGTTTCAACTTACTATGGTGAATAGATCGGACAGACGCTGTTTTCTCGAGGACACGAGCGCAGAGGGCGCCTCTGGATCAGCTTTTCCTTCAATATCAGGCGATGCATGAACAGCAGAGACATCCTGCTTATCGATTTCTTTTTCACTCATGATAGCTTCCTACAGAAGTCGAATTCGATGACCATAAAGTGTCGCACGCGACAGATAAGGAAAAGCAGAAAATAGCCAATATAGACCACCAATAATCAGAGACAAATAGCAGGCAGGTATTAATATGTATCCAATATTCCAGGCGTCGCAATTCAGATTGAGAAAATTCCAAGAGTGCACAAGGCTTCCTTCTAGTCTCGTAGGATACGCAAAGCAGGCCTTGCCAACGAATTTATAGTTTCGTGGAGGAGAGAAACAACAAACGATCAGAGACCTCGGCGATGGAGGCCTTTTTGAGTGAAATGCAATGTATGGGCACACGCGCATATGCATGTAACTTAAAAGGAGATTATTGGTCCCTTGACGATGTCAAGACCATACAAAAAAGGACATAATTAACCAGCATACCCCAAGCAGCATGAACAGTCTTCCAGAGAGGTGGTGCATGCCGCCCCGCTCTCTGTACTTCGTTGCGCAACGAAACTGTATGAGATCTTACCTTGTCTATCTGCACAATACCTATATCCATCTAGGCATGGATTTCGATGCCAATTCTTGCCCAGATGAGAGAAATAAACACAAGGCTCTAAAATCAGGTACAAACATATCGTATAGACATTATACCTTACCTATCCACCTTCAAACCCCATACGCGTCCCAAGTCATGACCATGGCCAAGTCAAAGGCTTATCGTCAACAGCAAAAGCCTCCAAAGGCCATTCATAAGCGTCGTATCTATCAATCAAGCAGAAACGCACATGGGCTATAGACCCTCCATACACGTGGTGCAAACAAGCAACATAAGCGGTCTATCGACCCCCCAGCGCTCCGTGCATATCTTCCGCCAACCCTACCCACTCGGCCCCACCACCCCATTCCCTCCCATTTATTACTGATACTCCCGTGCCCACCGGGAAATAGCCAACGACCCGGCCAATGGACCCTACTTAAGCTCCACGGCCGAGTCGGACGGAGCCAACCTCCTTCAGCTATTGTGATAGATAAGCTTCGATAGCGGGATCGGCTGAGGATGAGATCGAAGGGTCTGTCGAGGTAGTATTGACACGTGCTGTTCGGATTGCCTGCGTTGTGTTTGAAGATTGCTATTTGAGATTATAGAGGATGCATGTAGGAAGTGAACGTTCACGTACGTTGGAACTACTTAGACAGATGAGGCTGCTGAAAGTGGAGCAGAATATCTAACCCTCATACTTGATCCTGTATAGATATACTACTCAACTACTCGAATTCAAACACAGACAGTGGTACAACTGTGGGAAGACCTGTCTAAAATTCACCGACGATGATACTGATCTTATATGTAGTCTGAGTATCGAGCATTGAGATTTTTAGCTCTCCAGGAACTTTACGTTTACTCGGTCCTGTATGATTACTGTGTCATAACTTTATCCATGACCTCACGATTATTAAGTCGTATCGATATCTATACCCACAAAATTCCATGTCACATCCAAGCACCCAAATAACGCAAGTGGTCAATTTTCTATCTAGGAAAGAAAAGGACACAAGCTACTTGACAGCCAGTTGTTCAGTCGTTCAATCGTTCCCAATTTCAAGTTTCCTATAGTCTTCAAGCCAGAAGCAAGTACAGTATTAGTAAAGCAAGAAAAAAAAGAAAGCGTCACAATAATCCCCCCACAATTTTTTTCTTATTTTTGCATTTTTCCATGTTGTTTTGCTGATCTCTTTCAAATGACAAGTACCATAAGCTCAAAAACAGAAAACAGACCACTTGTAATAACTGAAAACAAAGCCATTTATAGAAGAGACCGACCGAAGAGTCAATTAGATGGTGACCAAGTAACGTCAAAACAGACGCGAAGGGAGACCAATATATATCAACAGCGAAAGCCATCAATTTCCGCACCACTTCTTACCTGGCTTACCAGATTCGTTAGAAGAAGTACCGCGACCACCCTTCGAACCATCTTTTCCAGAAGTGGTGATCTTCGTGGAAGTAGTGCTCTTCGTGGAAGTGGTGGCGGTCTTCTGTACCTCAGGTGGAATCGAGCTTGGAGTGAGACCCGGTGGAATAGAGTATGAAGACTGGCTGCTAGTTGACTTGGTAGGTGGAACAGCAGCTGTGCCAACTCTCTGAACAGGCTTCTTGTTTGGATTTCTCGGAGGAATGGTGACACCACCCTTCATGATACCACCCTTTTCAAAGTCAACTAAGTCCGCAGTGTCGAAGCCTTGGTCCAAACCTCTCTCCTTTGCAAATCCGTGAGGTCCAATCCAGGTTGGTTCAGTATTCTGAGCCTTCTTCCAGAGTTGACGTCCTTCCTTTCGACCTTCAGCAGCTGCAATCTTCCATTCTGGTTGAACAGGCTTTGGTGGGTTGTTGACCATGAATCTATCAGCGGCTTCCTTGGCTTTCTCCGCAGTCTCCAAAGTCTGTTGGCGACGGACCTGGCCTGGTGTGATGCCCCAATCTTCACCAAAGAGTGAAATGTTTCCTTGAACAGAAGAATCGCGGTAGCGGTCCTCGGTTGGACGGAAGAGATTGAAAGAAGCCGCTGGACCTGGATTTGGATCGGCGATGGACAGCAAGGTGCCAAACGCTGGATTGAGAAGGTTTTCCATCATTTCATTAACGCTCATCTTTTCGATCTGTTCTTTGGTAAATGGCTTGTGGTCGGTAGCAGTTCCTGGAGGAGGAGTTGGCTCTGGATAACCATTATCGACACGCCACTTCTTATTCTCAAACTCCTGGACGTGCTCCTCAGCTGTCATACCAATTCTATGCAGACCACTGTACCACCAGCTGTCACTTGGATTCTTATTTCCTTGTAGTTCTCCAGAGGCCACTTTGGAGCCTACGCCAAACCAATTTTGATGAGATGTAGCAACGGTTGCGGCATTAGCTTTGGCCCATGGATTGGCTGGAGCATTACTGGTAGCTATGTTAGCACTAAAAATTGAAAAAGTCAACAAGGTGAGTCACTTACGTTTGATCAGGAATAGCTTGTGGGTTCAAGAAAGCGCTGTCGAATGTAGCCGTTGAAGGTGGGAAGATTGAACTTGGAGGTTTCTCATAGTTGTAATCAGATGGAAGACCTCCCTTGTAGTACTTGTGGATATCGGCTGGAGTGGATGTGTCATAGACCTTTAAATTAGGCGTATTGTTGACATTGACGCGTGGAGGGGTATTGGTATCATTCCAGGGGCTAGTAAAAGCAACAGCTTCCGGTGTAACATTTGATGCCGAGAAAGCATGCTTGCGAAGTTGCTTCAAGAGCTCCTCATCATCAACCTCTTTGTTACGTTCATCATCCTTTTTGGCGTGTTGCTCAACAATCCCATGAAGAGATCTCAGAGCTTGTCGGCTGACATCGGCATTCTGACGTACAGTTCTATCCTGGTTGTTTGACGAGGGGATATCAACCGAGCCGTAATTGATAAATCTCTGACCTGGAGGACCAGCAGTGAGTGGTTTTGGATATCCTTGCTGTGTCTGAGGGTATGATTTGGTCGAAGCTGGCTGATAGCCACTCGTTGTGTTTGACGCGGTTGAAGGAGAACGGGCACCGCTGGAACCAGTTCGCATATCGTTTTGCTGCGTTGGGATAGGATTTGGACATCTGTAGTTCATCTCCATCTCACCCTTTGGGTCATATTCCTCCAAAGCCATAATCAGGTCTCTCCCAGTGCTTGTGCTTCGACCTTTTTGTGGTGGGACATCAACCAATGGTGGTAGTTCACGACAGGTTACAATCTCTTTATTTAGAGACTGTAAGCGAGAAATTGAAAATTCTGCGAGACGAGTTTTGGCCATATCCTGCATTGGATTTGGGTATTGGGAGAGACGTTGAAGCGACTGCATCTTGTTGAGAGGGTTTAGTCCAGCGATTGCGGCTGGAGGTACGGACTTGCCGCGTCCTCCTGCAACGTCGGAAAGACCCATGTCTGATCCCTCGGTGTTTCCAACCACGTCTTGGTGTTGGATATTGGTGATGTTAGTGAGAGGAGCAGGAGAATGGGTAGTCAAAGAAGTACAACGTGGGCCGCGAGCTCCAGTGCTTCTGGCACGAGGCATTGGCACGCCCTGCCCATGTGCAATAGACTGCTCGTCCAAACTCCACGAGGTGCTTACAGAGTCTGAATTGAGGGGTGAGATGTTTGTCGAGGTCGAGTATGGGGTGCTGCCAAAATGTCCTTGGTCGACAAGTGTGTAGTTGGGACGGGGGGGAATAGTTGTATTTGGGCGGAAGGTTTGTGGGTGAGTTCGAGAAGAAAGTGAGTCGAGAGTATTTCGATTCTGGCCAAAGCTGGCGGAAGGACGTCTATTCGCACCTTCGCGATGAATGCGCACTGGTGGAGCAAAGTTAGGTGTCTCATCGGTCTTGACTACAGAGCCAACCGTGGTATATGCTAACGGCTTCGCACTTCGTCCACTGGACTCCGGTGAGGCACTCGCAGTCTCCATCATGGTTTCGATCAATGCGTTCTCTGTTATAAAAACAGTAGTGTTCGGTTCCAAGATGATAGTTTCAGCTTCAGAAGAGCGATCCGAGAAGTTCGAATCAGTATCAGCAACCGACGAATCCACAAGCACCCCTGGGTAGGTGTTTTTTAAAGGCTTCGATAGGTTGAGAGGTCTCGGCCACTCGACATTATCGGTAACAGGAGTCAATCTTGGTTTAGCAGGTGGGTGCTTTCCTCGCTCAAGTTCGCGTGCAATTTGCCTCTCCAACAGTCGTTCAACGTAAACAAGACTCTTTCTTTTGCTCTGTTCCTTTAGAGTAGGTCTCTGTGCATCTGTTTTCTTGCTGACTGTTTCGCATCCATTGATGTTCTTGGTGGTGGCTGTGGTTACAGAAGTCTGTACGTTGTTGACAAGATTCTCTCTCGAGGCCAAGCCGACATCACTCTGGAATTTCAATCAACGTTAGCATCGCAATCTGATAACGAACTAGAGAATGCAACCAGATGGTACTCGGGCAAGCAGATCTGTGGCCGCTATTTCCTTGTGTAGTCGACCTTGCAATTCGCTTGCTGTGCTTGCCCCTTCAAGACGTCGAGCTTACCTGGCTACCTCCAACCATCCTCGTTTCAGTAGAATGGTTCATCTTTTGGAGCTCATGAACAGAGTCTTTCAAATACTTCTTCGTAAACATCTTTACGAACAAGGAAGTAGATGCATGCAACCTGAAAGAGAATGGTGAACATTCATGGGAGTCGAGTCACGTGATAGTCACGTGAGGTAGGCGTCGAGGATGGTTGACCAGAAAGAACAGCGTGGAAACCAGGTAGGCTATGGTATGCTGACGCACAAGCTCGCAATATTCACGTGCAAGAAAGCCGGTGGGGGACGCCAGGAGACATGGGATCTCACCCTATACAATAGGCAAGAAAGTATCTACTGAGTCCATGAGACGCAGCTTAGGGGCAATCAACGTTGACGTTGTGTCATGAAGTTCATTATGTCATGAGTTTATGAAAACATTACTATACTTACAAGATCAAGGCTATCCGGCAATTGTCCAGACTCCAGCCTCAATACCCAATGGCTTTTCCTTTTCCATCATTTCTAGAAGCTCAGCCAGATCTTTCACACTTTCTGTCAAGTCCTTCGTCGCTGTCCATGCTAGCCTTGCACTCACTCTCACACTCCTGAGATCTGGGAGGCGGTCTTCGTCAATCGCATTATATATCTATTTACGTGTTAGATATTGGTCAGACTTTCTTACCAGGAAGAGAAAAAGCATTAGCATAAAGAAAAAGAAGCGGGAAATACCTCATCCACATCTACGCCGACATCTACACCTGCAAAGCTTGAGCAGTCCAAATCCAGGATCCGCAGTGCATGATTTCTTGGTATACTCTGTACATCGAAGAACAATCTTGATATGTAATCCGCGCTGACTCGAAGCTTAAGTAGGTTTGGGCACCATGCCAAGGTGTGATCTAACGCACCCTGATGCAGCCTGTTCATCGGATGGATGATGGTCAGCTCTTTTAACTGTGATCCCAAGATCTGCAAGGTATCCTGCAAAGCGCCTGCATACACCATGGGGCAACTCTGAATACTGAGAATATGCAAACATGATGGTACGTTGATAACATGTCGCCTCAGAAAGAAATCATCTACTCCACCGGCTAGATGTAGAGCCTTCAATGCAGGCGGCCAATTGAAGGCCTCAGTCTCCTGGGCGTGACTAGACGATCTCGGCAGAAACAGTGTCTCTAAATTATCCATTTTCTTGAGTGTCTGGAATAGTAATTGCATGGAAATTGAAGCCGATATCAGCGACAAGTCCAGATACTTCAAATGCACGCACTTGGACAGCGATGCGAATGAATTGATAGCAAAGCTGGCTTGCGGGGCCACAAACACTTCCAGCCCCTGCTTCAAGCGACCAAGCAGCCGTGCCGTCAAACTCTTGCTCCCATCATGTACCAAATTCCCCATATCCAACCGTCGCACCAGTACCGCCAGCTGACTCTGCCGTATATGCGCATTTTTTGATGGGCACACAGTCCTCACAAACTCTTGAAAATTATGTCCAGAGATGTAGGGGTGATAGTAGAGGAATGGGACCGTGGCTTGGTACCAGGCCCGGTTAATGAGACAGCAGGACCATAGGAGAGGTTGGGAGGTCGACCGTCGTGGGATGTAGCTGAGAATATGAAGGATGATTTCGATTGGAAGGGGAATCTCGCGAGCGTTGGCTTTGTAGAGTGGAGTGTTGTCTATTGACAATTTTTGGAATGAGCTGTTGAATGATTGTGCTCGCGCCTTGCTCATTTCGACATCCCAGTTCGACTGGGCGTCAAGTGCTAGAGCTGCCATACTCCGTGATGGAGGAGAAGTCGACGCAAGGACAAGGCTGAGATATTTTGTTCGGCGATAGTGGCGATGACGCAGGGATCTGGGCATTAATCAGATTACTAAGCCATCGATAACAGCCTCGCCTTGTAAAGACGTTGTTACACCAAACAAAAAAACATACATTTATTGATTGACTGATTTTTAAGAGTAATTTAAAGGATATCTTACTAGTGTGGAGATATGGGCTGTGCCTTTTGGAATGAAGACTTATGCCTTATTAATGGAGTATTGCAAGAGAGTGTGAAGGATGAGTCTCTATACCAAGAGATTCTGGAACCCAACGATAATAGTATTCCGGAATACATTATCACACTTGTTTAAGAGTTACAGAAGGAGATATCATGTTAAAAATATACGATATAAGTACTTTTTTGCAATTCCATCTGAAAATACTGAGTTTTTAATGCTGTCACCTACGAGAAGATAATGACGGAAGTGAGTGCTTTACGGAAATGAAACACATTCTCGAACTTCCGGATGCTTTGTGATCGTACTTAAACATCAAGATGCTACATAAGTACATAATATGTGCATCATTGCTTTCTGATCTTTACATGAACTATATTCAATTGAGACATATATTTTGTAAATTATTGCTTGACCTTGCTTATTTATCAAAGATGCCGTGGATCTGTTTCCTAAAAGCGAATATAGGAACACTAAATAATGACAGGACACTCATCGCAATCGTACATACAGTAAAAGTGCCCTAACACCTTGTGTCGGTTTTCCACGTGGCTGAGCCCCAACCAGTGGGATCTCAAATCTCGAAGGCTACAGGTATTGTTGCTCTAGGTACGCAAGAAGTGTTGGTGGTAGTTTCAAATATGGACACATAAATATTTATCAATCTGGCTCATTTTAAGTCACACAGACTTGTTTCTGTACATGTATCTCATCGATAGCGGAATAAAATCACATCGTATCAAAGGCAACGCGATCATGAATCAATACATCGATTCCTATGATACAAATTCCATTCACAATTCAAAACGCCCTTCCCCATCATAACACATCACATCAATATCAAATTGATTCAGGTAGGAGCGCCATCCAGAGACACTCAACTACATCAACACCCCACACCATAGGTGGGGCTGGGACCCTAAGCCATAGGGACAGTAGGGACTCCATTAGCAGCAGCAGCCTCGGCTTGGGCCTGGCTCTGGAGCATGTTCATGCGACGACGTTCTTCAGCGGCAAGGAAACGGCGCTGAGCAATACGGCCGACGGTTGCGAAGGACATGGCGCCGAGGATGGCTGGGTCTTGACAGTGTTAGCACAAGATGGATGATTAATGGAAAGAAGGCTGATGAGAGGATAGGTGATGATGAACGGAAGGTGAGGCATAAGTTCTTCTCACGAAGACAATACGTAGAGAGTCTTTAATATTTTGAGGAGAACTCATGTATAAAAGAAGGTGATGCGTTTGAATTTGGTGGTACAAAGTAAGAAGACTTACTGGACAGAGAAAGGAAGCCGAAGAGAACGGGTCTGTTGGCCTTGTTTGGGTTTGGGAACATGATGCCGGTTTAGGGGTTGTTCTGGGTATCGTCTTATACACAATCTAAATGTCTCTCTTGATGCTATGCTTATGCTGAAGTCGCCAACGACTGAGATCTTGATGGAAGAGTAGAGATTTTGATATTTCAACTGTACAAAAGATGAAGTTTGATGAAGAAGGAAGAAAGAGAGAGAGTACTCTGCCTCCGCACTTACATTTATAAAGTCGTAACACAAAGTAGGCTGACTTTACCAGCCATACCTGACCATACTATCCGTGCTATGGTAGATGGATGGTAGATGGCACGTATCACGTATCGAATGACTGCCGCTGGACATATGGTGTGCCTCGCGAGGAGGTCATTGGCCACAGCAAGAGATGTGAATGATGGGAATAGTAATAATTGGATATTCAAGGAGGGTTGTTTATATTGAGGAGGGAAGTCATTGGTGGAGACGCATGCGAATTTGGATATGGATGCGTGTGGTTGGTCATCCTCGAACGACGTTGTGTGGGAAGAGATTGTGGCGTGAGTCCGTTGAACAAGCTCAGTGCTTTGCGGGGTAGCCGCTTTTACCCCACACTTTTGGTGTACTGAGATTGCAGGCCCTCCCATGTCCACCACCGCCCTGTCAACTGCCAAATAGGTATAACTTCCGATTTGCGATATAGGACAGATAAATCATTGAAAACCTTCTTTGAGAATGTGATAAGAATGTCGGTTTCTTACGAAGTAAAGATGAATAAGTGAAGGCTTTCCCATGTCTTGGTATGGAAGTGCTGTGGTCTATCTTGACAAGTGTGTCCACAGGTCCCAAGAGATGGAAGAAACCACGCAAAAGTAAAACCACCCGTAACACCAATCAGTTGCTTGCTAATGTGACGGCGGATGCATAGGAGAAAGCCAGTTTTATAGGCCGCCCATTGTCTTGACTCGTGGTGAAATACGACTTGCACGCGAGCTGTGAAAGATCGCATTGTTGTCCATAATTCGAGAGTAAAGTCGTATTGAATTTTGATTCTTTAATTCTTTACTATGTCCTGATGATTGAGGATCCGTTTGTGTCTCTCTGGTGAATTTTTGGTCATACAAGGAGATAACAGCAAGGTATGCGTAAGTGGTGTGACGCAGTCGAGACTCGCATGTTGCTCACGGCTAATTCTTGCGCCGCAGGAAAAGCATCTCGGGGCGCGGAGCAAAACCGCAAGAAGCTTCGTGTTCCCATTCTCAAAGCGACTTGAAGCGCACAAGAGTATCTGAGTACTTGTGGTGCTTGTACTAAGTATGCGGGTCCAGAGTTAAAAAAAAATGCCGAGTGTTTTGATTTGGCCTTTTATCGTTGCAACAATGCGGCAGTTCTTCCTAGAACAATGGTTTCCAGGAGTAACAATATTTTAGCGAGTTTTGGTCACTCATGCGATGATGAGAGTGTGGAAATGTAGGACAATTCGAGTCATGTTGCAAGGGCACGAATCAAAGTTATCAGAAACTCGAAGGTTTTGCTGAGTCTCCAGAGCAGTGTTGGGAGCACCGTCCAGATACTACCATGTAGATAGATTATCTATGAATTATTTCTAGTCAGGCTATTGTGAGTTCGATCGTGAGCGAAAGAGCAGTTTGCCATCAAGAGGAACATGTAAAACTAACTGGAAACCCTTTCTAAAAATTCGATACCCATTCATATATAAAACTGGCGAAAAGCCTCTGTTGGAACTACACAATAAGTTTCATTTGTCAGTACCCTGAATACTTGATCACTTAAGCATAACATTCTTCGGTAATCAGCCTCACACCCATTAGAAAAAACGCGTATCGTCTGTGCCGCATGGCTTCTTACTGTATATTGCAGCGGGCCGGATTTGAGCCCTGATATCAGATAATCGAACACCCGCCCTAGAAATTTGTTGACACTTATGTATTGCATTCATACACCCGTAAAGGTTATTGAGAGATTCCATTATTCTGCAGCCCAAAAATATGTCATGGAGCTTTTTGATGCTCATCTTTGCGCCCGCCCTATGCTGTTGTACATTTTGAAAGAAAAATATGGGCCCCAGCACCACCCACGGAATCGATTGTAAGCTATTTAATCGGTTCGAGTTGGCTGTCTTGCCGTGACAAATGGACGTCTTCGAGATAAGGCATATGCTTCGGCGACAATTGGGGATGTGTCGGATCTGATACAACTTCCAATGGACATGAAGAAGCTTTATATGGTCAGCAATTGTCAGTGTCTAGGATTCTGGGCACATACCCAAAGGTTGCTCCGGATCCCAACATATATTGTCCCAGAGTTCGCAAAACACCATTTGGTCCAGCACCGTATCTCATAATGTTGAAGCCACCTGGTATGGTCAGAATGTATCGAGGCGAAAGAGGAAGATCATATACCGAAGATGAAACCCATGATAGTTCCAACAGCTGCAATAACTTAACATATAGACAGTAGGTAAATCGTAGAAGAGAACTTACTTCCACCCATCATCAATCCCATCTTGACTTTTGCCTGTCAGTCTATCATCTCCATTAAGGCAATGCGCCACAAGCCAGAGCTCTACTCACATTTATCCAAAGTGGACTGACCACCCATCTGAGGTCCAGCAGCAACAGGAGGCATTTTGAGATCTATGCGACAGGGAAAATAATTGTTGAAATTTCAAGCGACAGTTGTGAAATTACGAGCTCACAAAGGTTTTGATGACGATGAAGTCTAGGACTTTGCAAACAAATGGATGCGACTACGGCTTCCTCCGTAGAAAGATCGTGAGCATTGACCAGCTTTCTCCGCAGTCACGTGTGGCGCCGTCGTATTATTCTTGTCTAGCACCAGGGCTTCAGTTGACGGCACCTGACAATGAACAGAGCTCAATAGAGTGGAGATTACGGCATTTTGTTCGCATTCAGAAAGAAAAACCAGTGTCTCTTAACCATCTTCAACCTCAAATCTTGTAGTGCAGTGTGTTGATCGATTCAACGACATCTCGAATGCCATCGATCCGTCTTTGAGAGCGCGTGCCTTCAGGGTCATCCTGGCTGCTGATTGGAGGCGTGTTAACCTCGCGTGCCGTCTCACTAGGGACCTCCAAACCACCCTCCTTGGTATGCTGGTTAATTCTACGAAGCCTCTCTCTTTCAACACATTTTAAAAACTCCAAGAACGAGTGTCATTCATTGTAAGCACATCCTACCGACAAGTCTCAATAGTATTGTGGTCGAAAGAGCGATCGAAGACGTCCCTTTGGGACCCCATTGACCTCCTCGAATCATAAGCCTGACCTTGTTACTGACAGGTATCATCATTGCAGTTCTACGAACTACTTAGAAAGCGATACGATATTCCTCCTGCTTGTTGCAGTCTTTACGCTTTGTCTTGGAGAAGATAGTTTTGGCGTCGAAGGATTACTCGATCGAGTTTTGTGACGTCAAATTAAGGAGATCAGACACACAAGGGTCGAAGACGAGACGAACGACGACATCTTTTTCTACGGTATTCGACTGTCCCGTGCGCAACATCATATAAACTTGTGTGATCAGTTTCTTCCATTGTACAGATGACGGCCGTCGCAAACCCACCGAGCTTCCAACAGATCAATCGATCAGCATGGGGAGCTAGTCCCAGCCAAGGACTGAATTCCATGAACAACGACGAGGTCGCTCGCATGTTCATGCCCCGGAAAAGCGCACAACGCGCGAACTCGTCTTCTTCCATATCTTCTGCCTCCTCTGGGTCCTCCACCGGCACCATTTCGCCTTCAACAGTACAATCGAATGGATCTGCGAGCAGCAGCGAAACCAGCAGTTGGGGAACAGGTGCAGCACGAAAAAAGGCACAACGAACGGTCCCTTGGCCAACACCCAAATCAGAACCTATGGCCAGCGTTTCGAATGCACGGCCACAGTCCATTCTCGCGAATACTGGGGGCTCCGCAACTTCTTCAATGTCCTCAATGAACCAACAACAAAATATGGTACCATCACAGCACTTTGTGCAAAATCAATCCCAACAACAAAATAGCGTCCGAGGCGCTCCCCAAGCAAATGGAGAACCTACTGCATTTCTCTACCTTCTTTCGATGAATGGAACGTTTGAACGAAAGACAATCACAGTACCATTCGCTCCCGATGTATTACGCATTGGTCGCCAAACAAATGCGAAGACAATTCCTACGCCGTCCAATGGATATTTCGATTCCAAGGTATTATCGAGACAGCACGCGGAGATATGGGCGGATAGAAATGGGAAGATCTGGATTCGAGACGTCAAATCATCGAATGGAACTTTCGTCAATGGAGCGCGACTTTCCGCCGAGAACAGAGACTCGGAACCACATGAACTTCAATCACAAGACCATCTTGAACTGGGTATTGATATTGTGAGCGAAGATCAGAAGACTGTTGTTCACCACAAGGTTGCTGCGAAGGTTGAACATGCTGGATTCTTGGGCGTTTCGAACAATGTTCTAGACATGAATTTTGGAGATCTCGATCCCGCAAATGGCGCTATGATGCTCCCATCACAAGGCGGTATGCAAATCAGAGGTCGTACTGGGAGTCAAGGTTCAATAGGAAGCAATGGTCGAATGATGGCTTCTTCTGTGACTGGCAGCAACATGGCTGGCATGGTACAGCATAGACCTATGAACTTTTGGCTTACACCGGTCACCACCGAGCAGATTGTAAAGCGTTTAACGGTATGATCTCCAACCCACTTTAACATTATTGGCGCTGACAAGATTACAGAACGAACTCAAAACCTCCAGAGTTCAACAGAGTGAGCTCGGCCAAACAGATGAGTTCCTTGGAACACTTCTTTCGAAAGAGGAACTCAAAGAAGCAGAGAAACTTCTCAACGGACCGGACTCAGCGAAACCAATGGTGAACGGTATACAATTGCCGTTCAAGATGGATACCAAACCGAGATTCTCGGATCCACCAGCCCCTCCACCTCAACAACCTTTACCAGAAAAGCCCGACTCCGCGAGACATGGCCCAGACTCTCCGCAACCGTCTTTGAAACGAACTAGCACAGAGAGACCGAGATCTGTTCCTAGCATATCTCCTATCAGACAAGTGCCTACCAACCAGATCATCACTCTTGTGGAAGAGCTTGCAAATGCAAAGAAAGAGATCGAAACACAAGGGTCTCGCATGAGAGATCTAGAAGAAATGTTGCGACAAGAGCGTGAGGCAAGGGAAAGCGCTGAATCATTAGCAAAGCGCCTCGAACAGGAATCGGCTGGTATAAAGATGAACGGATCTGCCAAGACCGGTGAAGATTCGATTCTTGATGCTACGTTCGAGCCACCGGCGGATGAAAAAAATAAACCCATTCAGGAATCGACGACTGAGTCCACCTCTGAATCTGTAGAGGCCTCAACAGCACGTCTCCAGCAGAGAGTAGAGCTTATGCTAGCGGAGATGAACGAGATGAAGCAGCAGATGGAGAACTATAAAAACAGAGCCGAGACCGCGGAAGCAGAGCGCGACTCCGACAGAAGAACTCTCGCAGAGATGGTTGAGAAAATCCGCCAAGATGAGAAAGATCGACACTTATCAACAGAGCGAACAATTTTCCTTGCAAATGAGAGCGAGACGGCTCAAGGCGAGAAGGCCACGGAGATTATCGATACCCTCGAGTCGTTTCTCCACAAGAAACCTCAAGAGGGAGATGCAACTCTCAAAAGCCTGCCTAATACAAAGACCATGCCATTATCGAAACCATTGGACAATGGCAAACTTCTCTATCATTCGGGTCCTTACGCGTCGATGTTAGGCGTGGTTCTACTGGGTATGGGATTCATGGCATACATGAACGGCTGGCAGAAAACCATTGATTGATAGATCATTGTTGTTTTACTACATCACACCACACACACTACACTATGTTTTTCCTTTCATTATACCACCACATAGCATTCAGAACGCTACGAACATAATCTTTTCTTTTCCCTGTTGTCTTCCTCTACTATTCGGTCCGTTGTCAGCAGAAGTTAGTCGTATTACCAAGAACATATCATGGCGTTTAGGGGATAGGGGCCTCCTGCAGTAGTTTGTTTGCGTACGTCGTGTTGTGCTTTGAAAGGTCCTTTGAAGGGTGTTTTGAGGGGTTCATAGCGGATTTGAAATCGGGTTAGGAGCATTGATTGACTTCGGGCCAGAGTCATTCTCCCTTCTTTCGTTTCACACGGACAAGTGTTCTATTTCTTTGAGTACCGACAGGGGGGGGGTTTTGAGTATGACGATTGACGATGTGCGCACTTGGTCGCCTTCTTTGTGAATAGTTTTTCGGAGTAGTAATTCTTGCTTATATTGAAGACTTTGATCTCGAGTGTACCAGACTAACTTATAGTTGTAACTTGATTGTGCTTCTGGGAATTCTGGGCAGAAGTATATCAATTCGTGACGCGATGACATATATTTCAAATGTTCTTTGTAAGAAATAAAACTTAGCTCGGATCCTCTCCTTATGCCCCACATTGAATGCCACCATAAACTACGCCGATCACACTCCACCATATCTCAGTCTATCACTAATGATCTGTAAACACCCAAGACATTCAAGTCACCTAACGTATCACACACATTGATTCATGCATTGCATACAACACGCGCGCAGTTTCCGCTTTGGAGTTGAGCCTCACTTTTTGAATGGGGCTTGGCACCCCCTTTCACTAGTATTCATCCCCAGCTCATCTCCGTACGCTCGCATCGCATTCCTTCGTCTCCGTACAGGCTCGTTCCCATCCTAAGCGAAGGTTGGGGGTCATCCACCCGTATTCTACGGTCACAAAGTAAGTCTTTTGAGCGTACACAGTAACACTCCACGGAGTAAGCACAGCATCCCTCGTTATGGCGTGTGAGTCAGCAGCCCTTGGCCTCGGGCTTCTATCAGTCGTGGAGGAACCCTGTTGCCGGAGCAGGTAATGGAGTACTCCGAGGGATAAAGTGAGGATTTGGGGGAAAGGGAAGGGTTGTGTACGGTATATACTCACTCTATGGGCTGCGTTGTTGGGAGAGGTGGACGGAGAACAATTGCAAATGGAGGGGAGTTCATTTCACTGGAAAATGGGGAATTACCAGCAGGATTTGTGAAGGTTTCGGTGGCGCCTATGGTGCTCTCTGTCTGGACTGTTCACCTTTCGAATATTGACCCCTCGAATGTACTATGTTTGTGTTTGTAAACTTGAAGTCGACGATTAGGAGAGGCTGCGGTGATCTGGAGTGGGAATTTGAGATGGATTGGTGATTGATTCCGTGATCGAGTGCGTGGATGGCTGTTTGAGCTGTCGGTCGTTTCAATTGCTGGCTGAGGCTTCAGTCACGAGTTTTCTGGGTGTTGTTTGACGTGCATCCTGTTCTTGGTTTGTGTATCATTGAAGAGGAGTTTACGCCTCTTGTGCTTCTGGTTGATCTAATTAAATCAATCGACGATAAGGTATGCAAAGAAGCGTTATGCAATGTAGAATAGGGTAAAGCGAAGAATACCAATTACCTAATTGAGGATCGTCGTGGTGTGATTGATCGATCGATCTGGGATGACTTTGCCTAACTGGGGAGCTGGGTACCTGTATATACATATATATTATCTGCATGTATGTACCAGTACGGACTAGTGGATGTTCTGTATACGTACATACATGCATCTTGTCGGATGTATCCATACGGAAAGTACTCCGGATTATTGTATGTACAATCATGTATGTACAATCATGTATGTACCTTACCTTATGTACCTTCGGCATCCGGCTGCGCAGAACATCATCTCCCACATTTTTACAGTTATGTACATGGACTAACAGCACAGATTAAGCGTGCAGGGGTTAAAATAGCGCCATATTCTTCTGCTTAGACCATCTTTACCACCAAACTGCGCTACGATAACATATCTAACGACAGACGACTTCTCCTCTGCGTCCTCATGTGAAAATAAAAACCGATCAATAAACTACCAACGTCTTCTACCGCTACTAGATATCACGAAGTCATGGACTACGCATACTACCAAGCGGCTCCGCAGCCATATCAATTCATCGGCCTTCCTCCTACCCCCTCCCATACCAACAGCGGCACTTCGGAAGACTACAACAACACATCTCCCTCGGTTCGTCGATCCCTTCCCCAGACTCTACTCAATATCCACGTCCAATCATCAATCTAACTCAACAGCAGCAGCAGCAGCAGCACGATGCCTTCGACCAATTTCAAAACTTTGACACCTTCAACAACTTCAACGCCGGTATCCCGAACACCGGAAATCCCCTCACCCCACAATCGCAACACAAGACGTCTCTCTCCGTCGAAGACCCCGATCGCCAGCGCCAGGGCAGCAACTCAGATAGTGAAGACATAACACCGGCCCAAACCCGACGCAAAGAACAGAACCGTGCAGCGTACGTTCCCTTCCATGCCATCTCATCCCATCCCATCCGGCACCACTAACAACCCATCTTAGACAACGCGCCTTCCGCGAGCGCAAAGAGCGTCATGTCAAAGAGCTTGAAGCGAAGCTGTCGGCTCTCGAACAAAATACAGCCGCAACAGCTGCCGAGAACGCACGCCTGAAAGCCGAGCTACAGAAGGCGTCGACGGAGAATGAGATTCTGAAGGCAACGTCCTCGCACGCTTCCCCATCGCCTTTGCCGAACGCCGGCCCCATGACGTACAGCCCGACCGATTTTTACACAGAGGTGTTGTATGCGCATGAGAACAAGGTGCCGAGCCATCGGATTGTCGAGGGGCCTGAGGGTCGCATGTTGGCTGCGGGTGCGGCGTGGGATTTCATCGTTGCGCATCCGCTTTATAAGGAGGGCCGTGTCGATGTGGCGGATGTTAGTGAGCGGCTTAAGGCTTGTGCACGCTGTGATGGCCAGGGACCGGTGTTTGAAGAGGGCCATATTGTGAGGGCCATTGAGGAGAGTGCTGTGAAAGAGAATGATGAGCTGCTTTGATGGGAATGAAATAGTGTTTGGCTGTGGTTGGTCCATGGGTGGGAGTCGGTGGGGGACAGATGGAAAGGGGCGGTTCTCGACTTTGAGGTTTGATCTTTCGATACGATGTGCGCGATTTGGAGTTGATTTGGAAAATCTTTGGGTGCGTGGGGCCCCCTGAAAGATGGAGTTACGTGGATATATATATGCATTTATGAACGCTTTCTTGATACTCTTTTTGCTTTACTATTTTATTCTTACTTTTTCTCATTATGTATACGGCATACACGCAACACTTTTTTGGAATTGAAGGGTGGTTGATAAAAGTTTGTCCAAATTATGGGATTTCTTGTGAACGACATACCGATCGCAAATGAGTGGATGATAAGCTTGCAAGACAATGACAAGCGCAACCACGTAAGCTGTTCCCAGCTTTTCAAGTCAAAAAAATCCATCCAAATTCCCCAGATATTCAAGATACCCTGCAAGGATCCCCTGAATGATAAGACTCCAATATTGTATTCATTAAGGAGTCGGTGCCAAAAGCACAGCCGCACAAGCAGCCTGACAAGTCCCGAAAGAAGTATTACAAGCAATTATCGTGGGCGGCACAGCCAGACCGGCCGTGGCGCCGAACACGAAGCCCGCGGCGCTGTAGCAGGCTACTACGACGGCTGCGCAGCCGGCTTGGCAGACTCCGTAGGCTGCCGGGCCGGCAGTAGCGTGAGGTGTGAAGAGGGTGATGGCAGCAGTAAGAGGGAGGATGATTGAGGAGTTGAGGCGCATTTTTGGCGGTTTTGTGGTGTTTTTGATATGGGATTTGTTGTTTGGTGGGTATTTGTCGGTATTTGATGAGAGACTTGGTATGATGGATGGAGTCTGGGGATCAGAAGGATATATTTGTTGTGGACCTCTTGGAAAGTTTTTGGGGTTTGGATTAGGGTTTGTTGTGCTCTTACGTTCTGATGACGTCCATTCCTTTCCCTTGCAGATTTCATCTTTCGACAAGGGTGTGGATTTATAGAACTCAGCTACCTGATCGTATGATTTTTGGCTTCTGCTCAGAGTGATCGTTCTTCTATTTGTTTGAGAGTGGAAGCTTCCTGATATCATGGAATCTCTTATGTGCTGGATTCACTTCTATGTAGACCGTCGAGTTGATATTCTTTCATAAATGTTCATGTAGCAAGTAGACGATGGTGTGCCGGGGTTTCAAGGACAGTGATTTCTGAGATCTTGTTACTCTGATGAACTAGAATTTCGAAATTGTAAAACATGAAGTCTATGGTATAATACTTCCTTACCCCAGGATGGTTGTTGACGTCAAATACCTGCTATAAAATATACAGCTTTATCCACGCCAACAATCATACAAGAGAAAGGATTTATCAAAGCCTGTTTCTTCTGCATCTGTTACATGCTTGTAATTGACACTGCTGGCACTCGAAAATGTACTGTCGCAGGTGATGATGACACTCTTCACACATATGCGGACCTGGTACATAGTTCCATCTCCAATGCTCGCAGTCATGATTGTCACGTAGATCCTGGACCGCTTGACCAATCCTAAGGTTTCGAAGCCAATCTGTTCCAATCAGTGCTGGTTGGGCTCCGGCGGGTGCTGGAGGATTCTCAGCATGATGACCCCGTCTATCAACAAGTTGTTCTGCACGAGCGAAGAGTAAGGGCTCATTCCACTGAGCACAGTCACATTGCTTCCACTACCTTGCGCACAGATAACAAAATTGTGCACCACATCGACACCTATTGGATTTTAGTCAAGAGTAGTGAAAGGATGGTTATACTACGTACGTTATGTGATTGCAACCATGTTGCAGCTCGACAACTGTCCTACAGGAATAACATCTTTGCCAGTTGTTGTCTGTTGCAATCTCCAAGACTTGTTGTAACTCGACATCGAATGGACAATCTCCTTCATGGGCCTCTCTTTTGCACGTTGTACAAGTACGATTACCACATTCCCGACATGAACCCGAAGGGCCTATTATGTCCCCGGCGTTAATGAACGCTGAACAATGCGGCACCCAGCAGTATGTTCGATTTGGGGTCGAAAACTCGATCTTCTTCTTGTTGTGTTCGAGTAATGTAGTCCGTTTCAAGAACCCATGAAGTGAATAGGGTGGAATAGTCTTAGTGCAGCATCGTGGTGGAAAAAGCGACTCATCTGTAAGAGCCGCTTGGAATAGTCCCTCGAGACAATCTCGACAGTATCCATGACCACAAGGAGCATGAATGACATCGAAGAATGTTTTCTGGTCAAGACATGAGACACATTGTTGATCACTATGAGAAGTCTTCGCTTTGCGAGCCTCTGCTTGTTTTGATGACTCAGCGTGTGGACCAGGAGCACACTGTTCTTCAGCATGTTTTTTTTTCAAGTTAACGACATGGAGGGCACTCAGCTTGTCGGTCAGCTCGTTATCGCTACTGCTCTTGGATACTTCTCCAGCTGAATCTAGAACATTTGAATCATGCCTGTTACTGCTTAAGTCTTGGGCAAGTTGTCGATCCTTAGCTGTCTGTTCTTCTTCCTGAAGATGTTCAGCTACGATTTCCCCATCACTTTGAACAGCATTCGCAATGCTTCTCGTCATGCGTCGATCAAGAATAATCACGGAGTTGCCAGCAAGCTCCTCCATAAACAACTGCAGAGCGAAGTCTACATCATTTGGGTCACCAGCGCGTTGTTTCCCCTTACCACTATCGAGCAGGTGCCGGCAATCATCGAGCTGCAGTTGAATCATGAGCGAGGCAGTCTCTTCATCAAGAGACTGGAGAGTATTATCAGTGATTAAAGCCATAATGAAATGCAAGTGAGAACGATGAGAATGATTCTATACAAGCCTGGGGGATGTTCTTGTTTTGAAGTGCGTTGCGCAACTCACTATACTGTACGTTTGGCATCCTTCTCAACTTTAAATAATGCAAGGTTTCAACATTTTATAACTTACAGCAAGTCACCCCTTGCAAAACTCAATAAGAGTCAGAGACAACATGAATGGTTCGTGCAGCGTTGATTTATGCATGATATAAAAGACAATCATTCTGCTTAGTGCCCTGAATACCGACATTGATTAGTATCTCTGTGGTAAATAGCGTCCTGTGGGATCTATGATTGCATACCACAAACGTCCCATAAATAAGGGATAATATATATACAGTCTCTTGTCGAGTAGACTGCTGTTGACAATTGCTTAATCTTAAGAAATGCTTCGAAGCCCAAGAACAACTTCACAAAAAGTAACTAATCCAGCCTTTCTCCTTCTTCAGTACTTCGTTCCAGTAAATATTAATCCTTTTGGAAGATCGTGCTATTGATTTGATCAAGAGCCGGAAGAGGCTAGAGGAGGTATCGTAGATAGAAGACGAGCGCTATTATAAACACTCGAGCTCGGAAGCAAGATATTCATTTCACGATACAATATGGAGAGCTCCATAAAGTATACTGACACGTACAAAACGAAGATTCCGTCATTAGACCTCCGATTCGATTGTCTTCAATTTCACCGATTTCTATCCCATGCAAGAGCCAATCTGAGGGCGACTTCGATGCAGCGGGGGTACGCGGTGAGATAACAAAAGTAAGCTGCAAGTACAAGGAAACCATGTATAGCCAAGACGCACATATTTCAGATTTAGTGATGAAAAACTGCACCTATCTTCTTACCCGTAAGATTCGCTCTGTCTAGTTGATTACGCTACGATATATATGCTATGGTGAGATTCGCGACCTCTCACACGGAGAGCAAATGTTTCACTATAGAAAAAGCTATGGGATCCGCTCAGAAGCAGCAATCTTTTCGGTTCTGGAATTGATTGGAAGTTTCAAAGAATTCTACTGCAGATTAAATACATGTCAGTCTCTTACGTCAGAGCTGAATTATTGAAAGGCATTTATCACAAGGCTAAATCTAATACAAGCTGAATTGGATTATTTTAGTTAGAATTGGGAAGACCAGATGATGTTGTTTGTTTTTTTGTCTGTAATAATTCATCTCTTTATGAACAACTCGCTCTACAAACGCTACTGTATCTATACGGTACCGTATGCGTGAAAAAGTTGTGAACTAGTTATACAAACATTTTCCTATACGCAACTCCTAAGCACCCAATCTTTAACTCCCGCTGTAAGTCAAACTCGCTTCTATCTTTAAACGATTATTCCAACAACACAATAAAACATAGACACCATAAACTCCATAAGAATCGACATGGAAAAGAAGAACCAAGGCTTTGGATCCCAGATCGAAAAGTCATCCAGTGATGTGTAGACTGCGAGAATGCTGTAAAGCATCCTCACAGCAAGGAAAGGCAACGCAGCAAGTACTGAGAAGTAGATCAACCTTTCAGCACGAGGTATCCTGTGGCTGTCCTTCCCGCTCAAGATTGCCAACACAACTAGCCCTGCAAAAGCACCAGCAAAGATTCCAACACCAACTTCCATAAGAATGTGACCTCGGTGGTGATGACTATCGTTGTTGGATTCGATGTAGATTCCACCAAGGATGCAGATAGCTGTGGCAGCGGCGATTGGAAAGTGCGCCAAGTGAATGAGGCCGCTGCGGTATGACTTTCTTGGCACATTGTAAGGCTTGTTGGGTGGATTGTATTCCTGCTGTCTTGTTGTACTGTATTCCTGTCCCAGTGGAACATTGGAAAGATCATTGCCATTAATATTTCTGTGACTCTTGTAAGTATGGGAAAGTAAATATAACAATGCTTATAGCTACCCTTCAAGTGCAGTGAGTCGTTCAGCAGACCCGTTCATTTCGATACCCCGGGACCCTGGACCAAATGAAGCATCTTTTACGGCTTCGTCTGTTCTATGAGCATTCGTGAGCTTTTTCTCCATCTCGAGAGGATATGGGCCATCTTACACTCGCTTCAAAAGAAACAAGCTTGCTAAGAGCAGAGGGCCGAGCCCAACAGATTGCAAGATGATTGCCGATTTGGCTTCACCGGTGTTGTCGGGATGAGATATACTAAGCAACTCGAGAGTACCACCAGCGATGCGGACGCCGCAGAATAGAATTAAAAAGATCCATCCAAATTGTCCTCGCCATGTCCTATGGCGAGCGATGACAACAAGGAGAACATTGAGAATGGGTACGTAAGCGCCCAGCTCAAAAATCGCAATGACTTTCTCAGTGAGAGCCATTACTAGTAAAGAAAGTGTGAGACTTTCAAAGTAATCGCAAGAAAGTTCTGCCAAATGATCAGTGAAGGAATTAACCAACTTGTGTGAACTTGTAAGCTAATGAGAAGAGAAGTGAATACGATGATTTGATGTACAGAACCTGAATCGTACGACTTACCAAGCATCTTCGTCGACTCTTTATACAAGAGGACATCAACACTTGCCAGTCTGCAGGCGCTGCAGTACAGCCCACATCGCCATTCAGCCTTACATCCTCTTTGTTGCGGACTGGGGTTAAATTTTAGAAGTTGAAGGCTGAAATAGTCCTTCGTCCAGTAGGCAGCGCATGAAGGAAGCAGGAACATCAAATGAACGTCACATATTGGTTGATTAACGAATCTAACAAGCAATGAATATAATCTTGGAGTTGAAGATAAGGCTGACCTGTAGCGCAGTAATCCTCCGCTTGTAAAGCGCCTATATTTAGCCTCCGTGCCCCCACTACACCCTAAAGGTATTATTTTTAGCGAGCACTCCGGAGTTTCGTTCATAATTACTTAGGTTTTCTGTTTCTGCTCACGTTTGATCATTATTTTGGAATTATTATTGGTGCGCACCTATAGGTCAAGTAAAAATTATTAAGAAGTTGAAGGCTTAGTTTAATGATAGTCTATTATCCTTGAGAGTCTCTTGTCAAGAATCGCCCAAAGGTGGGTCGTCTCTTGGTTTTATCGATTTACTTCGATCCGTGCCCGTAACGCGTGTACTCCAAACTACCTCGTCTACTTCAGCTTGTATTCCTTGCTCCTCTTAGATTTTACAATAACAAGATTCGTGAGCAGTCTGTAGGGTTGAGGACGAAATCCTTAATTACAATGCCTAGGTTCATGGAAGCTTCCTTGGTATCGTACTCATATATTCTATGACACAGGAACAGGCAAATACTGTCTTTGTGCAAAGAAAACAACTATTGAGGAAAAGGACGGCGTCTTATAAGTGGTAATTTGCGTACTTCGAAGCGAGCACCAAGATAAATAAGAATGTTTACAAGCGTCTCAATATTATTGAAGAAGTTATGGGGAGTTGTAGCATGCAGTCATAGTACAAAGCGCAGTGGTATAAGAGACACCTGATGCTAGAAATCCAAAATTGCAACTGAATAATTTGTTTGGCAAACGTCAGCGAAATTTTATAGAAACTCCTTTGGAAACAATACCCGTATTTAAAGCAAAATGTGGTTCTGTATGATTTTCTTGGCCGTGAAGTATTTACTATCTATGCATATTCGTAATAGAGCTTAGCTGTCTCACGAGTCAACGTATAGAGCAATGAATGTATAGATCTACTTCTGACTTGGAGAATTTTTCCATATGGCATATGGGTCTAAGTAGACAGCTCATGTTATATACTTAACACGTTAATTTGATAGAATTAAATCAAGGTGTTTTAGTATTTTGAAAGAGTCATTGAAGTTATTAGGGGAAATTGGAGTTTGTGGTATCCTAAGAGCGAGCGACAGAGTCCTGATGCAGATCTTACCCAAAGCTTCAGTGGATATATCTCAAATAACAAGGGTTCATCAGTCTCAGCCTTGTCAACATCTTAGCGAGTCTGCAATAACTTCATTCGTGGCCGTCAAGCTGATACTCTGTGTCGCCAAATCATCAAAATTCTGATCTGCTGTGACTATGGGTGATCAGAGCAAGCACTATGGCTTGCACGTTCTGGTGGAAGGAGATGATCCATTGGTAGAGTGAGGAAACCCAAATTATGCTATTGACTCCATTGCTGAAAGCTCAAGTATCATCGCAGTACAAGGCCTGGCATCTGATCCAGAAAAGTCTTGGATATGGAAAGCATATTCAAAGGCGGACAAGAAGGCCGTTGCAATGGGTGAAAAGCATGAACCAGTCAACTGGTTAACAGAGTTCTTGCCAAAGGATATCCCGAACGCTCGAATTATAGCCTTTAACTATGAGTCAAGGTGGTTAAAGAACGCCCCATATCATCATATAGGGACTTGTGCTAGGCTATTGCTTGATGCACTGCACAATTTGAGTCTCAGGGTAATCAGCCTTTTCAAATTTTTTCTCCTAGCTAACAGTGCATCGGTCTTAGGTAAAAGCTGATCGTCGTCCATTAATATTCATCGGACACAGTTTTGGTGGAATCGTCATTCAGAGGGTATGCTTACATTGCCTATTATCCAAAGAAAGCTCCTAATAGACTAGGCAATTGTCGAGGCTATCTTGGACTCCAAATACAACCATCTTCTTGATCTGATAACTGAGATTGTATTTCTTGGTACTCCTCATCGAGGTACCGATTTGGCAAAGTATGCAAGATACATTGCTTTTATTGGCAAAAAGTTCAGTTGGGGCAGTCACAGCGAGATTCTAAAAGATCTTGAAAATGACTCGAGGAACCTCTTCGAATTGCGGAACAATTTTGTGCGCTGGCTAAACAAGTCTAATACTCTGATCAACTGCGTTTTCGAATCGCGTGAGACCGAGCTGTCAGGTCATACTGCTGTGGTATGCATTATTCAACACGCGGTTCTTGTTCTGGCTAACAGTCGTCGATATCCAGATCGTTTCGGAGACGAGTGCTAGCTTAGAAGAACATCCTGCAGCTGCTGTAGATACTGATCACCATTCGATCAACAAGTACTGGGGTTTAGAAGATCCTTCCTATGTTCTTGTTCGAGACTACCTTGTCAGGATGATTGAAGAGCTGCCGGAGATACTGAAGTATCGGAGAAACCGTTCGTGTCTCAAGTCTATTGCTTAGAAACTTTTAATCGCTGACAAGATCTTAGCTGTGAATATTGTAGAAAACAACCATGGTTAGTCTCGAAAGCCTTTAAGATTGTGGACTCGCTGACGGTCGACTAGGTATCAACGACGAAAAACAGCTGGAGTGTTTAAAGTGCCTCTTCGTGACAGAGCCTGCAGCTGACTTGGATTACGTGCGTCAATTGAAAGGAAATCGAACTCGTGGAACTTGCACTTGGCTTGTAGCAACTAAGGAGTATGTCTCCTGGCTCTCCGGAGATAATCTACGACTTCTTCATATCACTGGAAATGCAGGAATTGGCAAGTCAATGATGTCTACATTTCTGGTCGATGAGTTAGTCGAGAAATCCAAAACCACAAGGATGGTTTTTGCATACTATTTCTGCGACAACAAGGATGAAAAATGAAACACCGCTACTTGCGTTGCACGTGGACTACTTCTTCAGCTCCTCCGACAGCGACCATCGCTCTTCCATCACATTTTGCCCGAATTTGGTTTCAAGAAGGAGAAGCTGTTCTCGGACTTTACTGATCTTTGGCTGAAATTTACTGCTGTACTTGCAGACGAAACTCTTGGACCAGTATACTTACTGATAGACGCATTGGATGAATGTACTTCCTCGAGCTGCGAGAGTTTTCTTTTCTCCCTCGAAACACTAATAGCGCGGCAGAGATCTAAGAATCTGCACATCTTAATAACTTCTCGACCAGAGGTTAGGATAATGCAGAGCATATTACCGGATTATTCCCTACAGATGGATTCGAACAAAATCAACACTGATCTGATGTTATATATCAACGAGAAGGTTGACTATTTAGCCACAAAGAAGAAATACAGCAAGACATTGCGGGAAGATGTACGAGATGCTCTCACGGACAATTTGGGAGGTACCTTTCTGTGGATTTCCCTCGTCATCCAAGATCTCGAACGAACAATAGGACACAGATTGGTTCGGCAGAAGCTCCAGCGTCTCCCTAAAACGTTGGAGGACGTATATGACCGAATTATTGCGGACATTTCTCCCGAAACTTTGCCGACTGCCCAACTGGTTCTTCAGATTATCGTTGCTGCCTCCCGTCCTCTGACGAGACTGGAGCTGGCAACAGCTATAGTTATGTATGACTGGGACAAAGAGACTTTACCTTCTCAAGATGACATAGACGATGCAGCTGAAGAATTCATTTGTTGTCAATCTTTCCTATATATTGATTACCAGGAAAAAAGAACGAGTCACCACTCCTCTATGAGGAAACAGAGCGAAGCAAGAGGAACAAAGATGAATCGCGATTATGACGAGGAGGGTGGGGATGAAGGGGAGGCATACGAAGTCACCATCAACCTCGTGCATCAATCTGTCAAAGACTATCTGCTTGGTCAAAATTTACCCGCCCTAAAAGCCACTATGACAGGGTTCTTGTCTGACCACCTCGCATTTCTGATGTTCGAAATCTGCTGGAAGTATTTGAATACCAAAGAGTTTGAATACGGCTACATAGTTGTGGGAAGAAATAAGGAAAACTGCCTGGTGGACCTCATCAGACGCCGCAATTACATCCCTAAAATGAAACGACAATTGAAAAGGATGGAAAAGCATAAATTCCTTGAGTACGCTGCTAGTGAGTGGCGGAATCACGCCAATAATTTAGTGTTTTCTACTGTTCCACACGTTTTCTGGTCGACAGCAAGATTTAATGATGCTGACACTTTGCGTGATCAATGGCTTCTTCATGCTTCTAAAGCCGGCAAATTTGATTTTGTCAAGAAACTACTTCAAAGCGGAGCCGACATAGAAGTAAATGACAGGCATGGAAATAGTGTGTTGAATGTTGCGAGTCAGGAAGGACACGAAGCAGTAGTACGGCTCCTACTCCAGAGCGGGGCTGATATAGAAGCAAAGGCCAAGTATGGAGACACAGCGTTGATTGCTGCAAGTAAAGGAGGACACAAGGCAGTAGTACAGCTCCTGCTCCAGAGCGGGGCCGATAAAGAAGCAAAGGCCGATGATGGAAGGACAGCAATCGATCTTGCCAAGGAATATCATGTAAAAGAGGTGGTATCAAGTCTTGTACCAATTCTTGAAGGTGCTTACACGGTCATCCGGGAGCGTGAAGCAAAGATGTCAAACTAGTGGTATCAGACAAAGTTCGATACTAAATAGATAATTGCATGAATGAAATGCTATGGGCTATTGATATATAGTACATTACCATAGAGTGAGATTTGTGACGTGACTGTTGGAAAAGAGATACATCTCATGAAAGCTACATCGAAGACGAATAACATGCAACCTGTGTCAAGCTGATTTATAATCAAATTGACCCGTATCCATTATGATAACGAATTTCTTGCGGATATAGAGCGTCTGAGAAAGGGTCTCAAAAATCATAGCAAGCAATCAGGTTACTATCCAACCTAAGATCCCATCATATCTAGTATACAACGACCCATACCACTCACCTGAGCTCCTTTGTCGGTAGTGGTGGATAAGTCCTTTGAAACGATGCCGTGCAGAGCTCATGAATAATTGAGCCTCATCAACCTGTCCATCTCGGTCAGAGGTCCAGTCCCCGATACCGACGTGGAAAAGTTAGAGCTTAAAGAGCGAATCCACTCTTCTGCTTTTCATGTGATGGGTTTTTGAATTCGATATGATTATGTGTTCCAGAGTCCTACTTCAAACCAGCAATAACTGGTAATGTCGTTAACCTCGCAGTGTAACACCACCAGTATTGATTTCAAGGGAAGAAGATGGATTTACGTTGATGGTATACAATCGATATCTTGCTTCGAAGTTGCGTTTTAATTCGATGGTGAAGCCTCGTAGCAAGCCATTCCTGTTTTTCTTGCAGCTCGAAGAAATGCATGAAGTCTTTGCAGCTTTCAAGTGGCTGTGATTTCGAACGTATATGAATGACAAATACGACTGGAATAGAGGCATTAGGTATCAAAAGCAACGATCTCAGCTCTGTTTGGGTTTCTTGAGGATGGTTTTCTTGTTATAAATCGGGCTGTTGATCTTTCATCTTCTTGTAGTGCACACTATGTTTGAGATCTGACTTCGAGCAGGAGGTCAGGAGATATGAATAGGAGTTCGAGGTAGCTGCTAATATAGAGCGGATTTCATAGACTGAGTTTCCTGCGGCTATAAGCAAGTTTTTCTAGTCCCCGTCAATATAAAGACCTATCAGTGTAAAAGTGAAGCTGGAGTTCATAAATCATTGTATATCTTGAGTGGTGGAGAGCTTGAGGGTACTCACAAGTACAATAAAGCGAAACTATTCAACTTCGAAGTGATACAATAATATTCTATATCAACCATTATACAGGTAGTTCACAAGAATTGAAACAAGCTATTTCTTACGTGTCATACCGGCAGCTTGCGTCTGTGGATTCTCTTATGCCTTTCCAACATGTGTGCTCTCTAATAGCATTGTCGTAAAGACATAATCAAACCATTCCAACGATATCGAAGTTGAACGGAATGCTGCCACAAGAGAAGTAATTTCAGGACTCAGATATTTGTTTTCCAGGTTTTACCGTGACGCTTGTTTACGCTGCATGCAAGGTATGATTGTTAAAATGTGTATATTAACTTTGCCTATGTCAGCCATCCATCATCATGACCCCTCAAACGTAGTCGCGAAGAATCCCCCAAGAACATCTACTACTAAGTACGCACTTACGGTACATTCTTGCTACAGTCGCTCCACTCTTCGCCTTCCATTCTTCCAAACTTACATTCATTCGTTCCATTGGTTCCCGAGACTTGTGCAGTCTCTGTTCTCCACATCACCTTGATCCTCTATCAAGTCAAGCGCAGAAATCCGCGAATATAGATCGCAAACCCATGCTCTGTTGTGCATCGAGTCCACCGACGTATTCGTCAGCCCCTGTCTTCTACGAGGTTGACGGTCAATTCTGATGAATGTCGCAGGACAATCGCAAGGGTTGACGTGGTGTTCATTCTCTCATATCTCATGCCGTATTGCAAGTATGATATGCACAATCGCGGGGCCCCAGATCGGCAAATTGACGGGGAAATAGTGGAGAAGAAAGGTGCTGCACATTTTCCAGCCCGCCCCCTACACGAGGACAGAACACACGGCATCACGGACACGCTCAATGCAAATGCCGTCTTCTTGGTATCTTCGCTCTGCCAATAGAACGCTCTCCATCGATGCCACCAGATGAACCTTAAGCAGATGGGAGGCCGCACATGTTCCAATGGCAGAGTTCTCACTGAACCTTATTCCCTATTTAAAACTGATTATATCCGTGCCTTTTCTCGCTTTATCCTTAACCTTTTCTGATTTTCGACTTTGAATTGCTGAATAGAAGTCTATGCCGTTTTCACGGCGAGCGAACATGGAAGGGCGTTTGGATGTTCAGAAGATAGCGACAATTGCAGCCCCAACGGTCCGAGAGCCATGACCATCCACTTCCGTGATCCATCCAGAAGTCATTCCCTGTTCACAACTAAGAGCTACATACAACATGACCCTCTCAACAGGCGGACCTGGCATCTTGGCAGCCCAATGCTTGCTTGCTTGCTTGCTTGCTTGCTTGCTTGCTTGCTTGCCCCACGAATTATTTCACAAAAGACATACCACTAACGGCGGCACTTCTCGCCTCTCTTGCGCTCGCGGGGAAATGTAGGGATAGGCACTGGTGCTATCCTATCTAGTCGACGGCCATGCAATGGCAAGGGCTGACTTTTGAAGTCGACGAATCAGCACAGCCAGCAAGAAGTACTAACTTCGGGGTGGAACTCATGGCACGACTCATTATTCCCCTTGTGAACAAGGTCATAGTGCATGGTTTACGATCATGTTCATGTGGAGACCCCACGAAGAATAAGTAGCACAGATTTCCACCTTTGCAAGGACGACTTCGAGACAATTATCAGTCCTGCTGTCTTTGGAATTGCAATCTTCCGTTATACAATCGTATTTGAAATTCGATTGACGTTCCTTATTGAACTGTCGGTTCACTATCAATTGCCTCCAAATCAATTCTTACGTCTCTCATCGTCGGCTTCTGGCATCTATCCCACCATGTCTGAAATTCCACCAACCGACATCAAGGGCGAGACCCATGCGCAGGCTGAGGCCCGTCGCGTCTCGGCAGCAGAAGCCATCGCCTTGGACCGCAAGCGCAAGGTCGTAGATGACCATACGGTGACTGGTGCCGCAGAAATCACCCTTCGCCAATCCATACTTCCTGTCTCTCTCGTCACCATCCTCTTTTTTATGTGGGGTTTCGCATATGGATTGCTGGATGTGCTGAATTCGAATTTCCAAGAGGTGCTAAGCATCTCTCAGGGAATGAGTGGAGGCTTACAGGCTGCATATTTTGGAGCTTACTTCATTGGACCACTGACATATTCCGGATGGATTGTGAGAAGGTTTGGATATCGAGTCACCTTTATGACCGGTCTGATTATCTATGGCGTAAGTGTTCCTTTTCTAGGAGTCCCAAATATCCTTACTAACAAATGTATAGATTGGAGCTTTATGTTTCTGGCCTTCCGGCGTCAAGCGTTCTTTCGGCGGGTTCTGTGGTAGCATGTTCATAGTCGGCAGCGGCCTGTCGACACTCGAGACATCTGCGAATCCTTTCATCGCAACCTGTGGACCTCCACGATACAGCGAAGTACGATTGACACTGGCACAATCTTTCCAAGCCGTTGGCACTGTCGTTGCGCCCCTCCTAGCCTCTAAAGTCATCTTCAAAGATGTGCACGCCGGCTCCAGTTTACAAAACGTGCAATACGTATACCTCGGAATCGCCTGCTTCGTCTTCCTGCTAGCCATCGTTTTCTTCTTCGCACCCATCCCCGAGGTCACTGATGCCGACATGCAATTACAAGCCGAGCAAACCGTCAATGAGACAGACTACGAGGAGAAGCCGCTACGTAAACAATACACACTATTCTACGGCACATTGGCACAGTTCTGCTACGTCGGAGCCCAGGTCGCTTGTGCGGGCTACTTCATCAACTATGTGCAATGGGTGCGTCCAGGTACCTCGAAGGCCACAGGTGCGAATCTACTCGCCGTAGCACAGGGCTGTTTCGCCATCGGACGATTCGCCGCATCGGGAGCCATGAAATTCGTGAAGCCGCGGTACGTGCTCATGACGTTCATGAGCGGCGTGGTAATCTTCTGCTGCTTGGTGATGGGCCTCAAAGGCAACGGCGGAATCGCCTCGCTCTCGCTCGTCCTCTTCTTCGAGTCCTGCTGCTTCCCGCTCATCTTCACACTTTCCCTTCGCGGTCTCGGAAAGCACAGCAAGCGTGGCGGGTCCTTTATTGTCGCGTCCGTCTCCGGCGGAGCGCTCTTTCCGCCGGTTTTGGGCGTTGTTGCCGATCATCTTGGCGGTAATACCCAGCATGCTTTCTTCATTCCGCTCATTGGCTTTGTCATTGCGTGGACTTTCCCGCTTTATCTGAATCTGTTCTGTAAGAAGAGCTTGGATGGTTGGACTGAGAAGGTTAAGGTTGGGATTGAGAGCCCACGGGATGAGGAGAGTGTGGCTGGAGAAAAGGAGGGTGTGGTGCAGGTTGAGAAGCTCTGACGCGACTTTATCTTTCTTTGTAATACTTAACACTTGATACCTTTTGATTTTAGTAGGTTATATGATTATGAATATACACTTTATTCTCCTCCCTTTGATGTATTTATATTTAAACATTGCCGCGTCGATGATATCTCTATGGCCGAGGGTAGGTAATCAAATTCAAAGAGAGTAGTAGGCACTTGTATTCAATATTATGCATTTTCTCTCACCAAATAAATATCAAATTTCCCTTTCCTCCTTTCCCATCTACCCGTAACATTATTATCGGTACTATCTCTTTTAATTTTACCTCCCCACTATGCAATCAAAAAGCATTTGCGTAGATAGCAATAGCATAAGCATCCACCCTTCCACAATCTCCCCTCCTATCCGGGCAAAATTCACAATTACTGTCCAGCAACTCTCCAGTAATGAGCGTAGCCGGAATCCCGCTCACATAGTACAACGTATCACCACAATAGCAGTCAACGATCCCAGTGGTCACATTTGTCTGCGTGCCGAAATAGTTGCTCTGTGGCGTACTCGATCCGCAGAAAGTTGAGCATTGCTGGACAACTGGGACGTAGGAGGACGGAAGATTTGAAGGGTATGGAACGGCGTAGGAAGGTTGAATGCGAGTTGCAAAGCCAGATGGCTGGTAAAGCGTTCCGAGGGCTCCCGCCGTTGCGACTACAATGCCCTGCTGGTTGACTGTGGTTGTTACTGTGGACGTGGCGTAGTTCGTAGAGGTGCTGAGACTGGTTGCTGTTGACGTTGCTGTGCTGGTGATTGTCGATGTGTATATCGTACACACAGGTGCAAGACAGAGACCCGCCTGGTTAAGTAAACCACTTGCGGTGGTTGCGGTAGTTGTTAGCGTGGTAGTCTGAGTCGAAAGGCTGGTAATGGTTGTCGGCTTGGCGATTGTAGTGGTGTAGGTGGACGTTGTTGTGACGTTCGGACTGGAGTAGTTGGCTTGTCCTAAGCCAGGATAGACAAAGGATTGAGGGAAACATCCTAATAATCCATAGGTCTTTCCTGTTGCTACGGCACCTGCTGCTCCTGAGGCTCTGAATATGATTAGGGCTGTGTTCTTGTATCGTGAATTGTGTATCATACCCTTGGGCACTAAACATCTATTAGTTGTTGACAATAGCATTGGCATCAGATTCGACTCACCCTGCGGGACCAACACTTCCTGGGAGACCTTGTGCACTACAAACATATCAGCATAAGACTAAAGCTAAAAGCTGAGAGAATTACCCAGCGGGACCCGATGGGCCCGACGGACCTAATGGACCTGAGGGACCAGAAGGACCTGATGGGCCTGACGGGCCCGGCGGGCCAGATGGACCTTGTGGCCTATAATCTATAATCAGCTATGTCAAACAATCAAGATGGTTTATTTCTACCCTGAAGGTCCACTTGGCTACTCTCTGTCAGTACTGAGCCTCGAATATAGAATTTATAGACTTACACCAGGGGGACCCGCGCTAGCACAAGTAGAAGCACTAATGACATTAATAGTGACAAAGGTACAACCTGCAGGTCCACCGTTGTTCGCAAACACCGCGTAGATCGTTCCATCATTCATAACACAAAACTCAGCCTGGCCTTGATAGAAAGCTGGATTAGTCCAAGTCAGATATCTCGCATCTGTCACGGAGAAGTAAGTTGTAATATCTCCAGCGGGATTCATTGGCTGGAAAGCCTGATATGGCGTCCCAGTATTGACGGAGAAATAAGAGTTGATTCCATTGTTGGTGGCAATCAGCTGTCCATTATCTTGTAAATTGTATTGTGTAGTTGAGTTGCAAGTAGTTGAGATACTCCCGCCATAAGTTACGAAGCCCAGCATTCTCTGGCTTCTTTTCATGCCCACGGACTTGAGATTGACACTCAAAACAGAAGCTTTCAGCTCATAATCACTGTTTTGTTGTTAGTTGACTATCATTATGGAAACATGATGCTGAAAAGGAATCCTTACCGCGGTAGTATGTCCGAAGCAATAGGCTTCGAGTCGCTGGGAGCAAGTAGAGAATAATCTGTAGGATCGATGGTAATATCAGTTGCAATGTCTTGATAGATTTCGGTTACGAAAGTCCTATAGATTGTGGGCGTATCGCTGGAAGGTTTTGTTGGAGAAGCAAAGATGCAATGAAGGAGTAAGGAAGCAATGAGTCCTTGTTTCCATGCCATGTTGAATGAGGATCTTGAAGACGATAATGACAGATCGGAAAGGTATTGTATATCGAAAAGTACCCAGTTGGTGAGAATGCAACGAAAGATGAAATAGAGAAAGATGTAACAACGTATCTACATCAGTGATGAGCTGTTCTTCTTCTCAGATAATGAGACCTAACTATCATCGGTAATGTGAAGAGCGTGTGCCCTACCTTACCCGCCTCATCCTCTTCCACATAATGCATATATGCAATTTTCCTAATGAGATGGTTTCTCGTCACAAGAAGTTGCGGTTGGCTAATACAGTACTTTGTACCATGAGTGATGGAGCACAGATATTTTACGTGGTTTCATTGCGCCAAGCTTGCCCAGTAAAGGAGATATTATGCGGGAAGTCGAATCTAGAAGCTCAGTTGAAAGGTAAACAGATCTGTTGTTCACGACCCTTGTTGTGTTTACCACGGTTATGCTACTCGAACTCTAGCATTGTGTCGATGGTCCTGTAACAGTTGCGATTGAGATAGTCCTCCAAAGTTCGATGGGGTACCTACCAAGAATCATCTCAACACATGTGAGAGACTAACCACTCACAGATAGCCTCATTTCATTCTCATCACATGTCTCCATGCCAAATTTCTAGTTTTTAAGAGCAACGGAACTCCATGGAAGCATTATACAATTGTGGTGCAGATGTGGCTATCGATTTCAGAGGGACATTTATTCTTTTTCAGGACGGGGATGCAACTACATAAAGTGCCGGGGGCATATGTGTTGATCATGCTTCTACTTCAAACTCACAGCATTCCTCGGCATCCAGCAGCATCATGAAAAAGCATAACATTAATTCAATGATCTACCTTGAAAGAGTCCAGTCCTTGAGGCTTTAAAATCATCCACTCACCAGATCTTCATTCTTCAATCGACTTAACCGCATTCATCAGCTGTAGAAGCCCAAATCCGCCCCAATGGACTACAAAATCTTTAAGCAACAACTCCATAAAGGCAGATCTATAAGTAGCAAACGATGTCAAGGTCACCCAAGATAGTGTTACTGGTATGAGTAGAAGACAAATTGGGTATATAAATCAAGGACAATCTGCATGATAGAGTGGCGACCGATCAGATTTAGATTTCTTGAATTTGAGCTCGAGCTAGCCAAGCTAGCTAGCCAGCCAGTACTAGAAGTTTATCCCATCAACCAAACTCCAACATAACAAACCGTCCTAAACTTGGTATGAAATCTTTTCATCTTCGGTTGTCGTGGCAGTGCCACTCTTCACGATACTGCCTCCTGACCTACTACTACTGGTCACGCTTTGTCTAGAGGCCTTAGATCCCCATGATGATCGTCTTTCCAAACTCGACCAAATACCTTGGAGTGATTTGGCCTTTTTAACAACCATGCTGAGTATTGGCTTGCAGAGCACAAGGTTTCCAACTATGATGACGACACTAGCTTCTCGTATGTACCATTGGTTCAAAAGCTTTATGTTATCAGTAACCGCGTAATACTTGTTCCCACAAGCTGCTGCAATAATAAAAAGGCCTAGACCGAAGATTCCACACAAGGATATTTTACTGCACAGGGATATTAGTTAAGATACAGGCACTTGGGGAGTTGTGTAGTACTTATTCAACGGCAGCGTCGACGACCAGACTACAGAGATAGGGATAGCGAGAATCATAAAGTCGGAGGTGACGTTGAAGACCCATTGAGTTATGTAGTAGTGGAGCCAAGTGATACATTGATCTGCGCCATATTAGTAATTAGATTGCTAAAGCATAGATACGAGGCTTACCATTTGTAGTATCATATGCCACAAAGTACTGGCTAAATGGGTGACAAAACATGACGTAAAAGGCGAGCATGGATATCACATATCCTACAGCGCAGTAAGCTGCTACCAACTTCACAGCAAGTTCTTGTCGAGTTCTTTTGCTATAATTTTGTCAATTATGAGTTTCGTAGAATGTTTGAAGACGCTTACGCAAGTCGCCCATATAAGATCAACAAACAAGCTTTGACTCCCCACAGCTGAGTGAGAGACGCAGTCTCGCAAAGTACGAGCACAACTCCCAGGTAATGATATTCTGCTTTTGTCGGCGTATATGTGGTTTGGTAAAATATGGATTCGGCGTTTGCTGCTTTATTCAGAGTTACAACGACGATCGTATATGTGCACTGTTATATGTTAGAACGTGATATGGTACTTAGATTTGCATGCAGGAGAACGAATCACCTACAACACAAAGTATCATCAAGTAGTCATCGCACGTAAACAGCTTGACGGATTTCTTGTGCATATATTGGGAGACACTTTCGCCGTGGTTAACTTCCTACACTTGATTAGAATCGATATTACTCACTATCGCAGCACAACAATGACCATGCTCAAGCCGTACCATATCCACGATTCAATTGCTAAAAGTTCGAGATAATGTGCGTACGCCATGGTTTTTTGTTGATTCGAATCTTCTCCAGAAAGGAATTATTTCAATGAGAAGTTCTTTCGGAGAATACCCTTGACTATATGAATACATGAGCAGTCTGGGTGCCGGACCTTATTCCGTAATACTTAGACTCGGAGATAGATGATGCCCTAAATTGCGAAGAAATTATGATGCTTTGGGCATGGTGGATGGCTTTGAGCAGGATACCTTTAAACTTATCTGCATGCGGCGACCACAATCTTTCGAATTTGGTATTCTGCACCACACATCGACAGGTAATATGGAAACGCCACTGTAGTTCTGGAACCTCCGACATTTGCGTACTTCTCATTTGGTTACAGCTGGGTCATTCAATTGCTTTTTATCGACTCGAATCTTCTTCCAGCTGCCTCTACTTAACTCTTATTATACGGTAAGGTCCTCAATATCAATGTTTAAGTAAAGTGTAGGCTTTTGGATAGAACGTTCATGCTGTGGGACAGCACAGCTTTGATTGGCAAGTCTCTACTACCTCATTTGCACATTCATATCGCTTTGGGATTGTGGAGTGAGAAAGCTCAGTATTTGCTTTCAATGCTTTGGTCACAACGATGATACGAACTTTGTATTTGGTATGCAAAATTGAGGCTTGCTGCCGCAGTATAATTTGAATAAGAGCTAGCTGATAAGCGGAAATCTGAGGAGACTAATCCGGTTCTTTGGGCTTGCTAAGCGTCTCATTCTGTTGACGTTCATTCCATTGACCTATTATTGCTCTTCTCTCTCAGCCACCATCTAGATGTATGTCATAGACTTGCAGGTCCACACGGATTTGCTCTGATATGAACGATCGCCGTTAAAGAAAACCAACCGTATGGGTAAGTAGTAGCAGAGATTGTAATAGCTGATTATTCATATATTTCTGCAATTGGTTCCCATCCAACTCCAATTTCAATCGGGACACATATACAACCAGCAAAAAGCGAAGAAATCTAAGAAATGTATAACTTCACTTTCAGATTTGAGTAGCTAAACATCATCAAAGGTCGTTGTCATTTGATAGTATCAATTTTCAGGTACCGGTCAATACTGTATATAAGTTTTATGTTGTTTGGGCACAGTCTGTTCATACTAGAAGTTCTTAAATTCGCATGATGTTTTCTGTGTGTCAATTGGGATGTTCCCTAACTACGTAGCACGTATATACAGCCCCATCAATGGGAAAGTAAACCTTATAGCAAAGATCCATTTAGTCTTGCTGAGATCCTAGCATGATTCTACCCTCCAAGCCTACAGTTTATTCTGCAACCCAGATCTATTAGTCTCGAGGTTCTTGAGTAACTTCACTCACATCCATGGCGATTTTTGCAGACCAAGTCTGCAGGACCAAGTCTGAGTACCTTAACGCCGCTGATAATCAAGACCACTTGCCTAAGTAATTTCGAGATATCATAGCAAACATATAAGTTTAAATGCCTTTCAACATATGCCTTTAAACTTTGACAGCAATATTGATTTAAGCGTACACATCTCTTAGGAGTATGTTTGACAATGATATGTATAATTCTTGCGTCAATAGCAATAGGAGCCAGGTACATGCCTGTGACATCTGTACGTTACTAGCTGTGGCGACTGCCTAAGACATGGCAAATTTCAAAGATTTATATCTAGTATGATGTCTCAAGGAATGATGTAAGGCTTGAATCTATTAGGTCTGGTGGCGATAGAAGTAGCTGAACTTATAAGTCATTTTGTTTTCTCAGTAGATCTCTTCAATAGTCCTAATATTTTGACTGAATATTGCTACATCACTTCTACTTAGGATAACAAGTCGAAGTTTCCACACTGTCTGCCGTCTCCACGTCCTTCGTATTTGACCTCGGACTGTTAGACTGGAAACTTAACCAACTCGTGTAACCTGACGTATAAACCTTGTCCATGACGTATCTTGCTAGAGGCATGCAAAGAGGTATATTCCCCACAAGAATAGCTGTACTCGCCTCACGGATATACCAGAATTCCCAATGTGGGTTATACGGCCTTGTGAGACTATAGTATTTGGTTAAGCAAGCAGCGATGATGACGAATATGCCGAGGCTGAACAACCCTAAAAGGATGCCCTTCTTGGTGCGGTTTATGCTGAGAGTCGCTATAAAGGACCAGGGGATCGCTAGTATAAGGAGATCGGAGGAGACGTTGAGAGAGATCTGTACAATAAAGTACTTCTTGTAGGTTACACATTCGGCTGTTGGGAAGGATTAGCAATTGATTGTTGAAAGGAGACGAGGAAGTGAAGACTTGCTGTTCGTAGGTGCCAAGCTCCAGTATTGGTCTAAAGGTCGACAAAATACAGCCATAAGGAGAACTAGAAGTACAATGTATTATATTGCAACATATGCTATGACTGCGTTCAAGGCCACATTTCGTGAGATGCCTTTACTGTAGGTTTATTCAGCTCTTGTCAAACAGTAGGCCTGTAGAACAATAATACTTACGCCAGGCGTGTGTAGAGCACTAGCAAACATATCTTTACACCCCATATACATGTTATCATAGTAACCTCGGTGATTAGACAGAGCTTGCCTCCTAGAATAGTCAATCGCATGTTCTTGGGCGACTCCAACTGTTGAGAGGGATCGATAAAGAGGAAGTCATTGATGGCAAAAACGTTAGCACCAACGACAACAGCAACATAGGAACACTAGAATATTAGTAATTTCATTCTGAAGTTGAAGGTTCTATTTATTAACGTACAAACGAAAATATCATGAGATAATCATCAAGCTGGAGTTTACTTTTGGTTTTCCATTTGATCATTTTCGAAGCCCTGGCATATATCAACCTAGGTTCTCTTGAGATATGAATAAACTTACAATCTTGCCACCAGACTGAGAAAGCACAATGAGCCCCATATTGAGGATTCTATATACAGATGATTTTGAATATGGATATAGACACTGGCCGACATAGTATCGACTTTTCTGCGGTTTTCTTATCAAGATTTTGCAGGAACAGGACAACTTCGAGTGATCCATGACACCAGAATAGACGGTCTACAAGCTGGGGGACAGATACAAGCAAGTTATACGCTCAATATCTGCTATTGACTGACATTGCTTACCGAGTCCTAAGAGAGCCTGGTTTACACATTATACTTCACTCCCTCATTCTCCCAAGCCTCAAACTTTAGTTTCCGAAGTAACTTGTCCCGAAATGAATACTTTGGGGTTAATGGCACAATTGACTAGGCTTATGGCAGACTGCGAGGTTGATGTTCACAGCATGTGGCGGCCAACTAGTCAGAATGTTTATTTGGCTTCCGGCTGCTTCGCCGCATCCGGCTTTAATCCATGTGGGTTACATCGTGGAGAGACTTCCTTCATATACCTACGAAGACTTCACCACTTCCCGTGAGCACAGTTCAAATTGGCCCGAGCTAAAGCTGAGTCGAGATCTTTTGCTTTATGATCCTTGAGATAATATGAGGTCGATCGATTACACATGAGATCGAAGTTCCGTCGATGATGATGTCTTGACAGAAACATAGGTTATAATGTTTTACTTGATTGAATACTAGAATCAACCCAAATTGCTCTATGCTTATTCGAGATGGATTGCTGTAAGCTTTTAGTACCATAGGTATACGACTCACTATTGGCCAAGGTGCAAGTTTTGCAGACATACAATTCGGATCTTTTCTGACAGATATATGGTATCGAACATGCCACACACGCCACTCTCCACAGATGCCCTCGAAGGCCAATGGCTACCCGTGTATTATTATTGTGTGTTTGTAATGAAATACCTGATCGTTTTCGTAGAATGTTCTGATTATCAGACCTAACATCTTCCAAACATGAGTCAGTTGCACCGTTAAGTCGAAGTCCTTATTTGCTAATAAATGATCCATTAAATACACAGAATTTCATTGTCTCTCTCAAAGCGAAGTGGAAACCAGATCATTCAATTAGGTGTAGTGACGGTTCGGACACCCCAATGTGTAGTAGATGATATGTGCAATTCACAAAACCGGGGCAAAGAATTGTTCGTCAAGAATTTGTTCTAAAATAAAATAGACGATCACGTGATGATCTATTTCCGCTACTACGTAACGAAATATTGGAATTAGGGGGCACCATTGTCTCCCTAAGCATACCAGGCCATTCGTTGCACACCTCGTCAACTTTTTCATTTGTATGATTGTAGATTCACATATGCATAACATTACAAGACCGCCGGTATCTGATGAGATTCCGAAGAACAATCCTGGACCCTGTTATCCTTTCCGAAAGTGAGGCTGCGCCACCCCCATCATCCCGAGAGCCTAATCACTCATCCTTGATCCTCATTCTCAAGAAATACCAAGCATGCTCCAATGGAGATACATAATCACTTTGAGATAGCACTAAGCCCCATTCAAAGCACTGTAAGATATAACTCCGAGATATTTGTATCATATCTGTAGAGCATGGATGTCCCCGCATCATCATCGGGTCTTTTACTCACTGGCGCCCGTTTATTCATTACAAGGATCGGCTCCACGAATGCCGTGAATGTAATGATCTTCAACGATTCATGTATACCTCCGGATTCTAACCTCTCGAAGCGCATGACACTGATATGTATATATATCCTAAAGTCCAATCTTCTCATATGCGACTATAACTCCCAAGCCACTCTCGATGGGTTCCTCTATCTTAGCAGCCGTGTCAGTAGTAACTGCATCATGGCGACTCCTCGCCCTCATCACCGTGCTCTGTGTCCTCTCCCTTCTTTTTTTCAAAGGACTGCGAAACCCGCACCTCGCACGTCTCCCGGGCCCTGCAGGTGTCAAATACACCAGCCTCTGGCGCTTCAAGACGGGCGCATCGAGTAACTGTCATAAAGAATATCAGAAAGTGCACAAACTATACGGGCCTGTTGTACGCATTGGACCCAAGCACGTCTCACTTTCTGATCCAGCTGTCATACCTGAGATCTACGGGATTTCGAGTAAATATATTAAGTCGCCAACCTACGATGCACTGAGTATGCATCTCTTGACTCGACTTGGTCATGGTATTTAGCTAACGTGACCAGCACCCCTTCATCAAGGCCGCAACCTATACAGCATCTTTAGCACACAATCTCCATCGGAACACAAGCGACTCAAGAGCGGCGTAGCAGCTAAATATTCCCTCTCATCCCTCCTGAAACTTGAGCCTCTTGTCGACGCCGTGACAGACACCTTCTTGCGCAGAGTGCGTACCCTCTCTTACCAGTCTCCAGGAGCCGAACGCCCAATTATTGATCTCGGTGAATGGGTCCACTTTTATGCCTTCGATGTCATCGGCGCTATTACTTTTTCGCAGACTTTTGGCTTCTTGGATACCGGGACTGATCACAGCGGGGTGATGGCTGGCTTAGAGGTCGGGATTAGGTACGGGAGCTGCGTTGGGCAAATCCCTTCTCTACATCCGTGGTTGTTCGGTAACCCACTGCTTGATCGTGTAATGCAGGCGGTACCGGCGTTAGCGAAGTCGAACCCTGTGCCAATTGCACTTGAGGTGAGTTCTGAATTCTGATACTGATGTCAGAGTGTAGATGGGTTGCGGAGAAATGGCTAATGGAAGCAGATGATAAGACAGGCGATTGCAAGCGTGGACTCTACACCGAAGAGTGATTCCCATGAAGACTTCCTGACGTTCCTGAAGGCGCAGAATGTGAAGTCGCCAGAAAAGATGACCGAGTTGGATATGACGAATCACATGTTTGTGAACATGTAAGTTACTCACGCCGATTTATCTCAGAGTCCTTGCACCCTCAGGTGCCTGAGTGCTTTGAGCCCAAAATTTTCCACTCCGGGTCTCCTAACATCTTCTAGACTGGCTGGCGGCGACACAACAGCCATCTCTCTTCGCGCAATCTTCTATTACCTCCTCAAGAACCCGCACGTCTACGCAAAACTGCAGGCACAAATCGATGCAGCCGAAAGCGCAGGGCTCTTGTCGCCTCATATCACATTCGCCGAATCGCAGGCTCATATTCCATATCTGTGCGTCTCCTCCTGACCCAACCTCCCTTGACAGCAGACTAACCCCCTATTCCAAGTGCTCTTGTAATCAAAGAAGCTCTTCGCCTCCACCCTGCATTTGGTCTTCCGCTCGAACGCATCGTCCCAGCTGCAGGCCTCCACCTCAACGACGACATCTTCCTCCCACCCGGCACGATTGTTGGGATGAACCCGTGGGTCATGCACCACAATGTTGAGGCATTTGGAGAGGATGTGGAGGAGTTTAGACCGGAGAGGTGGGAGAGCCGAACTGGCGAGGATATTGTACCCGAAAAGGAAGCCGCCCGCCTGCAAGCCATAAACAACTCATATATTCCCTTCGGACATGGAGCACGCACCTGCATAGGCAAAAACATCGGCATGATGGAGATGGCTAAGTTTGTACCGGCTGTGTTAAGGGAGTTTGAACTTGAGTGGGCGGGCGGGGAGGAGTGGGAGTTGAACAGTGCGTGGTTGGTTAAGCAGAGTGGGCTTTTAGTGAGATTACGAGCAAAGAGGTAAGAATGGAGGATAGGAAAGCGTTAGATCTGATATTGGTAGTGCTTTGTGTTGTCGGCCATTGTTTTAGACTTAGAATTCATAACTTGAATATGTTTGCTCGCGTCTTGTATCCATGGAAGTTTAGCCTTGTAATGGTCGAAGATTTCTACTTGGCTTGACTGAATTGATTCACCCCTCACAGATTAGTCTAAGCTACAAAGGAAACGTGAGCTAAAGTCGCTGTCTGAACGCAGGAGATCTTCTGCTCTAGTAGTTTTTTTCAGCGCAGGGACTTTGCGGGTATTAAATTTTTCACAGTTCTAATGCAATCATATCGATGATATCTGAACTCCTCTCGGCTTCTCTGCTTCGTCTTCCCTCTTCTCCCTTTCAAACAATTCCTTCCTTTCTTTCATATATACCTCCTTCTCAGCTCCAACAAGGACATCCTCCTCCCCTACGCTCTCCACACTCCCCTCAAGCAGCCCTGTGAACTCTTCCACCCATGCCCTCCCCACCTCTTCTACACTCATATCTCCATCCTCTACCCCACTCAACCCCATCTCCTCCCTGATGCTCCTCAAACTAACAGTCCCCCTTCCGACCAAACCACAAGCCACAATCCTCTCGAACCACCCAATCTCAGTACAAACGTTCAGCCCCACACCATGCGCCGTAACTCCACTGCGCACATGCACTCCAAGAGCTGCAATCTTCCTCATTTCATCGACCCAAACCCCTGGGTTCTCCGTGCGTAATCCCTTTACTCCCCATCTCGCCAGCGTACGGATCGTCGTCTCTTCCAGCATGTCTACATAGCATTTAGGCCGCAAAGGACGCTTTCCATCCGGCAGGGCAGGTGATCGCAGATCGAGAATTGGGTAGGCCACTAATTGTCCAGGGCCGTGGAATGTGGTTTGGCCACCGCGCATAGATTGAACTACTTTTGCGGTCTGGGGCGTTGAGGGTGAGCTTGAAGAATTTGAAGGGTTCGATGGGAAGGTAATGGGGGAAGAGAGGTACGCAATTTGGGAAGGCGTGATTGCGTTCAAGTCACGCCGGCCTGTGGTGTAGGTTGGGCTGCATTCGAAGGTAAGGATCGTTGCCGGTGAGGGTGGTTGGTTGGATTTTGAGGCGAGAAGAGAGGATACCAGGTGGGATTGGAGGAGGGATGTATGTGCGTATGTTGTGCGCGGAATATGGAGGTGGCGGATGTGCATTTTGAGGAGAATTGGTATTGGTTTTTGAGGTTAATTATTCGAAGGTTGTTTGGATTTATCGGAGTAGAGTTCACTGTGGCAGTGAGAAATTCCGAGTTCTTTTTAAAGTAGTCAATTCTGTATTCACGTAATGATCATATCTCGGCGTGACTTCGATCTTTCGACATCATGCCGTGGTTCGGTTTGTTCACCCCATAATGAGTGAGGTTGTTGATAGTCTATCAAGCGTTGCAAGTCAACATTTTGAAATCGATTAGATTAGATTAACGTCCAGATCCAATTACAACTGTTTGTTTGGTCAGCCTTGCTTTCGGCTATGGTTGCCGTAAACATCTCATCCTCGCTGCCTCAATATCTTTTTGCGCAACTATTTAAATTCTCTGTAATACATATTGTTCAAGTAATTAATCTCTGTACTGGCACACTCGATGCGTTTTATTCTATGGCGACTGCATCGGTCTGAACCAGTTCATGTCAGTAGTATTGTTTTGAACACTTGGGCATAGGGTGATTCTAAAGCTTTGGATAACCCTTACAAGAAAGGTAGAACTTAGAGGAACTATGAAGTTTAGGATAATCGTATTGCTCGTGATACATGAAAGCGCTGAATTACCTCATGTTCAGTTACTTCCTCTTGCAATGGGTGTTAGTATCTACGAGAAAGCAATCGAGATTCACTAGTTTCAAGTGTAACAGAACTACTAGTCGATGATTTCCGTACTTTGTACAATACCTTCCTAGTCCTTGGTAGCGGCTACGCTCATTCTTAATTGTCTTTGACGCTGTTGACTCTGCAGCTGTAAGCGCTCAACCGCGTACCCAAGCCTTTCTTTCTTCTGCACCAGCATTTTCATCCTCAAAGCGCTCTCCCCACCCACAGCAACACTCTTCCGCCTGTTTCCAGCCTTTCCAGCGCTCTCTCCCACTCTGCCCTCCAGGAGATCCCTTCTTGCCTCCAGTGCCCGTTCCCTTCTCTCCATACGTCCAACCACAGCTTCCGCCCGACTAAGTAGCTCCTCAATCGCAGGCCCTAACTCATCATGTAAGCTCTGTTGAGCATTGACCAGTGTGCTTTGCGGTACAAGCTCGAAATGACGTGTGCTATTCAATACAGTCTTTAGTCGGGGGAAATCGGAGATGCCTGTTTCAAGGATAGAGAGGGAGGAGTTCAGAGAGCTGAGAGATGTTCGCAACGAAGCAACGGATGGCGCAAGTGCGTGCGACGAGGGGATCGGCGGGGTTGACATTGTATTGATTATGTGATGATCTAATGGATTGTAATGACCGCAAAATGTTCGCCGAGATAGTATGTCGCCTGATAATTATGCGCGAGGATATCTTTTACGTTGTGAATCGTTGGGTTTGGTGGGTTATGTCTCGATGGACCCGTTTCGTGGTGTGATGGTGATCTTTCGGCGCAATGTTTTGATAAGATTGTCATAGATATGGACCGAGGAGCGTCGCGGAGTAACGCGCCATCACGTGATGTAATTGGAACGTCATTCGCGGCCTTCGATCGGCCTTCCAGTGAAGTCGTATGTGAAGATCGCCTGAGATTATTTACAGAATAACGCTCCACTTCTTCCCGCACTTCAAGCAACGTTCTAATTCCTCTTCTTTTTTGATAAGAACCTATAATACGGATACTTGTACTTATACCACTTGAACATCGAAAACTTCAATCGAAAGAAATTGGAGGCTAATTCTTGTATCATATTCGCACGAATCTTATACCTTGCTGGAGCTCAACTCTCAACTCTGCAGATCTTCAAGATGCAAACATCACCGCCCCTCAACTACGAATCCTCTGCTGGTCAAACCCATCTTACAAGCTCTTCCAATCTTCCTGACGAAGTAGTCCAAGTTTTGCAACATGCACGATTTGTATGTTTTCTCACTCGGTTTGCAGACTTTAGCTAATATCCACAGCTTCATCTCGCAACCTGCACTGCATTACAGCCACACGTCTCCTTGATGAATTACACCTACCTTCCTTCAACGCCATACACCTCTCATCCAACTATCATAATGACCACGAACCCAACCTCCAAAAAGACTCACAACCTTATCTCTAATCCCAATGTCTCTCTCCTCGTGCATGACTGGGTCTCGCATCGCCCTCGCACAGCATCGACAAACGATCGCTCTGCATCCCCACCACGGTCTGCACCATCCAGCTCTCTCGCTGAGCTGCTACTCAACCTCAATACTTCCGAGCTGAGTTCCATCAGCACGACAATCAATGGTGTGGCACGCATTGCCGAATCAGGATCGGAGGAGGAGCGCTACTTGAAGGAACGCCATGTGGAGAACAACACGTTCGAGGGAAGCGCGCTGAACCCTAACGGTGATGGCGGCAGAGGGTGCTATATTGAGGGTGAGCAGGTTCAGGTTGTTGTTGTAAGTATCAAGGACGGAAGAGTTTCGGATTGGAAGGGTGAGGTCAGGGACTGGGTACTGGAATCGGCGGATTTACCAAATGGGGTTTAAGGTTTGCATGTTTTGGTTGGAGTTGGGAGGCATCTAGAGGAATGGTAAGGAGTTTCTGTTGCTACTCGGGTATTCCGTCCCTGGTGAAGTTGGAAAACCTGTCTCATTTGCTGGTCATTCTCATATGTGATTATGTTATTTCAATGGATCCTAATTTTAGGTTTACACTTCATATTCCATTACATTCTCCAGGCAGGCAGTACGTGGTTTTTCCAGATAGCACAAAAATATACAATTTACAAGTCAGCTGCAATGAGTGTATTTCTCGGTTTTCTTCTCGGTACCAATTCTCGCAAGTGTCACTGGTCCAAATCTTTACGACGAGGTTAGGCAGCCACCAGTCTGAACGCCCCATCGTAATTTCCCTGATATCGGTCAAGTAATCTGATTCTGATGCAACTGTCTCGGGTGGGTCAGAACAATGAATTTGCAAAGACTTCACCAAGAGTCTTGCAATACTAGGTAAGTTACCTGTTCACTAGAATCGCAAACGTAGCTCTCATAAGAACTCTTCAACTTCTTGGATTTATCCTACTCGAGCCATATCATGTATATACCACTATCTGTGTACGGCTTCTACCTTTGTCTTCCCTTATCTTGACAGCCTATGGTTCTATATTGCTCTGGTGCACCTCCTAAAGCCTGCTTTACATTAAGAAATGGCAATTGCAATCGGACCAGCAAGTGTTACATCTTGCAAATCCTGAAAGTTTGAAGGCTGTAAGGTTGTAAGCGCTACAAATGCCACCGCTTGCATATCTTTCGGCACGGATGTAGTACCCGAGCCGGCTTGATTGATGGTGACGGGAGTGTATGTTGGCTGATTGAAAAGGTTAACCCAAGCGGCGTAGATCTGCTTTCCAGTCTCGCGCTGCACCCATGCCTGGTGTGCATCCCATTTGAAGGAGATAGTCTCTGGATAGGAATCTGCTGCGAACGCTGGTAGTTCCGCGGGATCAATGGATAGCTGTGGATAAGCGGGTAGGGGGACTTCGACAGGACAACTACCCGGTACAGTCAACTGCAAGCCGATATTATACGCCCAAGCAATGGGGATGCCAGTGTCGAACGGTGATGGATTTGGGATTGCACCATGGAGAATGCGCAGAAAGGCATCGTGGCGTGTCTCGACCGCTAAGATGCTGGTTGTTGAGGCTGCGATAGCAAGGTCACCTCCACTAAGTTGCTGCTGGACCCCGATGACGCTACCAAAGTTAGCGGAGGTGAGGAGGTTGCCAAGTGCGAGAAACTCGTCAAAGTTTGTGGCAGGAAATGTGTAGTTGCAGGCTGGAACTACAGGGGCTGAGTTCAAGCGGAGAACAGCCCCGACTGTGGCGACATGAACTGCTTCTTGCTAAAGTATCGTGTTAGCTATGGAAGTAAGAGAATTGTTTACAGAAGAGATGAACACACTGCAGCAATTTTAGAGATGACTTCAAGAGTGTCATTCAAAAGCAAATCACCAGTAGTGTAGACTCCCGTTGTAAGATTGTGGATAGCTTCTGCATAATAGTATGCTTCAATATTTTCAAGGAACGCGAGTAGTTGCAAAGCCGTTATGCCAGCTTCTGAGTACTGAGTTGTTGTTCCTGAAACATTTGGTAATCCACCGCCTGCGATTAAGCTAATATTGGTATTGACCGCACCTTGGGTGAGTTCTGCGGGAGGCGGAAATGGTAATGTTGGTGCAGCATAGGCAAGAGGAAATAAAAGTAACGTGCTTGCTTTCATGATTGATGACATGATGATAGAGTCTAGCACAGATTTTATAATGTGGAAGAGATTTTGATTAAGATGCAAAGTTGAAAATGTGTTGGAGTAAAGAGAAGTGAAGTGAAGTGAAGTTTTCTTGAGTTCATTCAGGCATGCTCTTGATATAACTTCCAATTCTGGATTCTGAACTACCTACCACTTTCGCCTTTAACGATTCCGAGCTGAAGTAAATCTGCAAACCTTCTAAATTGTCTCAAGTCGTGTACATTTACCCGCATAGTAAACCTGTTATTTAAGCAGCAAGCGTCCCGATTATAAGCCCTTACTAATAAAAGATAGACTAAATTGCAGTTTTAGTCATGTCATGGTCTCTTTGATTTTCAATAGATACGGAAGAGGACTTAGTGCTGGGAGATCGTGACTTTATTCTTATTTTGGCTCTTTTTCGCGAATTGTATGTGCGTCTCATGGACATAGGCTTCTAAGATCCCAGAACTAAAGACCCAATGACATCAGATCAAGGGTCTAATCTTATATTTTGTTGCATCAACTTTGATAAGTCGGATCGATACAAGTCTCTGGACTTCAATTCAAGCAAGGCGAACAGTTTAACGCCGTCGTGCGATAATCTCGTTAATTGAAAGCAACAACATCAACACGAATAAATCATTTCAATCATTAAATGGTCTACAGACTAAACAATTGAAGCAATCATATAATCAAACCACCAAATTAAAAGGGCAAAAGATATTTAAGCTATACCGTCAGCATCGTCTGCTGTCGGGATGACTCAGCATGCATCAAGTGTTAAGAACAACTTTAATGTAAGCTCGATGCGATTCTAACCAATTTGGGAGTTGCCTTGCGAGGGAACCAAACAGTTCATTCATTCAAGCTACACATTGTGCGTGATGACGTTCGAGCCACGTAGAGAATAAATCAAGAGATGTGGGAAGATTGAAGTCATGATCAGCAGTTTAATGTAATAAGAAAACTGCGGAGGCTTAGATGTCCACGTATAAGAATTTTCTCAGCAGTCTTCTCATTGATTAAGAATATCACGGTTGTTTCAACACATAGATTTCTCAAAGATTGAGACTAATCTTTGCACGACTAAGGGTGAGGTGGTTTCCAATCTGCTTTAAATTATTCGAGATCTGTTTTCTTGTGCTGTAAACTGCCTATTCCCCCAATCTAATGGGTGTTCCTCATTTATTAACCACACACATCACCCATGCATCCCCATTTGCTCGTAGGCACAGGAGCCTTAGTACCAAATCCTCTGTTAGTTCTAGCACCAAATCCACCGGCACCTCTGGAATCATCTACACGGTCGATATTGAACTTTGATTTCTCAGCCGCAGCGTAAGAATCCAACTATAGAAATTAGCAGTTGCAGAAAATGTCGGTACGGAGGACTTACAGCAAACAAGCTGGTGAAGTAAAGTCCAAAGAAAGCGATGATGGCATTAAAAAGCCCGTTGAAATTCCACGTAGCAACCTTCGAGCCCTTTCCTCCCTCGCCTCCAAGCGTGCGTCCCTTATCCGTGAAAACAGGCTTCACGGGACCTGCCTTCTTGACAGCAGCCTCAACAGCAGTTGTGAGCTTTCTCTGGTCGGTACCCCGGATGGTCTCGGTGGCGGAGCCGTTGATAAAGATCATGAAGGTCGGCATGGCAGTCACACCATACTGCTTAGCGATCTCCTGCTGGCTGTCGACGTCGACTTTAGTGAAGGCGATGCTCTTTGGCTTGCTGTACTTTGTGCTGAGCGATTCGTAGGTTGGCGCGATCGCCTTGCAGGGGCCGCACCAGTCCGCGTAGACTAGAGATGTTAATGGCTGAGCAAGGACAAAGGAATGAGGACTTACAGTCTACGACTACGACGGAGTTAGATGACAGCGTAGTACGGAACTGCGCTGGAGAAGTGATAGAAATCGTCGACATGGTGAGGTGCGTTCGTTGTTACGATAGACTGTTCTGTGGAATGGAATGAGATGATGTTGATGGTGCCTGTCAGCCCGATAAGATGTAATCTGGTCGTTTAGGTCACCGAAAGAGGTCCGTGCCCGGCTATTCGAGAAGTAATGTATTATTTTTGGGATTCTGCCGGAATACCAATCCAAACTACGATGCTGACCGCCTAGTCTTTCTGTGTTTCCTCGTCTTGCTCCCAAGTTTAGTTTCCATTAGTCGTGTGAACTTTGATTTAGATCAAGGCTAAAGATCACACTGTGTACATAGTCTTTACGACGCGTATTATCGTGCGGCTACAGAAAGTGCTAAGTCGAGACGTTACGCCGCTATCTGTTTGCTGTTGTCCAGATGTGAACTATCCTTTAGGTTAAGTAGATCAGTATAAAAGCCAATGATATCCAGCAACTTGCATTATGATGCTAAGGCATCCCTATCGCTCTTCTCAACTAGAGAAGAAGATGGCGAAAATAAATACAATTTCAATTGTGTGGACAGCCTTGATTGTGGGGTTCGAAGTCGTACTCTGTATCTACCCGGTCCTGGTAGTCACGAATTCATTGCTTGCTAATATCCTGCTACACAGTGTCTTTTGAGTCTCTCTGATACCATCGGTATTCAGCTTCGCTAGCTAGGCCTTTGCCAATAAGGAAGTCAATCATCGCCAACTCTAATCACCAATTTTCCCACCTCGGACTGTTTCACAAGCGCCTCGAACGCTTCTTTAGCTTCCGTCCATGGGTAGACTTTAGCAATATAAGGCTTGATATCGTGCTCCTCCACAGCATTCGCCATTTTCTCATACATCTCTCGGTTCACCGCGAAAACCCCGCGTAAAGTCTTTCCCCCAAACAGCAAAGCAGGTATCAAATCAGATTGCTTTTCTCCAGACAAGAAACCTATTAGAGAAATCAGACCTCCTTGTCTTGTGGATTTAATGGACTGCTCCACGGTTCCAGAGCCTGCAGTTTCCATCACATTATCGACACCCTTGCCTCCAGTAATACGGAGTACTTCTTCCGCCCAGTTGGGGGTGGTGGAATAGTTTATCAGATGAGTCGCTCCGAGACTCTTCGCAATAGCAAGCTTGGAGTCTGATGAAGACGTTGCAATAACTGTGGCTCCTACTGCTGCTGCAATCTAAGAAGGCTTTGTGTTAGCAAATGAGTTTCGTGTATCGGGTGGGCTTGCCCTACCTGAATTGCCAAACAACTCACTCCCCCTGTTCCAAGGGTCAAGATTGTATCACCCTTCTTGCACTTATCGGGACCAAAGAATAGAGCGTTTACCGCCGTGCCTGCTGCTGCTGGCAAGGAAGCTATCTGCTCGTATGTGAGTTTTGATGGTGCTCGAATGAGTAAGTCATCTTCCTACATACAGAAGGGTTATTAGAAATTCATTTCTCCCAATATCTCAAATCTTGAACCGACGACAGAAAAGGGGTAACAGATATGTCATCAAGACCAATGAGAACAATACACTTGAGAGAAATTGACGTCCTTACCACGACAGCATACTCCCTCAAAGTTCCATGACTCGCGCCAGCGCCCAACGTGTCTGAGGTCTCGAGAGTTGGCATTGGACCATCGGTCCAGCGGGAAGACATTAATATGACTTTATCACCAACTGACCACTTGCTTCCTTCGCCTACTGCTTCGATGATCCCGGCACCATCTGCACAAGGTGTGAGATCTGGAATGGCTTGAAGGTATCTCGGATCATGAGATATGACCATCATGTCACGAGCATTCAAGGCAGCTGCCCGAATTCGAACCAGAGCTGTTCTGGGATTTGGAGTTGGCTTGGGAACATTGTTATTCAGGTGAAGGTTAGCGATTCCTGTGGTCGTTCGCCAGTCTGAAGGAGGAGCGGGGTGAATCTGCCAGGCTGAAGGCATTGTGAATCTGCACGTGGTATAAAATTCCGAACTTTTTCTCAAAGGATGAATGGAAATAAGGTAAGTTTGGCGATATCCCCATAGTCAATATAGCAAAGTCAGATGGAAGATATACACGCGATATAGTTTCTAGGCATCCACTTTGTGCACATTTCTCTTGTGATCCGATAGTAGTTAGAACAGTTATCTGACGAATCTCTCTCTTGACCTTGTGAAATCATTGGTGTTGTCCTGAGCAAGTTTATCGTGAAGCGGGATGCTCGTTTCAAAAATAGTATTGCTTTGAAATCAGAACAGTATGATGCCAAGGATTCTTCGATGGTCGATTTATCAGCAAATTACAGCCACACAAGTTCCTGCTCAAAAATGATGGAATACAATTGACTGTGGAGTAAGATGCACGTCAAGATCTAGTACTACTCGGAGAGTATAATGTCAGGGATTTGTTGGCCGAGGACGATGCAATGACTAGTCTTGCGACTATCAACGCATGAGATCGAGGTTTTTGTCTATCTGATGATGCACGTGAAAAACCACAAGATTTATTCCAGAACAGTAGCATGTAAGCCTACGCCGCGCAGGCTTCTGGTTGGTTTCGTTCAAGGCATTTGAGCTGAAGATAGATAACGGGATTTAATGATGAGAACGTGAGATCGATCTGATTCGGTAAATTGATCTTAAATCGAATATAAAGAACACTTATTACTTTATTGACATATTTATTGAAATGAAGAGTCTTGGATTAATAGAGAGTTGGAGTAGAGAAGTAGCGAAAGTTGGAATAGTTTGTCATTGGTCGTTACGTTGTTACTCGGTAGTCAACGCACAATGTTGCCTAACCTTCTGAAATTAAACAATTTAGTATTACGCGCGATTGACATCTTTCGTTAAAGGCACGATTTTCAACCTACCAAGGTTATGTCAACTCCACTTATGCGTTAAGAAATTATCTATACAAAGTAAATAGCACGGCTTTTATTCTTACATCAATTTCAATTCTATAACACTCTCTCAATGCAAACTATTTGCTTCTACTGATATAAGGATGCTGGACGCTTAGACAAGGCTCCATTCTTCATTATCTGGAAACGACGTTCTGTACGAGATCATGTGAATTTACTTTGTTATCCTGAATACGCGCATCTACCTCCCAGATTGTTCCACGGAAAGACATGTGAATAAGCGCCACCTAAGCTATGCCAACCGACTCCAGCGTCGAGGAATAAAAGTGTTTTGCATTGCCGTAGATTTAAGCTATTTTGGGGTCATCCATAGAGTCCCCGTCAATCAACCAAAGCTTCTCACGCGCATTTATCAGAATACTTCGATGTGCTAGGTCGTGATGAGTGAAGACCAAAGTGTTAGTTGTTTGAGACCTAAAGCTGTGATTTTAATACCCCTGTTGAAGTGGCTTTCTTGCTTGCCGAATACAACTATATCCAATCCAGAACAGAACGAAGTACTTAATAGTCTCAGAATCGAATCTGGTAGGTACCTCGTAATTGAGTTCCAGCTAGAATTACCTGCATTAATCAGTCATAAGAGATCATGCTGTTTTTGACGTTATAGTCTTGAGCAGGTTCACGAACTCACGAAGCTGGAAAGCTAACCTGATTACTGTAAACCAACCGAGTTTCGCCCAGATGTCTTCTGATGTTCAGCCCTCTATGCGATTCAGGTTGCAATATGCAGTAACTTTCAGCATAATAATTCTTTGGATATGGGGCACTCGAATATTCAGTTTGTGAGCTACCTCTATAACTGCACGTCCATCCTCAGCCTAGTTGAGCACTAAATACTTAGCTATGAGGTTTAAGGATAACAGAAAAACACAAGATAAAGATTCTGCGTGGGGTTGAAAGATGAAAGAATACAGGTTAGATCAGGATATTGTGGTAGCAGCTCTTTTATGAATCTTGAATTCACAGTAGATATCACGCGCTCTCTTGAAACTAGTCAGCTTGTGGAGCAATCACTCTGATAATTACGAGACTTACTTTGACTCGTACCATAAACTGACTACATTCGCACGGTCGTTTGCTGCAAAAAGTCTGTTCCTGATACCTAGGCTGAATCCTGCACAAATGCTATGCTAGAGATCATTTTGACCAAGGTGCAGTCAAAATTGAAGAGATTGAGAACTTCTTAAGATTAGGGTTCGGAACAAAGATTCTGATGGTGATTATGTCAAATGCAGAAGACGTAATCGTAGGTATGATAGAGTGATAGAAATTAACCTCGGATTCGACGAGTATACATGGTCATCGACTGTATGATCTTAGATTCTGAAAGTCAAATAGCTACACTGGATTTCGTCTTCGGTACCACCAACCTGGTTGGCGGCCCGTGCCGCCAAGAATCAGCGTTCAGGCCAAAAGCTTGTCTACGGCCCCACATGTTGGTTCCCCACCATCGATAAAGACTTATCAACAGCAACTCAAATGTTATTGAAAAATAGTAAAAGTAAACATACGATAGTACAGTTCACTGATGGTCACTGACTTGACTACTATCACTAAGATAGGTTGATTTGTAGTGGATCATTAAAGCTCGCAATGGTGATGAAGGCGCCACTAAGAGAGCTTTTTGTGAGGATCAATATGGATAGGTTTCTTGACTTCCAAATTCATAACTTTATTCGACTTGCATTATTCATCCACTTCTATTAACACGCATGCCAATTCTCGGACATGAGGCAGAGGCATACCCAAACTCCAAATAGGCTCTCCCTTAGGCTTCTCCTGACTAGCCGCGTGTCGGTGAGCGATGGAAAGATGATTGCCAGCAAGAGAGAATTGGGGATGTTCAGAAGGTGTGTCCGCTGGAGACGCGAGTGCTTGTCTGTCATAACCACGGCCAATCGATGGTAGTTCTCGAAGGCAGTATCTCTCAAACCTATAATTTAAAGCTCCAAAGTCTAGGCCTTGAACCATACGTACCTATCTGGTGTGAGTGTTTGCCAAAAGGTTACAGGGAGCGTAGAGTGAATATTTACATTAACGGCAATGGTGGTGTTCTTTCGATTGTTAATGATTCCAGGCTCTAGCCTACATAGTTCTATCAAGATGCTGTTTCCGCAAGTTTTACAGAACTTATAAATATTGCTTCCCAAAGCCAATTGGTATTCTTGCAGGTTGTCAAAGCCTAGAAATATCAGTACTGAGGATTTGGGGAAGCCAGGCCTAGGTAGTCGGTACAAACATAAAACATACCTTGGGAGATCTTGACATGTTCCCTTTCGGGATAGACGTTCATACAACCATTAGCATGGCAAACAGAACAATTGCAGTTTATGACTGGATGTTCCGCAGATCCTAGTGGATATGGGAGACAGAAAGTGATGTGGACAGTGCCACAGTGGCAACGCGCTTCATATGAGTGCTCCATATTGATAATTTAGATGAGTAAGCAAAGAAAGAGTAAATGGTGCTTTCCAAGTTTCAAGAGTACCAAGTTAACGGTAGTGAAATCAAATCAAAGAGCATTTTATATCGGAGATTTTTTCTTCCGGTGATTGATCTAGCTATGAAATACTGGTTCGGTATATGCGTCCCCATTGGCCGTGCAGGGAGAGCATGTTGCCGTAACGGATCCTCTACTCAAAGCTTATGATGCTAGTGGGTATATTCTTGGTTTCCGAGCACTACCACTATCAGGGTTTTCACTTTTCATTCGGTCCATGGCGCCTGGACCTTTCATATTCTAATTAGAAAATCCCCTCTTTGGATTTGTTTTGCAGTTCTTGGTTAAGTCACCTATGTCTCAGGAGAAACATATTTGTTGGCCGGCACACAGCTTACCAGCTTGCCGATCAGTTCTCGCGCGAGAGAAATTCGCAATGCGTATGTCTCAATACATCTCTCGTGCGAGAAAATCCCGAAATCCTTGATGGTGAGTTGCATCTCTCGCGCGACTGACTTTGTTAAGACTATTAATTCGAGAATAGTTACATGCATTTTTGTTTTGAGCCTTGTGTGCTGAAATGTTGATGTCCACTTTGAGAAATCGATCTCGCGCGATAGATTAAATACGAACTCAAACAACGTCATTCTTGTTTTGAAGGCATACAAAGGTCTACATATTTATATTTCTAGAGTACTGTTATAGAGCATCAGTAGAAAACATCGTTCTCTATTATATTAAGCTGAACTCACCTCCTACTATATATCCATTTGAACATCAAGACTTCTGAAAATGTCTGCTCCAATCAACCCAAACCAAAGCATCCGAAGCACTCCCCAATGGTCCCTCTACCAACGAGAGAACTTTTGGAGTACCAATGAGGGGAAAAATCCTTCGTTCAACACTGGTAAGTAACTATTATGATCTGTGTGCCTATAATCAACCCTAATGGTTAAAATAGATCCTGCGGAACTCGAGAAGCTTGCAAAGGAGAAACTGTCTCAAGGAGGGTGGTACTACTCCTCCTGCAATGCAGGAAATTCGTGGACACATTTAGCCAATCGACAATCCTTCTATCGTCACCGCATCATTCCTCGAATGCTTGTAGACACGAATACCAGAGATACAGCTGTGTCAATCTTCGGGCATCGAGTCTCTGCCCCGATCGGTTTTGCGCCTATCGGAATCAACAGAATTTATCACCCAACAGGTGAACTCTCTGTTGCGAAGGTGGCTAAGGAGCTCAATCTCCTCTATACACTTTCATCTGCTGGGAGCTACTCGATCGAAGACGTTGCTAAGGCAAATGGAGATTCTCCTCGCTTCTTCCAACTCTATCAGAGCCATGACGATGAACTCTGTATTTCAATGTTGGAGAGAGCTTTCAAGAACGGATACGATGTCTGTATGTTAACCACAGATACATGGCAGCTGGCTTGGAGACACAACGATGTCGCAAATGCCAATTACGCTTTCTACCATGAACATGGAGCTGGTGACATTGGTCTCAAGGATCCTGTCTTCCAGAAGCGTCTTCAAGAGGCCGGCATTGACCCAGACAAGAATCCAAAGGAGGCCGGTGCAAAGTGGATTGATGAGAATATCTGGCACGGAAGAGCACACTCGTGGGAGAAACTGCCATGGTTGATTGAACAATGGAAACGAATCTCAAACGGACGTCCATTCTGCTTGAAAGGTATCCAGAGTGTTGCCGATGCTAAGAAGGCCGTCGCGATGGGCGTGGATGGTATTGTAGTTTCCAATCACGCTGGCAGACAAGTCGATGGTGCTATTGCTAGCTTAGATGCGCTCGAGATGATAGTTGACGCTGTTGGTGACAAGACCTATGTAAGTTCCACCATTACCGTATAGCTCACTGTCGAAAGTTACTAACATATTTAAGATCATGTACGACACTGGAATTCGTGGCGCATCTGATGTATTTAAAGCTCTGGCTATCGGTGCCAAATTTGTTTTCATTGGTCGTTTATGGGTTTGGGCTCTTGGTATTGGAGGACAAGATGGTGTTAGACATGTTGTAAAGGGACTCCTGGCCGAGTTTGACATTCTCATGAACGTGGCAGGCTTCCAGAGCGTGGCAGACATTGATCGAGATGCATTGCAGTCACTGCCTAACACCTCCAGTCTGATCGCTGAGCACTCGGGAATCTAAGTGTGTTGAGTTATATACACAGTATGGTGAGCTAGCAGAGAATTGAAAGTTAAAATGCACTACATGTTTTATGCCCTCAGCTTTCCTCTTTAAGTCGTCCATTTATTGCTGGGCAACATAGACCTTGAACTGAGACTGCCGCAATCATCGTCAATTGATGAAGGCTGATATTTGCAAAGTGAATTTGTCCCTATTTTTTTGCTTTTTTCTCTTTTTTCTCTTTTTTCTCTTTTTTTGCCCCCCACGATTTTGTAGATATCACGCACGCCTTGTCCTATTCTACGACTTTTAACCTTGGCTAAGTGCCACCAGCAAGCCGGTCGGTCATCGGTCATTAATGCCGGGGTGTGCTTTAGCCCCGCCATTACCTCACTAGCGCTGTAAGCTCGTCACTAATGGGAAGTCCCGTCAGCCCTATTTTTATAAGTACTGTATCTCTACCTTGAATAGCCTACCGATTCTTATCGACAATCATCGCCCCAGTTTGGTTCCTCAGATCACAACATGCAAAAGCGCGTTCTCGAAGACGACCACCCCCCCGGTGGGAAAGGACAGAGTAAACGTGTCACTCGTAATCGAATTAGTCACAGTTGCCGAAGCTGCCGCTCAAAGCGAGTTCATTGTAATAGAGTGAGTAATTCTCAAGTCATAAGCTAAGAAATATAATTAACGTTGTCAGCTTCGCCCATCGTGCAAACATTGTCTCCTTGCAGGCTTTGAATGCATATATGATGATGCGGATCCGGAAGCTCAGTCGAAAAGAAGAAGGCTGAATGCTGAATTAGACAGCCCCGTTCGCACTTCCACAAGAACATCTCCGGCCGATGGTACTACATCCAACAATCAACTACTTCAGAAACCTCAAGAAACACCAACTGTTAAAGATCGATTGCCAGAGGCCAAACATGGCGACAGCGTACGTGCCGAAGAATATCAAGCAAAGGTTGGGTATCTTAGCATACGAAATGGGGGACAATCAAGATATGCTAGCTCCACGTTTTGGGCTTATGTCTGTGATAATGTAAGTAACTGTTCAATAACTTGTTATGATACAATTGTTGTTAACTGTACTAGGAGGAAGAACTTGGCGATTTTCTTCATGACCAGGACTGTTACGATTCACGCGATATTTCTTTTCAAGGGGAGCTTAGTGAGATTTCAGGAGCATCCCCAACAGCTCAACCTTCCACAGGTCAATCGCATATCTCTACGAACTCAGGATCGAGTGTTCCGCGAAATGGTGTTCTAGGGTTCGAGGCAGCCACTGGCAAGATTGCATCATCAGAAACTGACAGCAACTCACATAAGGCAGTCGGTAAAGGCAGCGAAGTTTCTCCATTATCCAGTATTCTATTTGATATTCCCACCAGGGCTTTGTGTGATGAGTATTATCAGAGCTATATTGATAGTATCCATCCCATTATTCCGCTACTACATCTACCAACGTTCCAACAACAGTATCTCTCATTTTGGGAGTGGCGAACTTCTATCAGCAAGACTACACTTCATGGTAGTATTATAGCAACCTGCCCAAGCTTCTTGCCACTTCTATTAGCAGTTCTTTTTGCTGGCTCAGTGACTAGAGCCTCTCGCAGTCAAGATAGCCATGCAGCAGCCGAAGAATCTGCCAAACTTTATAGATCCATCCTCCGTGCGCAATCACTCGTAGCTTTCCCACAAAAGCCAACACTGTACTCACTGATCGCCTTCCTGATATCTCATAACCTCACGATCAAAGAAGAAGAGCCCTTACTTGCATGCTCTTACATCAGCACAGCGATCAGGATTGCTCAGATTATGGGCCTTCACAGAGATGGCAGTCTTTTCCAACTCAAACCCATTGAAGCCGAGACAAGACGGCGGGTCTGGTGGCACATCATTCATACAGATGTGATGACTGCAACTATGGCAGCACTCCCTCCATTGATGGTTAGTGATCGACTTTATGACACCAAGATGATTAGTGAGTTGAGAGATGATCATATTACCAATGATTCCGAGGTATCAACGTCAGAGGAAATCCACGTTGAGCGAAGCATACAGGCAATCGATGATAAGGTCGACCCTCGACTTGTGCTTTCTATTGGTAGATACAATATTACCACCATTATGAGGCAAATACTTCGCCGACAATCCGATATTGAGCCCTTCTCACTTTCTCACTGTTTAGAATTGAAGAAGTCTGTGGATGATCTGGATCTAGAGACCCAGGCTCGTATCCAGCGTCTACGATCATTACATAATCGCAGCAATAAACTATCCAACGAATCTCGTTCTCCCAATTGTGCCTGGGAAGAGTCATCGGGTGACAGTGGTGCTCGTCTTTATCTTAGGAGCCATGAAGATGGATTTATCGAGTGGGCAATTGAACTATTGAATCTCGTGATAGACAAGACCTATTGTCTTCTGTACCAACCTTTTGCAAAGGATCGCAAGAGCCAAGTATGGTTACAGGTCCGCAGCGAGTAAGTTTCATGTCCCAAGACTGTTAGAAATTGTAGCAGCTCACATCATTAGCTCTATAAAACACTCACAATCATTCATACGCACCTTCATCTCCATGACAACATCACCGCTCTACGCGCGTTTCCGTTGGTTGTATCCGGGTCTTTACCAACCCCTCCATGTCACCGCTCTATTATTGGTGGATCTACGCTCCAACCCCACTGCTCCTGAAGCACCCGACTCCCTAGCACTAATCGATCGTTTATTCTCTATAATGACCGACAATGGAGTGGAGAACTCAGATGACGGGTTCTTGAAAGCAAGACAACTTTCTCCTGCAGGTAGAGAAGCGTGGATACTGCTCCGGAAGCTCCGATATAAGACCTGGGAAGCACTTGGGCTTGATCCAGGAATGATTTGGTCTTGTGCCCAGGATGCTCCCGAGGTTCAGGAGGTAGAGTTGCCACACACTACATCTACCAGAAATCCAGACTATAGTTCAGGGCCACAAGGTGATATGTCCTCGAACATGGACAATATCGGATGGCCATACATAAACAATGTGATTCCAATGAGAGATTCAACTACGGATGAGCCACTTGTCTTCCCAGAGTGGGAGCAAATGGCCCCGAGTTCTTTCCAATGGGGGAATGGTACAAATATCATGAGTGGTTTCACACAACAGGAACCATATGGTACGTCGTTATTTGGGGATATCTTTCCTTACAATTCCAGCTATTTTGGATGGCAACCTATGACTGAGAATGGCTCTTATAACTCTACATTCTAGTAGCAATAATACCCAAGTCATGATGACCTGAATGAGAGTACTATTACTGAACCAAATGTTATTTGGAGTGCCCTCGTCTAAGCCGTACCGAAAGCGAAGAGTAGTACAGTCCAGTTAGCTACTCTTCTGCCCCCATATCTTCGTACGTTATTCTTACAATGGCGTCATCAGAACAGCGCTGAAAGCGAGTAGCGCCCGAAAGTATCCTAAGAGCCGCAACACTGTAGAATAATCGAATGACTGAACGAATAGAACACTTAAAGAATGCTTTGCTTTGCTTATACTAGAGTGGCGCACGAAGATATAGCCGTGGGGAGGGGCATTAAGACATTAAGAGTGCTACAGCTCTGTGCTCACATAGCAAAGAGTACCCGAATCGGTCTATATAAACCAGAACAACCTGAGATCTAAAATGTCTCCTTGGCCTAGTGGAATAGGTCGGGTGTTGCAAATTCGTGAATTTCTTGAAATCGCGGAGTCCAGGGTTCGACTCTCCTTGGTCATATAGCTGGGTTTGATATATTCGCCTGTCTAGGCCAAGGACTACTGTAAATCAGTAAAATCCCTTCATGGGGGTTTCTGGTACAATTGGTGAGATTTGCCCCGGCTGTATTCTTTTTGTCATTTTCTCTGTGTGTTGTTGTTGTTTATGTTTTCCTTTTTGCTACCGACATTGTTGATATATGTGGTCAATATATAGACCTCACTTTGTTGCGAGTATGTGAAAGTGAGAATATATCACTTTTACTGATTACCGGATTAGGGAGCACCGCACCAGTACGTAGTTAGATATCTGCAGAGAATATTCCTGCTCCTTTTCTCCTTCAATAAACTTAGTACCCGAGTATGCTGCACGCGCAATATCGTCACAGAGATTCACAAGAGCAGTGGAAACATACTTACAAGTCTACGTTGATATATATCGTGACCACTCTCTTCTCGACACATTCAATCTTGCGAACTTTATATCTTCTATAAAGCACTCTTAGGGAGCACGAAGTGTACTCTTTTACCTGCCAAAACCAATTGCATAGCACAGCAGAAACAATCAGCATCAAATTTGCCTCTTTACTTCTCAACTATGTGTAGATAGAGGCTTTTGTATGTTATCGTACGATTGATATCATTGTGCAAGGCTGGATTCACAATCGACCACCAAAGACGGCACGGGTGATATCCCACTTAAGATATGCCCCGAGCCGATCAATATATATATGACTGCGCCGAGATAAACGCGTGAAAGCACATCAAAGCTCTCCGCTATAGGAATATCAGGTACGGAGGAGTGTTTTCAATAAGAAGCGACTTCCTAGATGTGATATTTACATAGCCTACATCATTCGGATGTAACCTCCGAGTTTTATGCGTAAACGTAGCTCAGCCTTCAGAATTGAGCGGCTGTGCTTGACTTACTTGTACATATGTATGTGCACGGATCTTGAGAATCCACTTACATGCATTTGAAACACCAACATTGTAAAACAGCGATGTAAGCACGTAAATGGCGTCCTTGAAAACATAGCAAGCTTGTATCTCTGAGGAGGCTGTAAAAGCGACATGCAAGGTACTGGTTGGAAGTCAAGGCATACTATTCAGGAGATCTACGATACATAATTTGTCTCCGATCTTCCAGGCGCCTAATCGAACACGGGTTGCCTGTCATTGAGTTCAGTGATCTTATCTCATTGACAGAAAAAGTTAATTATGGTATCATTTGTTCGCCTAGCCTCTTCACATATCTATCCCACTTCTCGATGGAACATCGGAGCTAGGTGGCTGTCAGAATAATACTGAAAAGCCCCTAAATACATGGGGATTGGTTTGATAAGGACGTCTCCAACCCAAGTTCTACCAAAGTCTATTCGTCCTCTACTAATAAATAGCGGTTACTCGTCACAATGTGTTGTTGCAGCACATCATATTTGTCTACACACGAAAGATTTTAACCACGATGGGTTTAAGGTATTCATTCCTCTTCTACGATTCCTAGCTCTTAAGTTTGAAGGCGCTGTGGCTTCCGGAGGTATAGTCAACTGATTCTCTATTCTAGTTCTACAGAGAGCACAACGGGTCGGATAATTGCGGGATCAGGTGATACTCAGAAGACATTCAATGTTCGAAAGGAAACTCTTGAAAGATCACCCATCATCAAAGAATGGATAAGGGACCCAAGTTCTATGCCTGAATCACTACGATGGAATCAAGCGCTCTATCTCCGGAACTGTGAGCCCGATGTCGTCAGTTTGGTTATTCGCTATCTTGAAAGACACGAGTCATCTTGGACAGAATTTGATATTGATGATGAATCCTATCATGGTGCTGTTCGAGTCTGCGACCCCGTCTTCTATGTTCGAGTCTATAAATTGGCAGGAAGCCTTGCGTATGTAGTCATCTAGTAATGTCCATTTCTAATTGTTCGTATTGGTCCTTACTATGTTACTGACACTATCATGGATGGATTTAGACTTGACCAACTCTGTACAAATGCTCTCTATAAGATACAGGAGCACAAATACAGCACAGATGCATTCATTAGAACTATCTCGGCGGCTGAAGCAGCACAGCTGCTGGACGGACGAAACTTTTGTGATTGGATAATCAGACATGTGACACAAAATGCAGAGACACTCAGAGAGTCGAAACTCTTCAGAAGCACTATTGAGGAGGGTGGTGAGAAGTCATGGTTAATCTGTTCGGCTCTGATGTCGGCATTGAGTCATTCTCAGATACCTTATACGACGGCAAAAAAAGAAAGTTCGGGAGAAACGACTTTCAATCCTCTGATGACTCCCCCTTCCTCATCAGACAAGCGGAAAGCAAGAACACATCCACATCATTCTCCGTCACCCCTCGGACCGAGATCTGGCTTGTCTGGAGCGGGAGTGAAGAAAAGAAAGATTAAGAGGGAAAGCCTTAACGCATATGTCGAAGATGAACTAGAGTGATGGTTGTGAAAAGGAAATTTTTAGGTAGGAATGGGGATGCACTTGTTCATAGACGACGATCTGTGATAGCTATGAGTTCTCAACTTGGCATTCACCTCGGCCCTATTATCATATACGACAGCTTCAAGAAACAAGAAAATATATCAATTTCATATATAGGCGTGACTTCAGAATATACGAAGATAATCATTTGTTGTAGCGGGTTCCAAATTTTCTCTAGGTTCAACGAACAACATATAATGGGAACTGCCTGCCTGGGTGAGACGCTGCATATTGCAGAAAAAGCTTAGCAATATGCAATTCAAATCCAACACCTATCGGCACCAACCATGTGGCGTTTTCATGATCCAATACGATTTTCGTTCTAAGATTCATTTGCTGCCTCACTTTATTACACGCCAGTAATTACTTCAAGGTAAACTCATGAAAAGTTCTAACATAGCAGGGTAATTCGGTGTGCCCAACCCTGTCACTGGATCCCACCCCTCAACAGCCTCAAACCCTTTGGTCCCGCAGCCCTCATTGCCCCCACTGACGATATCATTCATTACGCTGGGGTTAGCATACAGCGCGGGGTTCAGGAACCCAACAGAACTTTTCCCTGCTGCAAGCCGCCGCTCATTGATAAGAGTGACGAGCGCAGCAAATGTAGGGCAGGACGCGGATGTGCCATAGATGAGACTGAACTCGCCATCGACAGCCACAACGTAATTGACGCCATTGGCACTTACGTCCGGGAAGCCGCGGGTAGCCTGCGAGTTATTATACTGGTCTGCCGAGTACGACGGTTTATGGTCAGCGAAGTAAGTCGCAACTGCATCCTGCTGATAACTGGGCATACTGAAGACATTGCTAAAGCCACCGCCGGAGAAAATAACGGTTTCGGCGGCTGTCTCAGGCGCGGTGACAGTGGAGCCATTGGCGACTTGCGTGGCACCCACGGAGGTGATGTATGGGCAGGTGCCGGGGAATGAGGGATTGAAAGTTCCAGAGGTACCATTATTGTAGGTGTTTGTGGCTAGGTCGATGCACTCATCTGAGTTGCCGGCTACGCCATTGTCGCCGGATGAATAGAGTACAGAGACTCCCTGTAGGCCTAGCTTCAAATATTCTGCGCATTGGCGCTGTTCATAGGCTGCCGTGAGATCGGCTTCGTTGGAAGAGTATGAGGTGGAGATGACATTTGCGGGAGTCAGGGTACCGCAGTCTTCGGCAGCATTGGACCCGCCTTTGGAGGTATCAGGATATATACCATCGAATGTGGCGTCGTCACCACCTCCAGATGTGCAGTAGCTTGCATCGAGTGCGTCCAGGAAATTATTGAAACTGGCACCCTCAATAGTGTCTCCTACTTGATAAAGGGTGGCTGATTGAGGGTAAACAAGCGCCATGCCATATTGAAGATCTAGACCCGATTCACCATTCAGACTAAAACTCTGATCACTGGTCTGTACTGTAGCTCCATCAATCAAGGCAACATTTGGCTTAGCACCCTTTCGAGATTGCTTGGGAGAAAAGGAGCTGAAGAACATTGACAGGTCACTCTGAAGGAAAGCTTGTGGCGTATATTCGACAATGCCCAAGGAGTTGTTCTTGTGAGCCGTGGTTCCTTGTGGAGCATTGTAGAGTGCTCGAAGGCAAGAAGGGGTAATCATTGAATCGCAGTTGTCGGTAGACATCAATGCATTCTTGACTGTAGGGCCTTGTTTTGGATTGGAGCCGTCCGTGGCAGATCCAATCTTTCCACCACTCTTACCGCTGGCGGTAATATCGCGCTTGTTGAGATGTTCATCAAATTCCTCAGGGAGTCCTCGTCGTTGAATTTTGCGATCTTTGCCAATACGCCTGTCGAAGTGGATAGTTGGAGTGATTATGTCGATATGCTTTGTAACATGTGCAGGAACACTGTAGCTATCGCATGCTACATGGACATTGCCAGATGAATGGTCATAGGTATGGTATTCGGTCTTTAATAGCTCCTCCACTTCTGCAGTTGTGGCACTGAACGTTAACCAGCCACGTGAAGGAGATAACTTCACTCTCGTTGAGTCGATTCCCGACGAATGTAACCATTCTTTCACGGAAGCTACGGATTCCTTGCTTGGTGCAAAAGTCTCGGCAATCTTTTTGGAACTCCAATGTTTTCCATAATCCGGCGAAGCAGGATGTGACACAGAATTCAGATATTCTTCAGCGAGGTGTAGGTTCTGCTGAGCAAGGCCGATTCGAACGGGAAGAATGGCATTTTCAGGCAGTCTCGATCTCTTTGTCCATGCGGATGGAGGCGTAGAGCGTTTCTCGTGAATAACGTGGTTGGTCGATATCGACAAAGGAGTGGCAGACACAGCAACCGCCAGGGCAGCAGTGATTTGGAAAAGGATATCGACTTTCATTATAAGATTTTCGATGCTCGCACGGCACCTGACGACTAATATTTGGCTATCCAAGCTTACTATAAGAGTACAAAAAAGAACTTGTCCCACCTCAACAGTCCCATATTTATGAATAGATCTAGCAGGTATCCACTGAAACCTACATAGATTCAAACCCATGTGTATTCGGAAGTTTTCCCTTCGGCCTATGCCATTGGCAACGACAGCATGGCTGACGATAGAGTACGCGAAGGGTCCCAAAGAACTGAGACCCAACGCGATATACAAAACAAGGCTGAGGCGCCCAAAGAATTGAATGTGGTAGGCATAAGAGAAATTTAGGTACGTGCGAGTCTCTGATAATAGATGTGGAGTATAAGTGCTTAACGAAGCAATACTGGCATACGATAACTATTGCAGAAGATCATGGAAATTTATTTACCAAGGATCAAGACAACCCACCATCATTCATACACATTGGACAGGATATTGAAAGAATACCGTGCAATCACAAAGCGTACTGTACCTGCTAGTTGTATTTATGGCATTGTTGAAGGGCAACGTTGTCGTCGATCAAACAGGCACTGCCGCGCATACCATGGGGATTCTGAAACACCAAGACAGGTGTTACGACGCTACCCAAATTGGCCTTGTGGTGATTTCCAACTTTCTGAATCTGCAACAATGTCCTTCATTGGCATTTCTTTCGAGAATATACATTCGCAATGAGTGGTTTCTATAAGGTTTACGCAGTTCTCGAGAAATCCAGAATTGCTGTCTCCAGAATACTTGCTGGCAGTCCAGGTTGACGAAGTGACTGAGCAAACGGTGATACTGCTAAGTCGCCTGTGAATTGAGCGGTCAATGTGTAGTTCGTTTCGTTGAGACGTGGTTTGACAATGTTGACAGCTCTTGTCAGTTGCTTCTCTGGGAAGGGCGATACCATGAGAATGTTCGTCACCGGCGCAGAGAGGTCTACAAGCTCTGCAGAGAAGTCTCTTCGCCCAGTATCCCACCGAATAACTTTTCCGGTTGCGTGTCCGGTAACCAGGCTTGTTCCATCATAGGAGACTGCCATGCAATGAACTTCGCCAACATCGTTTGGTGCGGACCATGACGTTGCTGATATTTGAACTGGTGTAGATTGCAAAGATGTGTCGTAAAGAGGGTTCAGTGTTGAGTTTGGCTGGAAGAAGTCCACCAGCTGAATAGAGCCATCTTCAAACCCGACATAGAAAGCTCTGTCACACGGATCAAGAGCTAAAGAGAGTGGTGTAGATGGTAAGAGGAATGTTCGTAGAAGATCGCCAGTATGGTAGTTCCACACGATACAAGTATTGTCCTTGCTGGCTGATACCACAATATTGGTGTTGTTTGCGCCATGTCCTATGACAAGAGACGTGATAGCAGCGCGATGGTTTGAAAGACTTAAAATTGGCTCGTGGGATTCAGTTGTCGTGGTTGAAAGGAGCTTGGGTAGAGACCAGACATGGATATTCGAATCTGCGGATCCCGTAATGAGATGGTCCTTCGTGCCAACAATACAGGTGATTGGTTGCAAATGAGCTGCCGGCGTGGAAACTTGACGACCTGTAAGAGTCTGTGAACGGGTTAGCTTTGGCCAAGGAAGAGAGTGAGGTTTTTGAAGTAAACTAACATCCCAAAGAATTATTCTGCCCTCAGCAGTACCGACTACAACAATATTTTCTCCAACGGTTGCCAAGCTATGTATGCGCTCCGGAAAGGAAATTAAAGCCTCCTGATTCGATTTTTCTTTCGAGTAGACATGAACAACGGCTTTGTCAACCTGTGCGGCGAAAACGTGGGTGGAGGTTGCAGCAAGACCATTCGGCGCAGTAGAGCTCTTTTTGAAGGAGGATTTGACTGTGTGCGAAGGGTTCAAGGTGTGAACATAAATTCCGACATCTTTCGAGATGGCAGTATTGGCAATCTTCTGCTGGGCGCGAATGGATGTGACAAAGCTTTCCGTGAGCATGTTGGCGGTGATGTTTGTTGTGAACTGTAGAGCTTCGCAGTTGCTGGGGAACTTTTTTCTATTATCGATACGATTTTCTGTTTCCCCGGATTTTTATGTGCCGCTAGCCTTTGACAGCACTTTGCAAAAGTTCCAAAGTACCACAGCATCATTGGATTGATCAACAACATAATTTAGATATCAGATATATCTTCTTCAAGGCTTTTAATGTTTCTTCTGAAAGAGAGGACGCTGAGCTTTGAAGTAAGTATCGCTTGTTAACTTTTCTATCATTTACTACGTTGATACAGAATCATCTAGGAGGCTTAATATAAAGTATTGAAATTCCAGAATATGCTTTTTATCCTCGTGAAACAAATTTACATCATAATATCTGAACTGTAAGATAGTCATCGAAGCTACTGACTTTGACGTATCTAGTCGCTGTTATATACAGCTTCGACACCCATTAGTTCGTGATCGCCAATCGCTTTATCATTAATCGACAACATTTCGATTTTGCTGGGGACAGGTGATTAGAGAATTCTTGTACTAGTTTTGCTAGATTCCGGGGAGTCTGTCTGACTGATGATGTTCTCAATCTGCTGATCTACTGATAGAGCACATGCCTGTCCTCTTAGAGGCCAGAGGTCGGAAGGAGAAGTATTGCAGGATCACAATAATCAATCATATCAGAGTATTTCGGTGAGATAGAATCACAATTCGCTCGATCAATTCCGTAACGAAACCCCCCGCACACTAAATCTCCTCTCACCTATAGCGGAGATAATATGCTGAAAGAAGCAAGCCATCTCTGAGAAAGCGGGCTCATTGCGGGACTAATGGAAGGTCAGTCGAATAAAGTTCGCCAGCCACAAATAGTGATTGCGATCATGTTTCAACAAACCCCCAGTAATTAAATGCCAATCCCTCCTATAGTCTTTTCATACAAACCTATAAAAAGGCCTCAAAAGGTACTATTTGTTGAGCACATTTATATCTAGGCATTGTCGAGCAGTCTTGTTAAACTTGGAAGTGTTGGCGCACAGCGTGATCAACCCGGGACACCTGTCTGGCAGCCCTCCACAATGCCTTCCTAGAGCTCGCCCGTTGATACGCTATAACCCAAGAATATGATGTGATTAATTTGGATCAAATTCCATCATCTTAGCAGATTGATAGTTGCCTCATAGCCTATCAGAGCTAATTCAAGCTAAATGGAGTATAGATTCAAACAATTTTACGGCGAGTGTCTGCACAGCTGTGGACTAGACTAAATCTGGAATTGAGTCACTAATACACACTGATAGATACTACATTTGGGGAAGATGTTAAGATATCGGTGATATTTGTAGTGCTAAATCATTTCATCTCATGAGATGTTTTGCCTTGACAAATATATCCCTATGCAAACAATATGTTGGCAGCACTTGAGTTGCGTTTGCGTTTACCGATCATCCCTCACCACAGGTACTCTGTGACCGTTCACGCCATTCTGTTCTTCATATCTAAGAATAACGCGTCTGATAATCTCGTCGCGGCACATCTTACCATTAGAAAGTTGGTGGTGACTGGCTATTGGTTGAGCACAAGAGAATAAAGCCACTGACATTTCTCTGTCCCAAGTAATCCATGATATTTCAGCTTCATGTATACTGGGCGTGGCTGTATGAACGTCCCGCACTGTACAATAGCTTGTGGGGCTGTCCTTCTTGCTTCCACTATTAAGAAGGGAAATCTCCACATACTACCTCTTGATCCTCAGAATACAACAATACCCACCCCGGTTTCTTGAGAGCCCAGATCTCTGAATCACACTCTCGAAATACAATCGTCTCACGTTGACCGATGTTACCAGGAAAGGAGTGAAGATAGCAATCGATCTCCCAAAAGAATTAAGCAAGCTCCAGGTGAGTATCAAAGCTAGCAAAATGACCACTGCAATAGGCATTTCTAACCATCTACTATAGGAGCAACTTCAAACCTTCCACAATGTCATTCAGAGTGTGCAAAACCTAAATCATAATCCCAAAAGCTATGCTCTGACCACAACGCTGTCATGAGAACAGAATATAATGGAAGAGTTAGACCAGTTAATTACAAACATGCTGTTGAACTGGAGAGATGCATCTAACAGCGCTCGGAGAAGAGTCTGGGTGAGAAACAAGGGCAAGATCGTCCACCTCCGTACCGACTTCAAAGAGGCCGGACAGGCCATTATAATAGCCATATCTACTGAAACTCTGTGAGTATATTATATCCATTGGTCACTATATGAGATTAATCTAGCTTAGGGGATCTATCAGAAGAGTGGGAGCTTCTCTCACTGCGATACACGACCAAGCCAATCAAGCCAAACACACTACATTCGATATCATTCAGAAACTACATTCGATAGAGAGCTTTGTTAACAACTCGAAGGAATCATAGCACTTTAGATGAAGGTCTGCTTTGTAATGCGGCGGGCTGTCTGATAGCTTCTCATAGCACGATTTGCAAGGAAGTACACGCCAATCCTATTAGACTACCAGGAATTGGGGGAGAGGTTCCTGAATATATCAATAAGATCGTGGCTGCTTGTCGACAAGACGATCCACATGACAGACCGCCAGCGTGGAGCATCTTAGAAATGTTCCCTTTTGTGGAAGATATAACAACTACCCCAGAAGTAACAGCTGGCCATAATTCGACTGATGCAGTGGTCTCCAATCCTCACTTCATCAGAGTGGAGCAATGCAAAGATGCCAACTTTTTTGAAATCTGGTGTAATTCGTGCTCAAAAGATTTTTCTTCCTCCTTAACAGGTCGAAATAAGCTTTACTATCATTGCGATGCTTGTCAAAGCAGTGATTTTGATCTTTGAGCTGAATGGTTGGTGAAGGGCATCCATTGCTATAATAAGAAACATTTCTTGATACAATGTACTAGACAGGACGGTACTATGATGCCAATCCGTAGTATTCACTCAAGTGTAAGAGAGGATGGACAGAGAGATATTGTTAATTTGTAATCAATGATAGGAAATGTCATCTCCAGCTCGACTTATAGTGGTGGACTCCAGTTTTCTGTAAGGGAATGAGTAAAGTGTTGAGCGCGGGACAGGTGATTTAGATGTCCGAGACAGACTGACATATATATTCTACATAAGGTATTGTGCGATGTTCTAAATAATGATGTAGAACAACTCATTGCCGAATCAGAGTTTAGCTAATGAACGACAACAATGTTGCGTATTTCCTATTTAGTGATATTGTTTATTTGCCTTGAACATTGCTCTTGTCACTACACATGTTCATCGTTTTGTTGTGTTAGGACCTAGAAATACCTGAAGAATCAAAACATCCACTTGCTACGAACCTCTCGTGGAATTTACACGATGTCCCTACCACATATCCGCCCATCTCTTCATAGCCTCATGCATCCCACATGCGTTGAGAAGCGTTGGTCCAGACACCACATAGATGATAATGTGGCCTCACAGCCCCTTCTTGATAGCCTTCGTCAAACACGCTTTTAAGCTGTGCAAATCTGCATCAATCTGCACGATGTGCAGCTGCACACCACCTACTTCCGCAAAAGTCGACGCAGGTCTTGCATACGGGAAGCCAAGCTGCATACATCAGCCCGAAAAGCAGATCATCTCAGTGCTGTCCTGTGAGGGAATCTCCCACCTCACATGGCAGCGCGGAAGTGCCATCTTTGCTCGCCCCAGGCAAGACCAGTAAGGAGGGCAAAGTCCAGCAGCAAGGACGACATCATGTGTCTGGGCAAGTATCAAAACAAGAACTTGCTCCTGCTCCTCATGCTTGCGCTCATGGCCACGAAAGCACACTATTGAAGACGTCCGAACGATTGTTATACTGAATATACATCTCATCTATTTCACTCATTCTGTTGGTGGTGGTGGTGGGATTGTTCGTCTGAAAGGTATGAGATATATTGCGCGCGCCGAATGAGAAGTGACAAGATCTCAAGCGAAGCGATCACGATAATGCTGTGCATGGTAAGATGGAGGGGGAAAGCAGGCACAGAGGGGAGCTAGATAGATTATCTGGCGTACAACTGGTCACCTGTCTGCAGGGTCATGCTGGTTTGTCAGGATGTGGGCAGTACATGTAAGATTAAAGCTGCTGCAACGGTGATGTTTGTCTTTCAGCAGCTGTAATCGTCCAAGCTGCATTATCTCCTGGGGTGAGGGTGAAAGGGGGAGAGTGAGCTCTGAGGCTGAAGACACTCACTCATGACTGAGATTCATCAAAAGGTGCATGAGGGACAAATTGCATTATTGTAGATGTGAATTACCTTACACACCATTCCCTTCATTATTGAAGAATTCCATCTGCTCGCAAAAGGTTAAGGGAATGAGTAGGGCAGAGTGATGATGAAAATCAACATCCGTTCAGCTGGAGCTGGAGCTGGAGCCGACGGTTTCCGTTGTTTGTCTGTCAACGGTAAACGGTAGACGATCGACGGTAGATGGATGCTCCCTCAAGGGAGCCGTGTACATTTACTTCCTTGCATCGGGTAGTGCTACATCATCACAGCACCGGGTACATGAAGGGCAAAGGTCGGATCATGAGAAGTCACAGCTTGTAGGTCCTCACTGCTCAACGCAAAAAGGAGCTGATGAAAAACAGGACAGTCTCTTGATTGTTGTTAGTTACAGCCAGGAGTGAGTTTGTTTGTTTGTTTTGGACCGGCCATCATCAAGAATCATAAAGCAAATGTGACTTACCCAACTGCAAAGGGATGCAAAGATAGTCAACGGCGCGTTCCTGAAGCCCGCCGCAAGCAGTTTGTTGTGCTTCGGTCCCTCATTAGTGTAGGTAGAAGCTGGATCTCCTTCCGAGATGGTCACCATGTTGATGTTTTGTACCCTTGCTCTTTTGCCTTTGTTCCGACTTTTTTGTTTCTATTCTCATTCTTATTTTTATTTTTATTTTTATTTTTATTTTTATGTTTACTTCTTATTTTTAGCCTTCCTTCTAGTTGTTTTATAATTATAATTAACTCTTCTACTATCATTGACGTTTTTGTCCTCCCAAGTCAAGGGTGACAGCTGCGTTCCGCTTCCTGTTTCCTGCTTCCTCTTCCCTCCAACCTCCAGACTTATGATCGTATGGTAACGAACGAAGAAACGGACCGCTTTCAACTCTGGGCTCTATCACAACTTTTAGTCTTCCGTGACCAGTAGTCTATCAATACAGTCATTTGATTTCTCTGTAAAGTCGAGATGTGACGATATTTCCTTGCTCTCCTATGTTCCCCCATGTATGTGGATAATATGACCTTGTACACACCACATCTAAGTATATCCGACATCTGCTGTTCGGCATCAATTGGTGGTCATGCTCTACTATCGCTTGACACTACCACACTACCACCTTCACTCTCAACTCTCATCTCTCATCACTCAACTCTCATCACTCATCACTCACCCACCACCAACACATTACACTACTTTAAAAACAATCATCCACTCATCCACTCATCAAACCGCCTTGACATGTGCAGCACCAGTAAGGGGAGGATGAAAAGCCTGCTCGAACCACAGACATTAACCCTCTGGTCGCCCAAGAGACAAGTAATACTCGTTAGTGATAAACACCCAAGAAAGACAAAAAGGGTCCTCGAGACCAAAGCATACATTCCCACTTCCGCCACCATCTAGATCGATGCCGGAAAGGGATATGCGAAGAGAAAAGTCTTTGGCAACGCCTTACTCCGTAGTATCAAAACATACATACTCCTTTCGGTGCTTGCATTCAGGATCTCCCAGGTGAGTGCAGAGTATATTCTGTAAGTATAAGTCCTTTGACAATCTCCACTTCATTCATTTCCAACTCTCGTCTTCCTTGTTGTTTATTGCATATCTTGCGTCCTACAAGGTCAAAAAAGAAAATATACTTTCTGAGACATCTCTTTCAATCTATCAGCTGCATTGGATCGGCATCATGTATGTAAACACCGACCACCATCCTCCCACCCATATATCCCCAACACCAAAGCTGGGGCAGTCGGGGGACCTCAGCTATACCTATGACTATCAAACAAGACGTCCCTCCTCCTCTTCAACTTCTCAGAGCGATCCTTTTGTCTCACGACTCTCAATGAGTAGACGGTCACTGCCACATATGCGACTTCCTCTCCCTGCTGTCCTCAATGGCGAACGTCCTCAGGGAAGCAATATTCGAGCACGGTCGAAATCTCCTCTTCCTTCGGTGGTTGCCATGAAGAAGCTCATGCCTTTGAGATTGAGTCCAGTAACTTCAACGCCCGACAACAAGTCACAAAGACCGATGGACGATAACTGGCCTCTCACTACCACACAATCCACACCTATAAGAGACGGACATGATTCCGATTCTACGAGCTTGACCACAGACAGGTCCTCACTATCGACCGCACAATCTATGGACAGCTTTCGTGATATTCCATATTACATGAAACCTGGACTACCTTCACCTTCGAGAGTATATTTCGCCAAAGGAGATCGTTGCTTCAAATGTCTTCTGCCTGGCAGTCCATGTCGTGTTTCCTGCGTAGGTGCAGACTATCAAAATCTGGATGACGACGACTACTTTACCGATTGCGCCGAGGACTTTGATCACGATTGCGATGACTCGGATAACTCGGATGAATTGAAGACAATGACATATGATTCTTCCCGGACATCCGGTCTTTCTATCCAATGCTTGGGACAGCGGATGGTGGTTGATGAAGCATCATGGCTTGGAAACAGTGTATTCGACGACGACAGGCAAAGACCAGATAGTGTGGTTTCTGGCGATGAACAGTCTGATTCTACCAGCGTCTTAAGCTTTGATAGTGGGACAAGCAGATGGACACCACCACCTCAACATGACGATATATTCGTAAGTTAATGTTAGCTAGTGTTGAAGGTATCCACTAACACAACCTAAGGAACATGCAACTGCTCTGTCGCCAGCAAAAGCTCATGTCATTCATGTGCGCAAGAATAGTGTAGCCACATTCCCACCTCGACGATCGTCACTATTTCACCAAGATCCTGACAATACGGACCTCCCAGGAACACCTGAATTCCATAATCCATATTTCTTCCATCCATTCACGCATATCACCCCACCAGACTCGCCAGAAGACGCACTTGCAAGCACAGAAACCTCGGATTCAGGGGACTACAATAGCACTCCACGAGCCAGCCACCTCGCTCCCCCAAAATCCTTCTACTCATCACCCCTCACTCTCGACCCGGCATTCTCCAGTCCCCCAACCTCACCCTCACCCTCACACACAATTCACTCTTCCTCATCCTACCTGCACCTCACACCTACCATCTCGAGCAACGACTCTGATCACTCCTCGCTTTCCACAAACTCTGCATATTCCACACCCTCATCCACTTCCATCTCAACTAATCCCCTAACCCCGATAACCCGCTCCCTCCTCACAGCCATCGTCAACGCAACAGACGGCTTCCCAAGCACAATGCTCCTACCAACCACCCCTTGCATATCCCAGATCCGCTCCCTAACACGCCAAACGCCAGGCCATGAGTCTCCAAGCACCACCCTCACACCCACATCCTCAACATCCAGCAAATCAAGACGAAAGAGCAAGGCAACCACGCTCTTCTTGCCACTAAGGTCGACATCCACCCCATCGATACGAAAATCCAGCACCAACACCAGCCACCACGACGACGCCCTATCAAACCCATACGCTGACACCGACATAGACACATCCCACGTCACAGCCCCAAACCTCGCCTCCTTCGAGCGCATCTTCCCCTCGACAACGCTCTTCATGCGCGCTGTGCTGTACGCGCACCTCGTGGCGCTCAATTTCTGCATGGACATCCTGCGTGCGCTCGACGAGCGGGCGCGGGTGCGGATGCCGGAGAAGGCCGCGCGGCTGATGGGCGTTGCGGTTGGGGAGGTTGGCTATGGGGATTATGGCGAGCGGGAGGAAATTGAGGGGATTGTTGAGGGGGTCCGGGAGGTTGTTTGTAGACTGGTTGGAAGTATGGGTGGGGAGATTGGGGGCGGGGCTACTGGGGGGTTTGTTGTTGCGCTGGGGGAGGTTGTGAGGCTTGGGGAGGGGTGAGGGGTGAGGGGTGAGGGGGTGGTTTTGTGGGATGGGTGTTATGACTTATGAGATATGAGTTTACGACGCTAGATCAGCGAACTGATAGGTTTCATTAATAGTTATTATAGGATAGTATAGAGTCTAGGGCGTTGGTGATAAGCTCTTGCTTTTGCAATGTGAAGTTGAATAAGTTTCAAGACGGTACATCGGAACTGAAATTGATTGCACGAATGACTCTAGACCACACCCTATCCTCCTACACGATCAAGCAAATTGCACTCATGATCATTCCAATATAAGTATTTCATAGGTAATCGAGAGGTTTTAATGTACACAGCCAACACCATCTATTTCATCCCCATCCCATCCCAAACCAAACCCACCCCAAATCTATCGTACAAGTCCTGACCACATCTAAAACTCATCATCATCAATCTTCTTCGGCTCCTTGAAGAATCTGCCACCCTTAGTCCTCTTCCCAGGCCTCCTATTAACCTTGGGAACAACCTCCTTAATACCCTCCCAGCCATCCTCCCCAATCTCAATCTCAAACCTATTCTTCGCCCGCTTCTTCTTCTTATCAATATCCTTGCCCCTCGCATCCTTACCCAAGCGAATCGTCCGCTCAGTGCGCGTCTTCGCCCCCAAAGCCCACAGGTCTCCCCAAGCAGCCTTGCGCGCATCGCGGTACGCCTGCCGCGAGAAGGACCGCGGAATCGTCCATCGCTCAAGCTTGCCCGCCGGCGTGCACAGGTCCATGGTCACGTGTCCTGTGCGCTTCAGCGGCGTGAGGATCATGCGCGGTAGGGAGAGCGGGTTGACGGATACATCTGCCCTCTCACCCTCTGCGACCTCGGGCTCATGGCCCACGAATGCAGCATCCGTCCCTTCAACACCCTGCACGATACCGCCGTCGTCACGTGCGTCGACACCGCGTCGCACGGCGAGGTAACTGAACTTGATATCCTCGTGGTTCTTGCCCTTCACGGTGTGCATGCGTTGCAGGAAGGCTGGTCGAATATAACGCTGACTGAAGTGGCAGAAGTCCTTACGGCCCTTAGATTCACCGGGAATCAGGTACATAGGACACTTGGTATGGTTAGTACAGGGCGCGACGATCATGCCGGGCTCCTTGATGTACTCAGTTGCGGCTGGGTTTCGTGCTTCTGGAGAAGTGTCCTCGGGCGAGGCGATGTGGCGCTCTAGAAGCAGGTCTCGCGCACCACCGATAGCTTCAAATCCTCGTGGAATGCCTTTCTCTGCAAGGATGAGCACACCACCGGTGGGGTTAACCATCGTCCAGAGATTCTCTACTTTCTCCTTACGGCGGAACTCATCCTTTAGTGGGAAGAGTGTGTGTGGCGCAACGACAATGTCAAAAATCTTTCTTGGTTGAGGCTTTCCGCCATCAAGTAACTCTCCCTCCGTTGATGAATGGAGGTAATCCGGAAGACGGGGAAGGAAGGTGGTATTTTCGAGGAACTGAGACATACGATGACGAAGGGTATCCGGGCCTGTAACAACAGTAGTTTTACCAATGGGAGCCTTTTCGCCGTTTACAAGTCCTTCTTCTCGCATAGCATCCCATTCTGCCTGAAGAACCTCGTGCCAAGCGATAGCGCCAGCACCACCAGCACCAGCATCGAGGAATCTTGGACCACCCTCTTGCGTAAGCAAATCCCGCAACCAAGAGCTTCCAAGGCGTTTGCGGGTTTCGACCAGAGTGCTCAAGACAGTTGCGTAAACTCCTGGCATGACAACAGCCATATAAGCATCTGCCTCAGCCTCACTCATTCTGTTCTGACTGGCCTCCAATCCAATATGCTTCTGTGGTAAAAGGCGTTTCGAGTAAGGCGAAGCGGGACCATTGGGCAAACCCTCTCCACCAAAGGCTTTCTCAGCGGCCTCTTGTAAATGCTTGTTGTTAATTCTCGTAAGAAGCTCGGTAATCGGTTCGACAAATGTTTCCTTCGGAAGGAAAACCGTGGAGGGTCGAGGTCCCCAGCGGCCGGCCATGGTATTAGGGTGTGTTCGTACGGAATCGCCGCTCTCGTGCTCCTCGTCCTCCTCGAAATCTTCCTCTTCCTCATCCTCCTCCAACTCCTCCTCCACTTCCTCCGTCTCCTCTATCTCCTCTTCGACCACCGGTCCCTGAGCCATAGCCTTCAGCATATCGTGCCGCAGCCTCTCAATAGCATCCGCCTCTCGCTGACTATGAGCCTTGATCTGCATATCACCCTCCGTAGAAGCCAAAGCATGCTCAGCCGCAGCTTCCACCTCCACCTCCACCCCCTCTCCCTCCAACTCATTTGTAAAGCCAGTCTCCGGATCGAATTCCACCTCTTCAAACTCCCCCTCCTCATTCTCCCTCAGCAGGACATTCTTCGAAAGCTCCCCCTCTTCCACCACCTCCTCATCAAAGATCTCCAAATCACTAGGCAGCGTAGCCCTCAAAGGCGGCCCAAAAAGCCTCTCATACACAACGTATTCATCGGCACTGAGAAAGCCCTCGGGCAAAGTATCCCCAAAAGTATCTCTGGCCGAGCGAACGACCCGTTCGATTTCGTCTTTCGTCTGCGTCGGTCTACTATGCTCCTCGGGTTTCGAAGCTGGGCCGTCGGCGATGTTTTCACGTTTCGCAATCGTCGTCGAAAAAGCTCTCAGCGGCGTACTTCGAGCTCTGAATGTGCGGAGCTGTGTTTGCGTGCTGCATCTCGCCACAGCTGACGGTTGGGTGAAGCCATGCTCGAAGAGAGCAAGAAGCTGTGATCTACATGAGTGACACGCTTTGGGTACTCGACGAGCCGTCAACATGATTTCTGGTGGTGGTTTTCTTTGAAAAAACGGTTGTCGTTTTTTTTTCTTCTTCGGCACTGGTTATTTCGTCGGATGATACTTTTATGACCTTGGAGGCGAGGCTGAAATGTTTTGGTATGCGAGCTCTCTGATTGGTGCGCGTGATCCTGGTACCTTCCAGATACTGTCATACCCACGAGTATTGCCATTCCATGGCATATTCCTTTACATTCTTCTAGCACGCTGATCATGGCATGTATGCTTTAAAATTACTCGCTAGAATTTTGGGTATTTAGTATTGCGGACATAGCATCCACGGGATTTGCAATGAATAAGAGATTCCCTGCTCTTGAGTCCATACTCATCCAATATTCGCCTGTTCTTCAACCATATCAAACTTGATTCGGAGATTTTATGACGGTATGCCTACATCTTAGTACTTTTGACATTGGTAAAAAGTCTCAAATTAGTAGTCATCACACCCAAAATACTCAGTCTGGAATCTTTGCTGTATTGTAGAAAATATCCCAAACTTCTTGAGACCATGCATTCTTTCATAGCGATCTGATGACGACAAAAAGACTTAAAGAGAGAAATAGAGCCTCATATACAAGAACGCCAAGTTCGTAAATGCTCTGCTTTGTGGAGCAGGGCCCTCTGCCAGCCACGAGAAGCAGAATTAAGTAAAGTCCGAAGTTCAAAAAGCCTCCCGAACTCAACGAGCTTTTAGAAGTGATGAAGGGATGAATTGACGACGATTTCGAGACCATATGAACCCATCCCTGAAGGCGGGATAAACACCAAAAAGGTATGTGCAGAAAAAAGACAAAAAGACAGAACCCTGATTCCCAACTCCATTCGCCCTGCTTACAACGCATCCTACCCAAGGTTGAGGGTATCACATAATCACACACTGGGAACCGCCCTTCTCCGCACCGCCCTTGACGCTGAGTGCCACACGGGCCGCCTCCGTAAAAGCCTCGTTGACGCCGCGATTGCGCATAGCCGAACACTCGAGATATCTGAGGGCGTTGATTCTTCTGGCGACCTCGAGGCCCTGGTTGTAGGTGATGAGTTCCTTCTTCTCCTTCTTGGCCCCGCCCTCTGGGTTCTCCTCGGTGGCTTCCTCCTCGGCATCGGCTTCGCGGAGATCGCACTTCAGTGCTACAAGTACAAGCTTGACTCCTGCACAGTTCTCGGCAATCTCGCCAACCCACTTCGACTCGACGTTTTCTAGCGAGTCCTTTGAATCGACGGAGAAACAGAGCATGATGGCGTGGGTATCATCGTAGGAGAGAGAGCGCAATCGGTCGAATTCTTCCTGGCCAGCTGTGTCCCAAAGGGAGAGTTCGATGTGAACATTATCAACGAAGATATCTGTGGATCAGGTCTTAGTTGGGGGGATTCGGTTTCAATGAGATGAATTGCGTTTGCGCATACCGTGTACGTAATTTTCGAAAACGGTGGGTTCGTAAACTGTCGGGAAGTAACTGCACGATGCGTAATCAGTACGGGTAATGCGCCGGAGTTTTATGCGTCATGACATACCCCCGAGTGAAGACGTTCAGCAGAGAGGTCTTTCCACAAGCACCGTCGCCACTACAATAGATCAGTATGATTAATTCCGATGTTTGTATTCCGTCGCACGGATAACATACAGTAACACCAATTTGCGCTGGGTGGTCTTGTCTCCACCACACAACGGCATTTTGTCAAGGTATGAGAAGTGGGAAGATAGTGGTGTGGTATGGTAATGTCTGGTTGGTGTGGTGAAGTCGCAAACGAATGGGGCCGGGTAAGTCAGCTCCGGAGAATGATGCGACGAGAGATATACAGTTATGAGCTTCGATCTTTTTCGTATGGAGGGAAGATGGAAGGTCAGGGAGGAATTCGAAGGTTTGAGTTGAGATAGTCGAAGGAGGGGCAGCAATAGTGAGGACTGGAATGAGAAGGGGGAAAAAGAAGGTCAGAAGGGGTTTTTTGAAAAGATTGAAGAGGTGAGAGAGAGAGATATGAGATGAGATGAGATGAGAGGAGCGGAGAGATGAGAAAGTGTGAAAGGCGAAGGCAAAGGCGAAGGCGAAGGCGAAAGGCGAAACGGTTTTAAAAAAAAGCGATTTGATTTCTTGGATGGGAGATCAGCGACGGGACAACGAGCCAAGGATGATGATTGAAACGGGTTTTTGTTGGATTCGATGGATCTGGACGTGGAGCGTGTGAGGGTAGGCGTTTGTTACCGTTCCGCACTGGGATGACAGTCGAGACGATGCGAGATTACTTTCTTTACCTTAAGCGTAGTGGTGGTAGTAGAGTGACTATACTCTCTCTCTCTCTCTCTCTCTACCTACCGTATGTGCGTATGTACCTTCAAGTATGCGTAGGAACGAATGACATCGTAGCAGATCATTTGAACTCTGTGGCCACGCTCACCACAGAATTCACGCTTGACCCTTTCACTTCTGACTTTCATCTCTTGATCTTCTTATTCAACGACCAAGGATTCAAGCCACGACTATGTAGTACGTAGTACACCATGATCATGAGACTGAGACTCTCTCTGACTTCAGACTTGAAACATAGATACGATACTTGTATACATATTTACATATTTACATACATATATACATACATACATACATACATACATACGTAAATATATACAAGATACACAGATACACAGATACAGACATACATACACATAAATACAATTATCCTCCTGCACAGAGTCAAGTCTATTATTGTTCACTACCTTACATAACATACCCGACTGTACTATCTTCATTGCGTACTTAGTATGACGGCCCTACTATGACTATACTTACCAATATTCATCACCGACAAATAATAAACATAGGTACGCCAGATCATAATATATCTACCGCGTCAAGAGAAAAGTCGCAATCAAACATCCATCTTCTCCCTTGGATTTCCCCCGCTATTCCTCGCTCAATCCGTGCACTACAAAGTAAAGAATCAAGAATTTCTCTACATCAGCTCAGCCTTCGCCGCCACCATCAAGGATGTCTTGGTGACGATATGTGGTCGGACTCTTTCCCAATGATTTGTCTATTTCACCATGATGTCAGTATGAAATCCATCGATTCCAAGAGTAATCATGCCATCCCAAAAAAAAAAAATGATATTCACGATTCGAAGCCCGCTCATATTCAAATAATGCACCATCAAGAACCGTTAGAGATTCCCCTTCCAGACTATCATCCCACCCACCCTCCCACAGCTCCGTCAACTCAACCACCATACTACGTATCTCAACCCACGCACCAAAAAAATCCACTGACCCCCAAAACCCCCCCCAAAACAACCTCCAACTCCATCTCAAGCACGCAGTCAGCGCAATAAGCATATTCTAGTCCTCCGTTGTGGCTGCAGACCACAACACCACCGCCAACAAACCCCCCCAATCCACCCCCTCCATCGCTCACCAGCCGGCATGATTTGCACAGGGACTCACGGACACACGCGGCGATGCGCGCTGATTGGATGCGAAGCACACTATTGCGGGCGCGGCGGCCTCCACGCAACACACATACTTACATACATCCATCGGTACGCACCTCAGCCCTCTGAGTAGAGTATGGCAAACGAAACGAGACGAGACGGAACGGAATGGAATTTGTTAATGGCCAAATGCAAATGGCATTCCATTCCGTTTCGTGAAATTTCTTTGACGGCGGGCTGGACGCCATGTTGGATTCGAGAAGGGCGCGCATGAATGTGCTGTTCTGTTTTGTTCTAAAGATGGGGATTGGGATGGGATGGGATGGGATGGGATAGGATGGGATGGAGTAGCGAGGATTCGGGTTCGGGTTCAGGTTCAGGTACAGATTCAGGTTCAGATTCGGTGTCTTTCCAACGTATGAGTTTTCCAATCCTTACAGATGAGAATTGCGTGCGAAAGCCGCGTTCAATCTCAAGCTTCTCGAAGCATTGTCTCCCCAAAGCCCACCACGCACAGCACAAAATCACGCAGAGGAGAGGGGCGGCGTGACGCTGAAAGGTTTCGTTCGTGAAGAAGGGAGGGGAAGGGAAGGGGAGTGGGTTCGGGCGCGACGGCTGTGGAGGGGCGATGTTCGGAGTGGAGCTTGGGATTGCGATCACTGCTGGCCAAATGAGCCGCAGGGCTGTGTGTGTAGGCTCACGCTCGACTCGCACTCTCACTCGCATCTCGTTCATCGCTCTGCGTGTCTGGACGTTTCGTGCATGAGGTCAGGGAGAAATCCTTCGGGGGATGGTATTGATCATGTGCATATGGAGAGGCAGAAGCTGGTTGAAGGTATGGGCGCTACTTGTTTTGATAAATAGAAACAGAAATAGAAATAGAAACAGAGATACTGGGAGACTCGGTGAATGGATATGGCATGGGATGATTGGCTGACGTAGCTTGGAACATTGGGCAACGGCGGCGTGGTGTGATTGTGTATGTGACAAAGCCGACTTCTGGGATAAATTGAAGCCTCAGAATAGATGAGTCTCTTCATAAAAATCGACGCACTGTAAATCATCACGATACCTGACGTTCGCTGAGGTGTTATGTTAGGAGCGTCCTTAATAACCAAAGGGCGATTCGAACATGAGACATTCTCATTTATGGTGAATGAACGGATCTCAACGGCGGAGAGATATCTCCGCAACACGAAAAAAGGGGACAAGGTGAACAAGCTCACCTTCAACAAAAAAGAAGAGAAAAAAAAGGAGGCAAAAGATCCTAATAAGGGAGAATTTCATATTCTAAGCATAAAGATCGATTCACATCAAACTCCTCGAATTCACCCATTTTATTCTTTCCTCCCCAACTTATCAATTCCAACCCATCCCATTCATTAATTCCACCCACAACAAGAGGGAACTCCCCAAGGACAATCCAGGCACAAATTGTAAAGAACAAATCAATCTCTTCATAAGCTAAATAAAAAAACAAAAAAAAGGACATCCCCAATTTCATGAATGACGCAAACGCAGCCGGCATGCAAGCGCAAACAAACAAAGTCCCCGAACAAAAGAAAAGCCCCCCTCAAACACCGTACGGCAAGCACAAACGGGGGAACACAAAAAAAGATCAAAAAGTAGAGGGCAACCTAATAGTCCCCGTTGACCCCCTGCCGTATTTTGATTTCGTAAAGTAGCAAAAGTGCCGGAAAGTCATTATGCCATCACCTAGACCGTCATCACGCAGCTCGTGGGCTGGTCTGTGATGCGAATCACATCAATCTTCGTCGTCGAGAGAGCCATCTTCGGGCGGACACCACTCCTCGGGTTGGAAATTTGGATTGTTGAAGTGTGCCGTGTTGTAATGGGAATTCTTGAACATTGAAGTCGATAGGGTCTGGTGGGAGTCGTCTTCCGAGGGGCCCAGGGCCGTGCGGGAGGTGGCGGAAGATGAAGAGGAGTTTGTGTAGTCGGCTTTGTATTGGTATTCTGAGGGGCGGAATTTCTGCTCTGTCGGCGAGCCCATGGGTAGGTTCGGGAGGTTGTTGAGCGAGAGTTCAGTATGTGATTGGCCGAGGTTATGGAGAGGAATAGAACTGGGATGAGGGGAGAGCGTGGGTTCTGTTGGTACATAGGAGGGTGGGAGGGGTTCATGCTTCACAAAGTATGCAGGGCTGTCGGAGAAATTCGAGATGGGTGTCGGTGAGAAGGTGGGGAGGCCATGGTGGGTCGGTGCTGGTGCAAATCCGGGGATTGACAGGAGAGTGTCAAGACCAGAGACGGGAAAGTCTGTTGCTGTGGCTTGGAAAGCTGGCTGCGAGAAGGAAGATACTCGGTGGACTTGGAGGTCTTGGTTGTTAGAGGCGTCATTGATGACGGCTTGCTCCTTGAGATGCATGGCTAAGTCTTGTGTAGGAGGGTCCTTGTAAAGGATATCATAATGACCTGGCTTGTAAAGCAGATAGATAGTGGGACTATCAGGGACCAGAGGTTGACCAGAATTATCGATGGCCTCAAATCTGTGAGCATTGACCTCACTCCCTTCGGATCTATCCAGGTAGACGATCTCAACGGCGATATCGATAGGTTTGAGAAGAACATCAATTAAGAGCATCATGCCTGTATAGTCGATTTCTGTATTAACAACTTGTAACCGTTGCTCGCAGTAGCCGTCGACACTGAGACCATCATCGATGAACCCAGAGTAGACATGTGGGTTAGCACGCAGCCATGAGCAAGCCAGGAGACGAAGATGATAGACGATGCTGTTCGATGTTTCCGGATTGTTTAATCTATCAAGTATGAGATTTGTCGGGGGCAAATGAATACTATCAGCTAAATCTTTCAAGAGATTTTGAGTTTCCTCGACAAAATCCTCGAAGACATAGGGGTTGAAGCCGCCGACAGTTTGTATCAGATTGTTGAGTGACGTTATACGAGCTAGCTCTCCCTGAAGCTTTGCTTTGGAGCCGATACGTTGAAGAGTCTCGAAATATGTGAATGCAACAGCTGCAGATCAAATGTCAGCCACGGCAATAGTGCATTCAGCGTTTACATGTCGTGGCCATTATTGGTATGGACATTGCCAATGATCTCGTGACGTGACAATACGCACCTCTCCAACCACAATTGCCATCGCCTTGTACAGGACGATAATGGGAATACGTTTGCGGTAATGCCTGTCATCATCAGTACTTTCCTTATTGCAATTCGATGAACCCTACAGCAGTCTTTGCAATATAAATCGGATCACTCTTGGCATATTCTTCTGTGATGGCCAAACACGACTTCTTCTCCCCCACCAGAGGACCCTACAACAATCAGCCTTGTCCATGTGTGTGTATTTGGGTGCAATTGAAGGCACGCACCTCTAGATTCGGAGCATAATCTCTCGCAGCCGCTTGCTGAGCAGCGAGTTCATCATCATACATTGAGTCCATTGTATTTCTCGGTGCTCCAAATGTTGTTCTTCGAAGGTCATGGACGTGGTTCTCGGTGGTGCTCGCCTGCAGGGATCTAAAATCGCCAGCGGCAGCGAACGTGGGGTTATCGAAGACAATCGGTCCTCCGCCATTCATAGCGAAGCCCGAACCTGGCGATGAGAATTCGAAGCCGTTCTGCGTCGGAGCAGCTCCATAGGCGGAGAAAATGTCGAGAGGTGTACTTTGAGGTTGGAACATTCCTGCTGTCTGTTTGCGCATCGACGGGAATTCTCTTTCTTTTTTGCCGTTGAAGGAGTCTCGAAAGGTGCAGCGGTCTCTGCTGGGTAAGAACAATAACGTGTGCTTGCAGCAACAAATAATGAATGCAATCCTCAGCAAAACCCCACAAATAACATATACGTCTTCCCTTTGGTTGCTCGCCCTTTCTCTGACCTTCTCAACCTTTTTCCCCGGGGGCCTTTTATGATTCTCGATGTTCTCTCTCGACGATTGATTTCCAGGTATCCCGATAGATCGACGACAATTCCGTGCACTTTGTATGATGCTGCCAATGATTTCGACCACCTCTCTCTTTTTCTCCTGTGTCCTCCCGCAAGGTCAAGGCAGGGAGAAGTAAAGAGATCCAACGCGTGGCTTAAATCGGATTACTTCGCGGCGAGGTTCATGATGAAAGGGCACAATTGAGACGACAACACACGAAACTCTTCGCAAGCTTTTGAGGATCTATGGCTATTTCGCAACGACACAGAAGAAGAGAGCAGAGGTACAAGGTGGGAAGGAGCAGCAAGCAGCGATGAGAGTGTGATTGAAACTGCAGCTAGAGCCTTGCTGCAGGTGTCCTTGGAGAAAGTTGACCTCTGAAGTATGGATTTCCTCTTTTTTTTTTTCCTAGATGTTTCCGACTCTATGGTAAACAAGAGTGGAGCAGTGGAGCATCAAAAGGCACAGTTTCAGTTTTTTTTTCCCTTGTTTTCTTTTTGGGTGAAAGAAAGTTGCCAACGCAGAAGGGGATGGAGAAGAAGAGAGCCAGCCTTCCTCCTATTACCCTATTACAATGGCACACGAAGGGGAGGAAGCGCGCGTTAAGTGCGCCTGGGCTATGGATTTGCTGGAAGTTGTGAGAGTTCGCCTTCACCGTGCATGCATTTTTTGTGATGTATCACTTTCAGCTGGAATTATGCGAGTTGAATTTCTGATGAACATCCAATGATAGTTGATGAAGTGTACAGCAAAGTTACAGTAGCTACAGTAGCATGAGCACACATTTCACACACATACGCACATATTTTTCACACGCATAATTGAGGTGGCGGCAGTAAGTAATAGATAGATGATAGATAATAGATGGATAGATGGATAGATGGATAGATAGGAGGTTATAGATATTCAATAGTTTTGTAAACGAGGCAAAGAGGCAAAGAGGCAAAGAGGCAAAAGGTGATGGAGGCAAAGTGATGAAGATGTTTGTGGCGGTAGAGAGTAGGAGGGTGGGCGAAGAGAGAGGAGGAGGAAGAGGGAGGGGTGTGTGTGTGACTCGTGTGAGTATGTGAGTATGTGAGTATGTGAGTATGTGAGTATGTGAGTGTGTAAGTGTGTAAGTATGTGAGTATGTGAGTATGTGAGTGAGTGAGTGAGTGTGTGAGTGTGTGAGTGAATGTGTGTGTGTGAGTGAGGCACAGAAGAAAAAGGTGGTAATCGGACTTAGTAATTCCATGTACGCTCTCACTCGTATGTATGTATGTATGTCCAATACTCCGCAACAAAGTATATGTACATATGTGCATATGTACGAAGTACCTTACGAACTGCTAAATTACGCCACGTCTATCCATCTATCCGCCTCTTTTTAATGAACGCCTTCCATTCCATCCAAAAGGGACCGAACACGATATACCTTCGCAAATACAAGGATCCCCAAGAGAAAGGGAGAAAGAGAGAAAGAGAGAGAGAGAGAGAGAGGCAAGTAAGGTCAGGTACTGCGTAAGAGGTGAAGTAAGGTCAAGTCAGGTAAGATATGTAAAGGTAAGGTAAAGAGGCAAATGCAAAAGCAAAAGTAAAAGCAGATCTCTATTCATTATCATCATCATCAGCAGCAGCATCATTCAATACTCACCAGTTCAAGGTACCGAACACCAGAATAGAAGAATCTTCACACTTTCTACTTGACTCTTACTCATTCATACATAGCATGTAGTCGATACATGAGTAAGGTACATGTACGAAATCCCTCCGTATCACCAGCTCACGCATAGTGTCCGGATGTATGTATGAATGGATGTATGTTCATACATATTCCATGCTTCATATGACATGCCTATGCCAATCTATCTACTCTAAGGTAACATAATATACATATTATACATAATATACATACAAACACACACACACATACATACATACATACATATTACATACCATACCATACCATACATATTTGCCAGCCTAGGTACGTACTACCTGCTACCTTACTATCTATGCCCGATATACCCCCGTCCAATCCTCACAGATCAATCCCTCTCTCATCAACTCAACGTCGGAGATCCCTCAGATCATTCCGCCGCCCATTCACTCATTCACTCATTCACTCACTCATCCATTCATACCTTCATTCTATTCATTGATTGAATCAACTCAGTGGCTGATGTATCGTATTATGTTCGCATATCCTCGTACCAAGACATCTAAGATCCTCATCTTCTGAACTCCGCCACGGCTGTGTGCATCCACCGTTTCTACGAACTACAAAATGGACAGACTCTACATGTAGGCCAGTCCAGCCCATCAGACCTTCAAGGGGTTGCCAACATAGTACCTTAGTTCCAGCCACTCCAGTATCATTCGACAAACCTATAAATATGAAGAGAAGAAAAAAGAAAGAAAAAAGGTAATTACGGCACAAACGGGTGTGAGATGTGATTCAAATTATGCTCTCCACATTTCTCCATATCCAATATTCAATATTTCCCATCTATATTCAAATAATCTATCCCATACTCCTCCCACCACCCCCCCCAATCCTTCCCTTCCTTCATTCATTCGCGTCCTATTCCCGGAGGGAATTACAAGGTTACACGGAAAGTAAACTTTTCACTTCCACATGTTCGTGTGAATGGGAAAGGAAGAGAAGAAAAGAAAAAGAAAAAAAGAAAGAAAAAAGGTTCAGCAAATAATAAGCAGCCATCGCATTTTTGCTTATTGCGGCCTGTCCAGATATGCTCGGAACTCTGCCCCCCGCTACTTTGCTCCGCATCTACATAATTACAATCTTTTAAAGGGACCCAAAAAAACATTAAAAAAAATAAGAAATGAAAATAAAAATAAAACATTAATAAAATAAATCCTGCTTTACACACGCTACTTCCTTGTAATGTACACCGCAACACTGTGAGGAAAGAAGGAGAAAATAAAAATTATCATATTTGATGTGCCTCAGATATGCAACCCTCATCATGTTCATGTAAATGCAAAAGGATTGTTTTTGTGGTATCACCGGCTTTTCCCCCTCGACCTTCATTGGTTATATGCACGTAATACGATGCATCGACGCTCTGTAGAACCAGCTGGCAATCCGGGATCAAATGAAAACATCACAAATGCGACGAGGGGAAGGGGAGGGGGTCACCACCAATGTAAGGTATGTCTGCAGACTCAGTTGCCAGCTATCATTTGGGACACTCCCGAACCTACTGCAGGTTGCCGTCCCGCTCCTACAAAATCCACAAGCATCAATGATGAACCTGGCCAGGTTCGGCGCTCGCTGAAGCAGCGGCAGCAGCAGAAGCAGGCCACAGGCCTCCCCAAAGCCTCGCGAAGCCGGAGGGGTCCATTCAAATACCCGGCGAGATTTCTGATCTTTTACTCATTCCAATCAACTCCATGCTAATGACGCAAATGCCCTTCCAAACCACAATTCATCAAATCAAACTCCAGTCACGGTGATATAGCCATGGCCTCTACATGCATCCCGGATTCTATCGTCATATACGACGATGCCGTGTGACGACGGGCAAATGGTTACATGAGCGTGCTTATTGCCACTCCTTTTTCCGACGGTTACTTTTTCCTGCCTTGGTCGCGTTCTTTGAAGGCAATGCATCGTAGAAGCCATCTGCAACGTCGGAGAATGCACTTGCCTCTTGTGTTCGGAAGCCTTCACCATCCGCAAATACAGTTCTGGCCAAACCCGAAATCGCAGTAGTCCATTCCTGCATGGCGGTAAGTCTTTCGCCATCGCTGTTGTTTTGGATCTCAACAGTTCCATCTTGTTGGTTAATCTGGCCTACGACTTTCTTATCGACAATGAGAAAGCCGAGGATATCCTGCACTTCTGGGACCGATATCTTGAGCTGCTTCGCAATGAATGCAAGGTGGAAGCGCGTGTATGGAGCAATAAGCTTCAGTACTGCCTTGGTTCTCATGTTACGGGTAACTTCATCGATGTTCTCGGCAATAAACGAATCTGCAAGGAGATCCTTGTTGTTCTGTAAGACAGACTCGTACATGTGGATATCGTCCCGTTGGTAAGCGTCAACAAGATCTGTCATTGCTGCAATTCGCGGATCGTTTTTGTAAGGCTTGGTCTCTTGTGACTCGAATGGATTGATATCAGATTTCATCAACATGGTCGTAAGCACGAGGTATTTCAAAACTTGAATGCGCTGAAGGGAACCAGCCTCGTCGTAATTGCGAAATGATTCGAAGAAATCACTCTGAGCATCCTTCCAGTTCTCCTCACTCATATGCATCTTTCCACCACACTCACGGATAATACCCATGATCTTTGGATGAGGGACCGCAGATTTGACCTTCAATGCTCGCTGATAAAGTCTCTTGAGTTGTTTGTTGTTCTTCGTCTCGGCGTACATCTGAATCTCCAACGCGTATATTTCCAGAGAGTATGTGCCCTTAGTGGGATCGTCCGTTCCGTCCTCCCGTTTACAGGCTTCGTGAAGTTCACGGAGTTTCTTAGTGACCGAAGCATAGTCTTTGCGATCAAGGAACAGTTTTGCAAGTTTGATATTGGTCTTGAGCCATAATCTTTCGTTATTTGTGCTTTGGAAAGAGTCGAGAGTAGCTGAGTAGAATTTCTCCATGCATTTAGCGGCCTCTACATCCTCGGATCCCTTTTCGATGAAGTCTAGCATGTTATTGATGGATTTTTCGGAATAGTTTCGAGTGACAGCCGACTTGACATATGTGAGAAGCTCACGATAGTGCTCGATAGCCTAGTTTACTGTCAGCAAGGCATACAGCTGTGGAAAATTGACCACGTACCTGGTCATATCGTGCGAGCTTGAATTCAAGCTTGATTGCCTGTTTCAGACCTTTGAAACCCCAGTCGCCCTTCTCTTGTTCCAGCGCTGGTACTCCAAGGAATTCATCAATGGCCTCCTCTGGATTTGATGCTTTCATTTGCTTTGCGTTGTAGTACTTGTTCTCGACGTCGACATCACCAGTCTCCTCATCATCATCATCCTCAAACTCGAAATCATAGCTATTGTTTATTAGCACATCTAAAGATCATGGAAATAACATCACTTACTCCTCTTGTTCAGAGTCCTGCATGAAATCGCCGTCGTCAGACATGGTGGCGAATTGTGCTGTGCTCAATTTTGTGAAACTTTGTCTATGTGAGAAGCTATTGCTTTCAAAGTTCCGTTGGATAAAAAGGCTCCAAGGCAATTAACGCGCTTTGTGTAAGTTGGAAAGTGAGGTCAATGATGTTGTTTGCTTAGGAGCTCTGGCCGCTCGCTATCGATTGCGGGCTGCCTGGTGGATGTGAGCGGCCGCTAGTCAATGGTGGCTATCTCGGCCCAGCCTTGCGACAACCCGGGCGAACAATTTCAACACTTAACAACCAAACATACCCCAGCAAAGCCGTCGAATTTCCAACGTACCTCGACTTTCTGACGTCTCTCGCATATCCAGGATCACTCCAGTACTTCGAAAACAAGGTGTTGCGCATTGCTGATCTTTTAAGTACCCTGAACAGCCGTCAAGATGGGTGGAGATCTCAACTTGAAGAAGTCATGGCATCCAGTGCTCATGAGCAATCAGCGGAGGGTGTGGGAAGAAGAAAAGAAGGCCTTGGACGAGAGAAAACGAACCGAGCAACGTATCAAGGAGCTGAAGGAAGAGCGCGCCAAAGAAGAGATCCAAAACAAGCTTGAGGCTGCAGGCAGTCGAAAGCGCGTCGATAGGGTAGACTGGATGTACCAGGGTCCTTCAAGTGGGCAGGCGGGTACTACAGAGGAGATGGAAGGGTACCTTCTTGGAAAGCGACGTATCGATGGTCTCATTAAGGGCAATGATCACAAGAAACTAGAGAAGAAGGCCGCGGAGGACAGTTTTATGGCTCTGCAGCATGCGAATACTCTACGAGATACAGCGGCGAAGGTACGAGAAGATCCAATGTTGGCGATCAAGAAGCAGGAACAGGCTGCCTATGAGGCTATGATGAACGACCCGATCAAGAGAAGACAGATGCTAGCAGCTATTGGTGGCGGAGAGGAGAAATCGAAGACGAAGGAGAAGAAACACCGAAGACACCATCATCGCCACAGAGACGAATCTGATGATGAGAGAAGGTCCAAGCGTCGCCGAGAAGATGACGATGAGAGAGGATATCGTCATCGCCACAGAGACGATTCAGAGGATGAGAGAAGGCACAAGCGAAGACGTCGATCTCCGTCTTCTGACCGATCAAGATCCCGCACACCTGAAAGCCGAAGACGTTCATATCCACCAAGCAGAGATGACAGAGACCGACGAAGAGATTCGGGTCGGGATGAGAGATCTCGTGGGAGATATCAAGACAACCGCAGGTATCCTGAAGAGCGATCGGACAGAGGACCACCAAGATATTCGAACAGACCCAATGGATTTCATGGAAATGAGTCCAGAAATGAGATTTTGGCCGAAGAGAAGGAAGCTGAACGCCAACGAAAGCTTGCTGCAATGCAGCAGGATGCTTCAGCACTGGATGACGATCGTGAGAAGCGTCTTGCCGCTTTAGCAGAGAAGGAGAAGGCGGATCGAGAGGCTGAAGACGCTTCTAGAGCCAAGTCGTCGAAATATGGTGACAAGGGAGATTTCACAATGGGGCTGAATAGGAAGGCTGGCGAATTGGATTTAGGAGAGAGAATTGGCAGAGGGAGAAGAGGACTAGTGAGGGATGACGAGTAACTAGTCGCAAACTGTTGATAAGAGATGAAAGATAAATATAATACAAGGACTGAACTGGATGTTCTTAGCGATTTTGCGGGTAGCAAAATTCTGGTTATAGTATCTATCCCACTCATCTTTGATGGTGCCTTGAAGTCTACGTAAAAAATATTCATTTCTCGACTCTCCTATACTTCAATCCGCGACAATTCCCTCTAACATGTCAACCCGACTTTCAAACGTTGACATTTTTCATGTCATTCTTGAAACGGATCATTTTGCTGCCGTTTTGAAGATCAAGAAAACTTTATAACTTCATACAGATAGGCAAATAGATGACGCAGTGCGTTGATTTCATGCCTCTTGGAAATTCACGACTTTAAATCACTATACAACTCTTAGTACTCTAAATGCACCCACATTCTACTGTAATCGTAATTTGAGAAGGATTTGTGATTCCTGCTTTCCTGCTACTTAATTTCGGATTTTCGAAGGATATAGGATATGTAGTAATTGCAACTGAAATCAACACCTCCAATTCGCCATATATGGAACGCATGGCTACTGCGCTCCTTGTCAAAGTACGTATCGGAATAAATTTCATATTGAAAAACTGGATTGGGGGCCTGCAACCCATGATATTGATCAACTATGCTACAACTCCAGGCTATGAACAACGACAGGATAAGACCGTTCAAGCAACAGGACTCCACGGCATAGGAATAAGAATCCGGCTCTTCATATCTTGGATAAGCGGCACAGTCTTGTGAACGGTATCTCCCCAACCCTCGATCTCCCAGCTCTGCTCCCTTCGGCGTTTGCGCTCCTCCAAATTCGCAAACTGCCAGAGATGATGCACTGTGTTCAGCTCTCCAATCTGTACAAACCACGCTCCCACACCTTCCATGACCTCCCTTCTTGCCTTGAGACCGCGACGCCAGTGGGTTTCCCATTCCAGAAGATTGCCCGGGTGCAAAGTGTAGGATCGAAGCTCGAAAATGCCTCCGAGTTGACGTGGTGGGGTTGTCGGCCAGAAAGAGAACTCTTGCATAAGAGAAGTGTGCTTGGCTGTGATCAAAGACTTCAACTTCTTGTCGAAGGCAGAGAAATCGGGATGAGTGGAGATCGAATTAAGTGAATCATGATATCCATCATATTTTTGGTATTCCCATATGTGTACTTTGTTGATTAGCATCTATTTCAAGATCAGGAGATGTGGCTTACCGAAAGTATCACAATCGCCCACCTCAGTCCTCCAGCTGCCTACCAAGTTTACCTTGTTCTCTGGCATATTTGCCATTTTTGGATACCAGCTGCCAACCAGCTCTACATATTCGTCCACCTTATCAGGTTTTACAGCATGGAACACAATGGAGTGAACATACTTTCCTCTAGCAAGAACTTGACTGAAGGATTGTTCAATCTCCTTTTCCATTTCTCTGCCAGCTGTCGTACCGTGAATGAGACTCTTCAGCATGCCCTTCTTTTCGTTGGGTTCTTTGAGCTCTGTTGTAGCACCTGTAAGCCAAGGAAAGGCATAATATTAACAAAACTGGACTCGCATTGCTCGCATCTGGAGCAGTGGGAGATAGCAACCTGGATTTGGAATTGGGACGGAATTGCGCTTATCTGTGAACGCACTTGTTTCCTTCTTCTTTTGATTTTCAGCAATTTTGGCCCGGAATTCTGTCTGTTTGGCCTCAAAACTGGTAACTCCCTCGGGAGTGATGTCGCCCAATGCAGGCGTTCGACAGCATACTGTTGTGGACGAGAAGGAACGTGCAAGTGAGCTGCTTTTCATGAGATGAGAGCTCCGAGCTAAGCTTCGAGAATACATGATTGATTTGAGAGAATATCGCGAGTATTGTTGTGGTGGTGTTTGTGTTGTTTTGGGAAAGCTGGCCGTAAATGACGCGGTGTAGGTACTTAGCTCTCGATATATGTACCTAGGTAGTGGATTCCCGCTTATTCTGTTCTGTTACGTTGGAGCGGAGATCATTCGATAAGCTGCACACGAGGGGATGGAATCATAAGATATCAGATATGAAACAAAAGACACAATCTCGTCGATCATGAATTACTTGAATCCTTTGATCAATTGTCAAAATCAATAAGTTGAATAAATGAATGAGTGATTGAGTTCGTGATGATGATGGGGAAAGCGAGCAAGCTTCCCCGCAATCTGCTCGCTCTATGATAACACTTATGGGGCCATTAAAGTTGCTGCCATACAGTAGCCGTAAGGTACCCATTCTGCTTATGTAAGCTCCATCCTCAGCGACCTCCCGAGAAAGGCCTTCAACGTCGCCGGCGTCACCGCATCGCAACATTCAAGAGACTTCCACCAATCTCCTCTCGCAATCAAAAATCAACATGTCTCTCCTCGGCAAGAAGTTCCCGGCCCCAGTTGGTGAGTCAATGGCAATGCATGAGCTCAGAACGGAACAATTACTGACGAGCTTCAGCCGGCCCAATGGCTCCTTTCTACGCTGCCGGTATGTTCACATTTACAATGCGACCGAGAACGATCCCATCGAGGCTTTGATGATGTTCCAAAGGGGGTGCGATGGATTTGATTGATGTGGTGATGTCGTTATGACTCAGTACATCGAAGCTCCGAATCGGCCTCTTCACCCCCATCAAAGACCAATACAATTGCTGCGAACCACAGAATGCAGTCCAACTCGAATTGAAACTGATAGAAGCACAGGCCTCATCATCATGTACGGTATCAACTCCGCTGCTACCGCTATGTCCAACAGTGTGTTCCCTTTTGACCTCATTCCGTGTCTTATACTGACATTTTTAGGCGCTGAGTTCAAGAACGACCCACGCAACCCAAACGCTGGCAAGGCTGAGAAGCACTAGATGGAGATCGATCATCAATTGATGAGATATATAGTGGATGGGTACTAGCATAATTTCTTCGTGTTAGCATAGAGAACGCGACGTTATCCGGACACGAACCTATTGCTTATTGAGGTGATGGAATTATGAGTGACACAAGTTCAAATAATCAATGATTGGATCCCAATGTGGAGAGCTAAACCATGGGACATTTAACCTCCGGCATCAACGCCACTATAACTATCTGGTTTGGATCAACAGGTTACGATAAATGGTAATGGAGGGCAAGGATGAGTGAGGCATAGTAGTGGGGGTAATTTGGATTAGGAACTCTCCACGTGATGCCACATATATGGACTGTGAGAAGAGCAATTTTGCCGTACCCATAACGCTTTTTCCCATGCTTTCCCTAAAATAAAAGTACAAAGATAAACTCAATCTAGCACCTGATATCTACAACGATGCTTGAAGTCACACTGGCATATCTCTCATTTTTTGGCATCTCTGCATATTTGACCCTTTTCGAGCTCAAGCTCATGTATTCAGATGCTGCTTCATGATATTCTATTCATGCTTTGAACGCCATAACACCATTCCATGCAACCATAACTCCGTTCTTGATTTGGAACTCATCACAATCTCCATCAGAGATCTTTCACCAGTTTTCGCACCAGCTTTTTCTGCTCCTCCAACGTCAGGTGCTTCTCATCTGTCTCCTGGATAGCCTTCATCACGGCCAATGTGGACTTCACACTCTTACTATCCACCCAAACCTTGCCATTTCTTCCAATTGCAATCTCAAACACTACACCTTGTCCACCCAACTCTTCTAATACCGACAATCGACCTTGTTCGATTTGCTTTGACATCATGAGTCTTCTTGCCATGCCCAAAGATACATCAAACAGCATTCCTCCGGTAAGTGGACCCAAGCCCTCTGATTTACCTGTTGTCACAGATACACATTCCAGTTCAGGATCCATGTGTTTGTTTGCGAGACTGATACGCGCATACACCAACGAGCCTTGGGAAAGGTTTGGCTTTGTCTTTCTTGTCGCTCCTTCGAAGGATAATTGCGGAAGGGTTGCGAAGGAAGTATAGTCCGTGATGCTGGCATGGTAGACATCGGCGGCAGAATGGTGAATGGTAGCTATGACTAGATCGCCAACTGCAGGTATGTACTGTCATACAGTCAGCTCAAGAATACATGAGAGAACTTGTTAATCTTACGCGACCACCATTGTATTCAACCCAGATAGCGTTCTTTCTTGCATCCGTACACAATTGCCCCGCTACTGTTGAAGTAATCGTATTTGGAGGAATGTGTCGCAGTCCAGGACCCAACTTGATAGGCAAGGTTGGATGGGAAGGCAGAGAAGCTGCATCCAACTCATCACCAGGTAAAACGAAGTTTTCTGAAATTGTCGTCATGATTTTGTGGTTATAAGTCGAAATAAAATAAATTCCAATAGGTAATGCGATCAAGATGAAATGTTCAGCCTTACATGAGCGGCTGATGCCGAGCAAAGCACGCTAATGAAATTTCTGGACTGCAGTGCCAAAAGTTCCAGGAAGCCCTCGAAGGCCTTATCGACGACGCCTCTTGATCTTTACCCTCAATCTTCACTTCACGAATTTTTTATACCTTTCAAGATGTCGGCAAACGGTACTTCAACTGGCAGACATGCCATCGGTATTGCTTTTGGTAACTCCAACAGCTCTATCGCTTTCACCACCGCCGAGGACAAGGCTGAGGTTATTGCCAACGAGGATGGAGGTATGTTTATGCTCTATTGTTAGACAAGATGTGATCGAGACTGACTTTCTTAGATCGTCAGATTCCATCTGTTTTGTCCTACGTTGATGGAGAGGAGTACTCTGGTCAGCAAGCCAAGGCACAGCTTATTCGCAACCACAAGAACACTGTCGCTTACTTCAGAGACTTCATCGGTCAAGAGTATGTGCATATACATTGATATTGGAGCTTGAACTGACATCTTCCAGCTTCGCATCAGTAGACCCAACTCACACCCATTTCTCCGCTCACCCAATTGCTCACGAAGATGCCGTTGCATTCACTATCCAAGACAAGGAGGGCGAGGATTCCCCATCTACCGTTTCCATTTCTGAGATCACCACTCGCCACCTCAGAAGACTTATGACCTCCGCATCCGACTACACTGGTAAGAAGGTCACCTCCGCTGTCATCACTGTTCCAACCAACTTCAGCGAGAAGCAAAAGGCCGCTTTGACCAAGGCCGCTAAGGACGCCGACCTCGAGGTCCTTCAGTTTATTCACGAGCCAATTGCTGCTCTTCTTGCCTACGATGCCCGCCCAGAGGCCCACATCTCCGACAAGATCGTTGTTGTTGCCGACTTGGGAGGAACCCGCTCAGATGTTGCTGTTGTTGCATCAAGAGGTGGAATGTACACTATTTTGGCTACTGCCCACGACTTTGAGTACGCAGGTGTTCACCTCGACCAAGTTCTTATGGATCACTTCGCCAAGGAGTTCATCAAGTGGAACACCACTGATCCAAGAATTGAGCAGCGCCCAGCTGCCAAGCTCCGTGCCGAGGCCGAGGCTTGCAAGAAGGCTTTGTCCATTGGTACTAACGCCTCTTTCTCTATTGAATCTTTGGCTGAGGGAGCTGATTTCCAATCTACTATTAACCGTCTCCGCTATGAGACTATTGCCCGCAAGGTCTTTGATGGTTTCACCCGTTTGATTGAGGGTGTCGTTGCCAAGGCTGGACTTGACCGTCTCGACATTGACGAGATCATCCTTTCCGGAGGAACTTCCCACACCCCAAAGATCGCCCGTAACTTGCAGGCTATTTTCCCAGATACCACCACCATCTGGGCACCATCTACCTCCCCTGTCGCCATCAACCCATCCGAGTTGCAGGCTCGTGGAGCCGCTCTCCAGGCCTCCCTTATCCAGGAGTTCGAGAACGAGGACATTGAGCAATCCACCCACCCCGCTGTCACCACCGTCAAGCACCTTTCTCACGCTATTGGTGTCATTTCCATTACTGAGGACGAGACCAAGGGTGTCTTCACCCCGATCATCCACACCGAGACTGCCGTTCCAGCACGCCGCACCGTGCACGTTTCCGCTCCAAAGGATGGCGGTGACGTCCTCGTCAAGATCGTTGAGGGTGGATCCCACATCAAGGTCACCAAGCCTGAGCCAAAGACCAAGGAGCAGAAGCAGGAGGAGGATAGTGATTACGATTCCGAGGATGATGAGGAGGAAGAGGACGTCAGAGAGAAGGTCTGGAAGTCCGGAAAGGTTCTTGCTGAGGCTGCTGTCAGAAACGTCAAGAAGAACCACCACGTTGAGGTTGTTATCAACGTTGCGGCGGATTTGAGCGTTACCATTACTGCTAGAGAGGTTGGTGGTAAGGGTGGTGTTAGAGGACACTTGGCTGCTCCACAGTAGATTTCAAATCACTGCAAGGACCCATAGACTCTGTTTTTTTTATGTTGGAGAAAAAGTTGAAGGTACGCATTTTGGGGCGTCTGTAAATAAAATAGAATAAACGGATGCCGTCTGGTTTAGAACATGTTTTGAGTTGTTTATAGTGAGATTGTACTGCTCTATTTCCGAATTGTATATACATGAAGCTTGAACCGATCACGTTTGTGTTTTTGGAACTTGAATGCCGAGTGGTGACCCCTTCTACGCAGCATAGCTCACAATAATAACAAAAGGACGTTGATACGAATCATGCTGTCAAGTCATAAAAATTGCCACCGATATCATGGTCATCATAACGACTGGCATCGCCATCCTCATCGCCACGAACATTGCGATATGAGCAAGCTACTTAACTTCTCCAGTGTTTTCGTACAATTTCGACGCCGTAAAATCTAGCTCTTTGATTATGGAACTGACCTTGCTTCCTTTCAGCTTTTTGGTTGTCGTCTTTCATATACCGTATTCAGCTTTCTTGAACTCCTTACTGTGTTTATTCATGTCTTTTTTTCTTCTTTTTTTTTCCCCTTTCTTTTTTTGTCTCGGATTTAGATTATCGAGTGATCAAGAGGATTTCGAATCTTAGTAGAAATATCAATTGCAAAACATACCTTCCAGCGTAAAAGACTCCTTAGTTTTAAAGAGATTGCAGAGGCTACAGGAAACTCCAAGCCCAGAAGTACCGTATATGGAAGATCACATCGCGTACCTGCATCTCACGTGCATGTTCTGCAGACTGAGAGTGAGTACCTTACACCGTTGGACGAATGCCGATGCAAGGGGCATCACACGCCATGGTGCTCATCGATTCTGCCATCATTCATTCATCACCCAATCACCATCCGCTCATTGTCCAATCCATCATCCATCATCCATCATGCGATGAGACAGCTGCGCGACAGCTGCAGTGTTATCAGCAATACGGAGTACACATAAGGCTGTCTTGCACCTGCGAGTAATCTCACCCATTGTCCAGTCGCAAGCTTCCCATTCCTCTCGTTGCACCCATTCCATGCAGCAAATCTTCCCACCGCTATCATTATCGTCATTACTGCATACATTCATAAATGAAGCAACCTACAGATACGGCGCAATGCGTCTAAACAATCATTGTTCCGTTCCATTCCATTCCATCTTCTCGTTACTCTGCGTAACAGGCTCTCTCACAGCATTCATCAAGCCAAACATTACTCGTATTCATTCCCAGCGTTGGAAAGGCAACTGCTGCGTACAGCTTTCTCAGCCAGCATCGTAGCACAGCAGAGCAGAGCGTCTGTAACATAACAAACAATAAGGCCCTCTGTACTGACCGTCATTTGTGCAAGGAACAGTCGCACCAACCATACACGGGTATATAGCGAAACACGACCAGCCTCACCTCATGTCCCCCAGTCATGTCGCTACACATCCGAACGCAAAGGCATGAGCGCAAAGAGGAAGTTATCTCAAGTCCCTTATGCTTCAATCCAACCTAAGCTGAGATAGATGGCGAGATGGTGGAGGGCAGATAATCCATACAATGAAATAGGCGAATCTTTCGTCGTAACTATGAGCAGTCTATGTACACGCCCCATTTCCATCCCCATTCTCATTCCCATCATTACCCAAGACCCCCCTTTCCCATCAACCGACAAGAGCGATGGGGGGAAAATGGTACAGAGCACAGCATCCGACCAACAAGCCAAATCTCCTCCCATAAGCCGAAGCGCTTGTTGCGCATGTAAGTAGCATCGCGAAATGACTTCAAGTCAAACCACGTCGTCGCTCTCCACAGGCGGGCGTGCACGGGGCATCTTTTCCTCGCCGGCTCCTCTCCACATTACAAGCGGCGAGCTATGCATACCCGCTTGGGCTGCGCACTGAGCACCCATGGCCCCGCGGCCTGACAGGTGATGAGGGTCAACGGCGTTGGGGTGGTGGGGGGGTTGCTTGGTGCCATTGGGGGTGAGAGTGTCATTTCCCGTGAGATTGCATAGTAACGAGGTGAGGTGTACGGAGATGGGACTTTCGAGGTCGAGGTCGAGGTCGAGGTCGAGGTCGAGGTTGAGGTCGGAGGTCGGAGGTCAGTGTGAATAGTACGGGACTTACGTAGGGAGGTTGTCGATGATGGTTGCATGAGGGGCACTGCGCAGTACGTGTGTGTGAGAGGTGAGAGTGGGAAGGGGAATGAGGTCGGGTTGGTTGGTATTCTGTAACTTGCACTTGCACTTGCACTTGCACTTGCACCTGCACCTGCACTTGTGACTTGCGACTTCACTCAGACTCTCGCTGTCGCATGTCCCTCCCATGCCACGCACTCGCACTTCGCGCATCATACGTATGGTGTGTGATGTCCCTCAATTTCGGATTTCGACTTTTCTACAGGCAGTCACGAGATGCACATCCCAACAGCAGATTTCGCGGAATCCGATCAGACCAGTCCAGCATTGTACCCCGTAAATTTGTATGCGTAACCAACTCTATCTTTCTCGTACCCCTCGGTCTTCGGCACCAGAGCAAGCGGAGAAACGATATCAATCAAACATACATGACCATACCAGACCATACCAGACCATGCCATACCAGACCCTACTACTCGCATACTGTGTACATACAACAAGAAGGCCATCCAGACCAGACCCCTCCACAGATCAACACTCAAAACCTACTCTTATCCAATACCCAAATCCAATTCATTTCCCTTCCCTTCCATTCCCTCCAAGGCCAATCCAATGCAATCCCCGCTCCCATCAACATGCACACCATATCCTACCCGCGCATCATCCTCCACGACGCAACCGCACCCCCCCAAAAAAGCCACTTACCAAATTCCGTTAGCCAGGCACCGAAAATCTCTGCGACAAAGCTACATTATTTTTCCTACGAGTCATGATTGGTGGACAGGCTTGTCGGGCAGGGTGGGTGGGGGGGGCATGAGAGAGAGAGGGAGAGAGAGAGAGGTTAGCGAGCGTGTGGGTTTGCTGGGGTGGTGGATGCACGCTTGGTGCCTGGCTAGGTCGCGTTGGGGAAAGGCGGGAGGGCTAGTTTCACGGAAATTAAGTACGTCGCGGACGAGGAGGGGGGATGTTGAGTTGTTGTGGGTAATGGGAGGATGATCGAGTCGAGTTGATTTGAGTCGAGTCGAGTCGAGTCGAAGTTGAGCAGGTCAAGCTTGCTTGCTTGCTTGCTTGCTTGCTTGGTACCGGTCGTGGAGGCTTGGAGGCACAAACAACGAGATGCTTATCTCACCTCACTGTGCAATTACTCCGCCTGGTGACTGTCTTGTTCTTTGGATGAGGGGAGGGGGCTTGATTCAGAGGGTTTATGCTGGGTATACTGCGCATGAGGAAGAGAATGCGGATGAGGAACAGGAACAGGAACAGGAACAGGAATAGGAATAGGAATAGGAATAGGAACAGAAACACAAAGACAAGAGGATGATCGTGAGATCTAAAGATTATCACACCGTGTCGCACATCTTACCCCGTGAGCGTAAATAGAAATCAACAAAGGCCAGAGGAGGAAGGATTTACAGTTGCGAGACCTACAGCTGCTAGAATAGAAGTCCCGTCCTCAGATCCAGGTCTTTTCTTTGATGTTCTAGCCGCTACACCGTCGAAGGATCATTAACATCGGTTTGTCCCTCAGAATTGCAATATACGCAGTACGACCGAAGGGACTGGATGATCTACCGCACGTACAAAGATTGTACAGAGCTTGAATACAGGTGTGTGTCTGTATGAATCTTCATGAATAATCGACGTGTTTATTGGTACCGATGTACTCACTGTACATACTGCCTGCCAACCGCACATACGGCCTTTGTCGGTCCATCAGTCAAGCGATGATGATAATGATGATGGCAATAATGGAATGATAGTATGTAATGATGAAATGTCCTTACCAGCTTATCCAGTAGCTGGATCCTCTAAATGCACAAATTTTACTCGAAATCATAATAGCAAAGAATTAGATCATTACGCCTGCGTTTTGATTTGTCCGGCTTATTCATTATTATTCATCATGAATTTTGATTTTTGATTTTTGATTTTTCTCGCTTTCGCTTTTGCTTTTGCTTTTCGGATATTTTTTTTTAAAGATTTTTACATGGTGTGTGTGTGTGTGTGAGCGAGCGGCCTTAGTCCTCATGGTCGGGTATTGCGCGGCGATAGAAGGAGCTATGTCGCTTTTGGGGTAGTGGATTGAGACATATACACTCTAATTAACGTAAGGTAAGGTGAGTGGGTAGAATCACTTGACTCTCAAGTATTGACCGGTGCAAAGGAGAGTGAATTGTGTTTACTCACCTTCGTCAAAGTCATGGCTATGGGAGTGGAGAAGATGGACCTTGTGCCTGTATGAACAAATATATACTGCATTGAGGGAGGATGGCAGATGGTAGATAGTAGACAGCCATGGGGAAATGGGCGGCATGGACATGAGAGGACTAGAGAAGAGGGCATTCTCATTTGCCTTCATGGTACATTCTTTCTCTCCATGATAGACATGAACATGGATAAGAACGTGGACCGAAGACATGGACGAAAGACATGGACGAAGACATGGACGAAGACATGGACGAAAACATAAACGAAGGGCAACCTGGAAGAACGTCTAATCTTCCCATATTATAAAGTAGGCAAGGTAATTAACACCAAGAGGAGATAGTTGAGATAGTTGAGATAGTTGATTGATAGTCACTGTGAGTACAAGTCCGTGTCGACCATGTCAAGACGCTTGCAGGCGTATGGAAGAGGTTCAGGTTGAAGTTGAGGGGGGGGGAGGTGGGAGAGTCCTAAGTAATATAGAGTAAAGCACTAGGAAACGGAGGAGAGCGAGTAGAGAGAGGAAAGTGGGAGGGCAGAGGGAGGAGGGAAGAGGGAAGAGGGAAGTAAGTCTGTATGGAGTACGGAGCACGGAGTAAAGTAGAGTAGAGTAGAATAGAGTAGAGTAGAGTAGAGCAGAGTAACTACACCATAGCAATTGCCTAAAGTAGGTACCAGGTATTAATCAAAAGTCGCGCGTAAGGACATGATGCTGTAGAATTATCCCGGGTGCACTGAGTAATATCACCACATTCTCTTGCTACACCCACCCCCACCCCACCGACAGCCGCTCGCTCTGCTCTTCAATCTCAGTCGCATATATGCCACACCCAACAGCCAAATATAAGTCTCTCTCTCCCACACACCGCACGCACATACAACCTGCTCGTCGCATTTACATCGCAATCGCAATCGCATCCCGGCAGATCCATTGACTTCGTTGGCAAAGTCACTCACTTTCACAAAGCAAAACAAACATCAAAAGGAAATCATCGCTCAGATCAGATCAGATCAAATCAACAATATCCAATTTCGATCGATATCCATACACGCTCTCTTCCAAATTTCTTCTTCTTCTCTCATACAATCTTCGAAACGTGCAGTGTATATCACGCCCGCTCTATATTCGAAACATATCGCCATCCTTCGAGATATCTCACTCTACATAACAAACACCAACCCACCACAACCCTTCACACCTTCACCTCTTCACCCCAACCTTTCACCATGCAGTTCTCCACCATCACCGCAGCCATGCTGCTCCCTCTCATCGCCTATGCGCAATCAACCTCCACCTCCACCGCCACTCAGACCAAGACCGTCACCATCTCTGAGGTCATCGCAACCGAGACACAGACATACAGCGGCAGCAACGCAACCGCCGTCTACCCGACTGGCACCGGTGCCTCCAGCGCATACTTCTACTCCTCCGCCACCGGAAGCCCAATTGCCTCTGTCACTGGCGCTGGCTCCAACGCTGCATCCACTGGCATCGCTCTCTCCACTGGCGCTGCCTCCCTCAACTCCGTAAACGTCGGTTCCGCTGTCGCTGCTGCCTTGGCCATCGTCGCATTATTCTAAACTCCCCATTCCTCACCTCGATTCGACTCGACTCGATCCCTCTCCTTCCCCACCCTTCGATATGGGTCCGGCGGTTGCTTGAGAACCCTCTTTCTTCATGTCCGCGGACATTTTTACGGCTTGACGATTTTGTGAATGGAATTTGGAGTTCCGAGGTGGTCTTCTTCTTCATACCCCGTTCTTCTGTTCGCTTGGAGCTGGTTTTTATACAAAAGAGAGATCTCCTGGTGTGCTTGTTGTTTGGTATATACTTTGCTGTTTTGAGGAGATCAATGAGTTATGAAGGAACTGGTGTTCCTGCTTTTTCTTTTTTTTTTTTAATTACTCGCTGCTTGGTCAGCTGAGGGTGTCTTGGGAGGATTTTTCTGCGGGGTCGTCTAACGTCCGCTTTCTTCCTGTTTGCTGTGGTGCTTCTAAGAGGAGGTTTGGGGTGACCGATGTATGTAGAGGAGAACAATCGAGTTGAATCATGGTGTTAATTTTTGTGCTCTGTTGTGATTTCCATTTAGTGCATGGCGAACCGACCGTATGAGTGAGATCATCAGCTCTGTAGGCTGACGATGAAGAGACATAATGAAATATACTTAGCCCTTTGAAGATGATAACCATAAGGAAGCAAGACTAGAGGAGGTTGAAAGATACTTGGTACAAACTCGAAGGATGACGTTAAGTGGACCTGCAGAATGGTAGGTAGGTAGCATCAAGATCCCAGAACCAGGAAAGTGGAGATAAGCCAATCCTACCACACAATGACACTCCACCAAGAAAGACCCCTACACGTGATCTCGGCTTCAGTCGGTGCTATCGGGCAAACAATAATCCATATTTCAACATTATTATTATCAATTAGCCTCTATTCGTCCTCAGCAATACAACGCCACTCCATCAATCAACGCCCATCATGATGGCGACAACTCGAATTCGATGTCTCTCGACATCGCCTGCCATCTCCCTCTCCCGCACATTGCAATACTCCCCCGTAATGGTTCGCGGTTTCGCCACTGAGTCCGAACCGCCCGCTGCTGCCGCCCCTGTTACCAAGCGTCGCCCAACGTATTTCAAGGACAAGATCAATGCCGTGCCATCATTCAACGAGTTCGTCGGCCTCGATGCCCCTCTCACCCCCGCCGAGTCCCTCGAGTTGCGCACCGCCATGGTCGGACCCAAAGGCAAGCAAAAGCAGATCACGAGATTACCCGAGTGGCTCAAGACGCCGATCCCCGATAACTCCAACTACAAGAAGATCAAGAAGGACTTGCGCGGCTTGAACCTGCATACTGTCTGTGAGGAGGCCAGATGTCCAAACATCTCCGATTGCTGGGGTGGAAATGATAAATCTGCTGCTACCGCCACCATCATGCTTATGGGCGATACCTGTACCCGAGGATGCCGCTTCTGCTCCGTTAAAACCAGCAAGGCCCCTCTACCATTGGATCCCCACGAGCCCGAGCATACTGCTGAGGCATTGAGTCGATGGGGGTTGGGATACGTGGTGCTCACGAGTGTGGACCGTGATGATCTTGCGGATGGTGGAGCGAGACATTTTGCCGAGACAATTATGAAGATCAAGAGCAAGCGCAAGGAGATGTTGGTTGAGGCTTTGACGGGTGACTATGCCGGTGATCTTGAGATGGTCAAGCTGGTCGCGCAGTCGGGACTGGATGTCTACGCTCACAACATGGAGACGACCGAAGAGCTCACTCCAAATGTCAGAGATAGAAGGGCCAAGTACAGACAATCTCTCAAGGTCCTGGATGCCGCGAAGAAGGCGAAGCCAGGCTTGATCACCAAGACCAGTATCATGCTCGGTCTCGGCGAGACGGAGGAGGCGCTCTGGCAGACTCTCAAGGGTAAGCTTTCCCCAATTAATTCCTAACATGGCCCGAAACTAACTCCCCTCAGATCTCCGCGAAGTCGACGTTGACGTCGTCACCTTCGGCCAATACATGCGCCCTACAAAGCGCCACATGAAGGTCGAGGAGTACGTTACGCCCGAGACCTTCGAGATCTGGCGCCAGCGCGCCCTCGACATGGGTTTCCTGTACTGCGCTTCGGGCCCACTTGTCCGCAGCTCTTACAAGGCTGGCGAGGCATTCATCGAGAATGTCCTCAAGAAGAGGAACGCGGCTTCTGGTGGCGGTGGGGCTGGTGGATCTGGCAAGATCGTTGATGGAGCTACGATTGCCATTACCGATGCCCTCAGTAGCAACATTGTCGGATAGTGCTATGGGGACGCAGGAGGTGTAGAGGGAAGGATGGCTTGTAAATAGGATGGAATGTGCGGCGTTCGGATGCATTGTGTGTGCGTGCTTGCTTGTTTGCTTGCTTGGGTGGCGTTCATTGATTGCATATCCCTCATCGGATGGATGGGGCTGGAAGGGGTCCTTAGTAGGTCTACGAATTATGGTTAGACAGAATTCAACATTGTGGCTCGAGGAGTCATGCAGGGTGGGTATCATCTGGTAGAAATTCCAAACCAACCATGCTCATTTGAAGATGGTGCCGATGTCTGTCTCATTAGAATGTGGATCTGTGATTTCTGGTGAAATTTAGGATGAGCCTGGTGTTAAATGCGGGCAATGCAAGTTACCGGAAGTTTGGTCATCCATACGGCTGGAATAAACCATCCATCTTCCCACTTTCTCACGCTCGGGGTATCATGCTAAGTCTTGCGGATACGCAACAACTATTGACTGGGCTCATGATGAAAAAGCCATAGGAAGGTGAAAGACACTCGAATCAGCTGCAGAGCATACGATTTGCTGATGTCCCTACAGCTCATTACGACTAGATCTGTGGGAGCTTGTGAACAGATGTCATGGTTTGGTGCTCAGACAGTCGCCGATTTTAGCAGCTATCGCACTTGATGTTGTGCCACTGGATTGGAACATCGATTGTGTTAGGGTTTAATTGTACTATGTTCTCTGTACTCTGTGGACTGGAGTCAGTTTGCGTAGGTTGAGGAGTTTTTTTTTTCAAACATGAGAATGAGCATATGGAACTTTACGCAGACGTGGATCCAGAGTATAGATAGTCCGGGTAATTCATGTATGCTTTACTGGAAGATTGGCAGTTTTATGTTCGGGTTGATGAGAAGTATAAGAAGAGCCTGAAGCCCGTGGCTCTCGTTCAAAGTTTCCTGTATTCATAATTGCTTCCATGTGAAGAGCCTCAAACTGTCAATTCCTCCATCTCAACACCCATAACAGTAGCCAAACAACACCTCGCCATGCCAACGCCGTGCTCCAGCGCAGCTAACTTAGCCATAGCAGCCATGAGACTAGGATCGGCACTCTCGACCCGAATCTTTTCTTTGACCCTCACATCCTTCCCGCGATACGTGAACACCTTATCAGCCTCATCATGCTCCGCCTTCTGCGGTCCCAGGAACGCAATTGCAAAGCGGCTCTTCAAATCCGGCACTGCATCCGCAGCTTCTAGGATTCTGACGGTCAGAACTAGTGAGGCTTCGGAAAGGGTGAGGGTGAGCGAAAGGTTGGCTGGCAAGGGAGGAGATAGTGCGGTGCTGGGTATGGGATCTGTGCACCAATCTGAGCTGGCCGATTCGTCGAGTGGCGAGGGTCCTTTTAGGACGTGCCGCGCTTCGTTGATGATACTGTGTAGGAGATGGAGTTGGGAAGAAATAAAGGTTGCAGATGATCGATCGCCTGTCCAGCGAGTGATGTCGACGCAGTCGAGAGATTGATTTAGGAGGGTTCGGAGCTGTGTTAATGAGTCGAGGATGAGTGGGGATTGGGAATTGAGTGAGAGTTGTGTTGGAGGGATAGCTTTGGGACGGAGTTGGAGAGTCTGTAAATGTTAGGATATCGAAGGATTGAAGGACTGGAATTAGGAGGCATACGCCTTTTGTTATCCTTGTTCCGACTCGTGTAATGTGCCCTTTGATACTTTCAGACCGGAGAGAACTAATTACCAAAGTAGATCCGGGCTCTACCGGCGCCAAAAGGGCATAGCAATCTTCAAGGCCAGACTTGAGTGACGCAAGTGTTTCTTGGAGCGATTCAAGTAGCCATGATAATTCACGGGACTATAAATATATTAGCTATTAAGCTATGTATAGAGAGGAATGAGAAGTGCATACCAGAGACGCTTCCTCCTCTTTTTGAAGATCTGCTGGAGCTATGGGAGGCCACACTGAAGTCGACATAATTGATATATTTGAAAGTTGCCTTTTCTACGTAACATGAAGCTCATGATCGAGGTGCCATCTGACGTATGAGGTAGGCGGTGAGGGAATCTAAGCTCGATAAGTGCAGTTGCGATCTTAGTGCCCGCGCAATTATGTTTCCCCAGAAATATCGCGACAACAAGCACCCCGCATTCTAAATTAATACAATCGAAATTGTCAATCCTTTACTCATTCTTCACTCCCCAAAAACACGCAGCGGCAGCTAGTAGTCTGCAAACTACCATGGTGAAAGATCAATCCTCCGGCGAGGCTGAAGTGACAACTCAACATACTAAACTACCTTCATTACCAAAGAGCAAGACATCCAGACTTCACCTGCTTATGCTTTTCATTCACTAACCATTCTCGCAGATGCGCGCATTGAAAAGCGACCCCTTCTACACCCTCCTATCGCCTCACCATTCACCAATTCATCAACACAGAAATGTGTGTACATCAAATCCAACACACCATTCATCGCGTCCGTGAAGCGCGTTCGCAGTCTCCTCTCCGCTATCGACAAACGCGCGTTGGGGAAGATTGACCTCAATGACATCGAGACGAGCGATCGCGCAAGGATGCAGAGTGTAGGGAAGGGGAGGAATGAGAGGGATGGAGAGAAAGTGTATATCAAGGCGACGGGGAAGGCTATTGACAAGGCAATTCAATTGGGCGTTTGGTTCGACGAGCAAGAGGATTGTGGGGTTGTGGTCAAGACAGGTAGTGTTGGGGCGGTGGATGATATTATGCTGAAAGAAGGAGCCAAGGAGCAGGACGGGGATGAAGATATTCCAGAGTCCAGGGTTAGGTGGGTGAGTACGATTGAGATCGCTGTGGGGTTGAAGTGATCTGGGGCAATCGATACAGCACATCAATAAAAACGCGGAAAACGAAAGTCGGCTAGAAGGCCGTAAGTGAACAGCACGGATATGAGTGCATGGAGACACATTGACTTCAAAGTCTATAATATGTGGGTGCCATCGGATTATTCGAATATTGAAGGAGCTATATCTCGTGATAGCCAACACACGTCAGAATCCTGTACTTTTAATGACGAGTCCCACTATGTTTTGGGAAAGCCAAATAGAGAATGGCAGTCTAGGAGAACGGACCACCCGCAACGCTGTGGGTCTCTTGAGTCAAACTCACATCGCAATCAAGATTGAGTTGAAAATCTCGGTTTCTCTAACAGATGATTTCGTTAATACAATGTTCGAGTCGATCACAGCTTCTCCACATCTCGATGCTTCTTGATTAATATGTATAAGAAAAATGGTCATTGATTCATACACACCGCATAAACTATCTACCAACGCCAATGCAATGCACATCCATCTTACACATCCCCCTATCACTATCACCCAATCATAACCATCGTACCTCATGACTCAAAATCCCTCATAAACTAACTCAGCTTCTACTCTAATCTAGTTTGTCTTCTTTGGCTCAACATAAGGATGCTTGATAGTCAAACACCAGATATCAAGATAGTCACAGATAGTAACAATAACATCCACAACAAAGCTTCCGTAAACGCCGATGGCCATTCCCAACATACAGAACAGATAAGCGACTTGGTAGGTTCCATCTCCAAGCGCAGATGGCCATCCAACACCGATGTGACGTTGCAAAAACGGACCGATAGAGTCGAAAACACCGTAAGCAAGAGGAATGTTGAGCACATTGTAGTAAGGGAATGGGAGCTGCACAAGGTGGGCGGTAATCATTTGACCGACAGAATAGGCGTTTACAAGACCAGCAAAGAAGACGAATGGAACAAGATGCTCGTAGAGAATGGTTGGGTTCAGGGCGAGATAGGCCGGGATAAGGGTCCAGGTGAAGAAGAATGGCACAAGTCCCAGCAAAGCACCACGGGAACGATCACCACGCTCGCGACGAGCCTTGATAACGTTCAAAGCACTGAAAGAGGTCAGCTCAGAAGATCTAGGTGATATGATTGGGGGTATAATTACCTCTGCACAGTGTTGAGAGTGAGAATGACAGATCCCTGTACAATGTACCACTCGTTGAAAGCAAGCTCATAGATGAAGCTGGGGATGAAGCTGAATTCTGGAACACCAATAGTTCTCAACAAAGACTGCTGCCAAAAAGAACCTCCACCCACGACAGCTGTAAATGCGTATACGATGCAGAGAATGACGATTCCCTCGACCGGGCCGGAGACAATACCAAGAGTAAGGGTTTTCGTGTGATATTCATCCCAGGTTTGCACGTAGAATGTAAGAAGGGCTTTACACAATTAAGTCAGTGATTATCTCGGAAAAAGTTTACGAATAACGTACCGCCAAATAGAACGAGGACAGTTTTCCAACCCATTCCCATATTCTGAGACGCAGCAAAAATAAGGACTTCCAAAGAAGTATTGACAGCATCAACACCATGGTCAAAGAGCTCTCCCAAAGGTCCACTCTGATGAGTTCTTCTAGCCTGGCTTCCATCGACAGCATCGAAGGTCTGGTAGAGGAACAGTCCAATTGACCAAGAAGCATAGACCCAGCTTGGACAGTCGACATCGAGGGTAGGAGTGTACCAGAGCAGCGTAAGGACGTTAATGACCACAAACATGAATCCCGTAAGGGTGATCAAGTTCGGGGCCATGTTCATAGGAAAACATTCTATGACGAAGTTGGTATAGAAAGGCTTGAGAACATATCGAGAGAGCAGAGAGTGGTCGACGCCAGAATATTTGTATTCCTTGAGCCCCGGGAGTTTATCTTGTCGCACATAAACCATCTTGACTGTAGTATTTAAAGCACCAGTGTTGAGGGTGATAAATAGATGAGTGAAGAGGATGACAGATAGATGAACTCTGGCGGTAGAGTATCAGAGGTGAAGCAACTCTGTTGACTATCTAGATGGAATGTGCCGGGGGTCATGAGAACTGTTCGCGTCTGTGGATACAAGGAACACAAATCTTGCCAAGGCCGACGTCACTCGCCTTTACTTCGGTTCGAAAAGTGCAAGCAACACATGTGAATTCAATGAGAGTAGCAGAGAACGTACTACAAGCAAACTTTGAAATAAACAACGTTTACTTTAATAATCGCATGGGTCTATATATACAAAACTGTAACTGCACAACTCGAAATTATCATACGGCGTTATATGATTACACGACTATGAGATTTATCTGTAGTTACGGCTTTCAATCACTGTACAACTCCCCAAAACGAATGGTATGGTCCGTTGACTACCATAATATTACACTTTGTTGAACAGTTGTACATTGAGACCCAGAAAGTATGTACAAAAGTGTGTAATATTGATGGGAAATAGGTACAAGAGCAATAGAATTCAGACCTATCACTTAACAACCTTCAGTCTTCAAATGGATTTTATTTATTCTTCTCTACGCCTTCCCCCATTGAGAGTTGGCATCAAAACCCATTATCTAAACCCTCAAATGCAAAGCACAAATAAACACAAAAACTGATGCTCAACGCCCGATTTTCGCTAGCCTAGCCTAAGCAATTGACCCAATAACCAGAGCGGCAACACCATCTTCTTCACTGCGTACAGCTATCTTCGTCGTTACTCCTGATTTGGCTGAGTACGCCATTCTGATGTTCGCTACTACTCTGCCTCCAGTGACTGTCTTTCCGAAAAGCTTAAGTGTGTGAGTAGTGGTGTTGACTGGTACATCCGTACCCTCAAGTGCTTGTAACGATAATGTCTTCGCGAGGAGCTCAGTTGCGTCTATAGACAAGTCAGTGATTGGAAAATGGTTGAGACTATGGGTCTTGAACTTACCAGCAATGCTCTTGACAGCACTGAGTTGTAGTGTCTCCTCTGCTTCCTCACCAGATGCGCCAACTTGCTCCCAAATATGGTTGAAGTTCCCTGCAAACGCAGGAACAACATAGTCACTGCCATTGAGCTCAAGGTCCTCAACCTGATACTCATCATCGTACCCAGTCTCTTCTGGCTCACCAGTTGTAGGATCTATCTCCTTAGTGGTGAACTTCAAAACATTGGTGAAAGAGCTTGCGGCGTAGGAGGCCTCTCCGTTAACCTTCTTGAACGAGACATAGATGGTCCCTGGCTCATCTGTGGGAAGCTTAGCAGCTGGGATAATAAAGTCCTCTTCGAGCTCCTCCTCATCTGATGGGGTTGCGACAACCGAGACATCCTCAAGGACAGTATCTGGAAGAGTGTTCTTGACCTCATATTGCAAGACAATGTGTTCCTTGAAGATATGCTTGATCGCACTGACGACATATTCTGTCTCGGACTCGGTCAATTCCACAACTGCAGAAGACTTCAACACGCCACCATATTCCTTCATCTCTGGAATTGCCAATAGCTCCTGCGCGTACTTCTGTTGCGCTGCGGATGCAGAAGCAGCTGCCTCGGCACCAGTTGATGGAGTAGACTTTGTTGGGCCAGCCTTTGGTGCTTTCAGTGTTGGTGTGGCACTGGTCATCTTCTTCGTTCGGTCCTCGGCATCAGCTTGCTCGCGAGTGACGGTTGGAACAGTGGAAATATCGAATGGAGTGTCGAATGTGCTCTTGTCTTCAGCTGTGACGTACATGACAAGTTGATGCTCGAAGTATGGGAGAGTGAACATGTTTTCTACCATTGTGTCAGTGGGTTTGCTTCCAGGTGTCAAATCTCCAGACTTACCGTTCTTGATAAACCTATCAGCCATCTCATCAGACTCACTCATCAATCTCAAATTCAATGCAGCACGATCTCGGACCTCGTCATCGACATCATCCAAGCATCTTGTAAGTAATACAGTGACACTTCGCTTGACTTCTGGGTCCTTTTGACCGACACCGAACTTTGCCAAAGCAGTGACTGCAGCAGCACGAACGATTGCGTTCTCGAGCACGACTCTGTTATAAATGTAGCGAATGTACTTGGTGGGTTGAGAGGTCTTTGGTCCCTCCAAACCAAGGAGGTGGAGAATTCGAACAGCAAGCTTAGTAAACTCGCAATCCTCAATAAATTCGCAGAGATGAGCCAAAGCATCTTCCTTTGATTCCGGGACGAACTTAATAAGGTCGAACATGCTCTCAACAACAGCTCTCTTAAACTCGAAGCCACCCTCATCTCGCAAGATGCCACTAAGGAATGCTAGCATACCAGCTTGCTTACTTGGGAATTTGAGGCAGAGGGTTCGGATTGCTTCAACAATTGTGATCTTGAACTCATCAGTGATATCGGCCATGAAGCCTGAGATCTGCTTCATGAGACGGTCAACACTGGCCTCATTACCAGTCTTGAGAAGGGTAGTGATGGCAAAGGTAGCAATAGATCGGTTGCTGTTAGAGATGAGAAGCTCGATATCTGGGTTGCATGGGTTGACAGCTGCAGGCTTAAAGGAGGCGAAGTTATGGAGGATTCGGATAGCGGCAAACTTGGTGACAGCTCTTGGAGATGTAAGGAAGAGCTGGAGAGTGTGGATAGCTTGGGTAACTTCAGCGTCGGTGACGTCTCTCATGTCGCAAATAGCTTTTGCTGCCTCGAAGTTGACCATCTCACTCTTGTGTCGCAACCAACCATCGAGAAGAGTCATCATAGGCTTTCGGAGTTGTGGGTCCTCCTCGGCCAGTTGTGCTGCAAGTCTGACAAGCATAACAGTAGCAGCTGGACTCTTGATAGCACCAGCGGCACCAAATTGTTGTACCATCTTCACCAGAGCCATTCTATCGTGCATTCTCATTTGGTATAGGAGACCGATCGCATGGTATTGGGTCATCGTGGAATTGTTGACGGGCAGCTGGCTGGATGATGATGAGAAACCAAGAGAGAACCCTCCAGAGGATTTCGTGCTGGTAGCAGCTTCTTGTGTTTCGCTTTGCCATCTTCGAACAACATCGCGGGCGATTGGGAGAAGGTGGTAGGATGATACAAGGGCAGCCGATGATACCGAAGGGTTCTTGTCGACGATCGCAGTCTTCATTACACGCTCAATGCTCTGGACAGTGGTGGCCTATAATCGTCAATTGAGATCCAGTTGGGTTCCCTATTGAACTCACATCGATAATGCGACATAGAGCTCTGATAGCATTTGGTCTATAAATCGCATCTGTTCCACCTCCAGTGTCCTTCATGATAGTACTTGTGACCATAATAATATCTTCCGCGGAGTTGGCAAGCTCCTTAATGATAAGGTGTACCATCTGCCGTAAGCTGGCATCTTTGTTCTGGAAGAGCTTCGAGATACCAAAGAAAAGGGTTGTAGCTTCATTCGTCGGGAACTTCTCGCCGGTATAGAGAAGAAGTGCGATCTTTGTAAGGAGGACCCGACATCTTCGTGGTTGAATTGGGGAAGAATTGAACAATCGTGCTGTTACGTGTTAGCTGAGGAGTATGGGGAGATTCAGGGTGCATGTGTACCTTCTTGGAAGACAGAGGTTCTGTCAACTTTCATAACAGCCGTATCGGCGTCTTCATCTTTCTTGCTGTAACTCATGGTGATGAGGTCTGCTCCTCAGCTTCACGAATTGCAAGAAAAGATGTTGTGAGATTTTGGTATAGTTATTCACTTGTATGCAACTCTAAGGGAACTCGCGACGTCGCCAATTCCGCCGTACGCAGGGGAACTAGCCGGGCGGAGAGCCTTGGCGACTCCGCCGACGAATGTGCTTAAGGTCGTGCACGTGAGTTTCTCCTCTCTTTGTGGAGATCTTGATTGCTTAATTATCTTATCTATGAGTTACGATCGTGAATACTAGTTTGGCACTGAGGGTCGTCTTCGTAATACTATACCTACGAAATTTGTTTACTATCCCCTTAGAACCTTAGAATCTTAGAGTCGATAGGAACAAAATTACAATTGTAAGAAGCTAAGCGTACGTATATCATCGAAATTACTATAAGAACAGGTACTTATTATAAGGTTAAGTAGAAATAATCTCTTTATTTAACATTTGAGATTCTTCTATTTATTTTGAAACCCCTTTTCTGTAATACTTTTAAATAAATAATATAATAATATTAATAACCCTATTATTTTAAGAAGGACTAAAAGTTATTACTATACGAAATTGAAGAGATGTTGTTACCTTATCTTTCACACCGTCACATTGTGTTTGCAGATAAAGTAAGCTTAAAAAGTGCTAATTGCAAGCCTAGTAGTCAAAAAAACCTATCAGTGTAATAAATATCATTCAAACCGACGACGAAGAGTTTCATCACAACGCGGCTCAACTCACTTTCCCTAACTACCTCAAAAACTTGAATTGCCTTGCCAATCATACTACTATTTTAAAAGGATTTAATAAACTAGTAGGCACTGCACCAACGACCACGTAGTGGAAGTTGGGTACTATTTTCCATCTCAATGCGCTTCTTATCCTTTTCCTTATCTGCATATTTTGCTTGTAGCTGCTTTTCAAGCACGAGCCAATCTGGTTTGTCCTCATCAAGAGACTCAGAAGGTGTAGGTGCCACAACTGTCTCTTGTACATGTCGATTGTTCTCCCAGTCGTCCACGAAGCGGACTGTTATACCGGGAGTCTTGCCTTGAAGGATGTCGGCATCTCTAACCCAGTGGAAGAGATCACTCCCAGTGTTTAGATGCGCCCCAAAGCCATTAAACTCGATGACCTTTGCCTTCCATGGCTGTTCCCCTGAAGGAGGAGTCATCAGAACGTCCATGGTACAGGTATCGAAGGGTAAGTAAGACTTGAGATGCTTCCACATATCTGTAATAGCCTGTACAAACCCATCAGAGTAGCGGTTTCGCTATCCAGCCTTTTCCCACCAGATATCCTGACTGATGGCAGTAACTCTGCCATCATGACAGAAAACGCGGATCTCTCGTTCGAGTTCAATTTCGGCAGACCAGCGTTGGATAATCAGCGCTTCGCCGGGGTCTTCAGTCCAGAGGCGGTCGGCAAGGGCTAGGAGGCGTCCCACAACACGACCACTAGTGAGGAATCGGTGGAGGACCAGACTAGCATCAGCCGGCAATGGACTAGGCTTTGTAGTTGGAGCACCCTTGGCAAAGCTGTCCTTTGCCGATGTTGCACCAAGTCGAACGAAAATCGGCTCGGGTGATCCCTTGACAGCATCATCGAGGATGTCTTGAAATGACTCCAGAAGGGCCTTTCCATCATCACTATGCATTGCATTGTCGAATCCTGATTCGAGCACGATTCGCAAGACACTTTCAAGGCGGCCAAGAAGATCTTGGGAAAGAGGTTGAATCTTCAAAACAAAATCTTTGTAGCCATGTACGGGGCCAATTGATCAGAATACCAAAGATGGTACATATACCTGTTGTTTGCTTCAGCATACAACGCATCAAATTCCTGCGTTCCTGCAGCGATATCTTTACCCCATGGATGTAAAGCATGATGGTCTATCTATGTCTATCTATCGGGTTATTGTGCAACGGAGACATCTGAGATTATAAACATCAACGGCGGCCGCGTATAACACTTGCCGATGTCGTACATTCCTTCATTGATACACGAACACTCTAGGTGAGCCTAAACGGTCTAGCACCTGTTCCGGTAGGTAGATAGAAACACAGGTACATTTAAGATAATGTAGATGCAGATAGGCCTGCAGAAATTGATAAGGCAGATTCCATCTCTTATACTAGTAGCTCTCGATCGCCCACAAACATCATGTTGATTGAGCAACTACCAATGTTAACAGACTCACTCAAATAACGAATACAAGACATGGCGGTTGTTCACGGAGAAAAAAGACCAATGCATGTTCTCTTGTTTAATCGGCTGTACCCCGCTCTAACTCTCAATCTAGATTTGACTTAATTAAGATCCAAATTGGCAAGATACGTCAGGTATTTGGCACTCCCTCTATTACATGTGGAGTCCTACATCATGGGGAAGTAATCTTCCACCACGCTGAGGGATTCGCAGATGTGGAAGCGAAGCGAGTGCCTGATGCTGATACGGTCTATCCTATCGCCTCTTGTACTAAAGCATTCACCTCAGCAACATGTGCGATCTTGGTGCACGAAGGCCTACTTTCATGGAATGAGTCTGTTTCAACATACTTGCCTGAATTCAAGACTTTTCATAACGAGCAAGTTGGTTAGACAGCGACTTTGATTGACATATGCTCACATGCCACTGGAATGGCTCCTATGGAGAATGCAATACTCGGTTTTCACGACGAGTACTACAACGAAGGCGCTGATCAAGTTGAGATATCATCACATCTGCCCGAATTATGTGACTTCCGGTCCAAGTTTGTCTACAACAACTCCATGTACGATATTGCCGGCGAGGTCATTCGCAGAGTCTGCGATAAGAGTACCGGATCAGTCATGGCAGAAAAGATATTTAAGCCGCTTGGTCTTCTCAGAACCTGCACAAGAACAGTAGACTACCCTCTCGATGGCAATATTGCAAAAGGGTACTCGGTACTGGATGATGGGACTTATCTCCCCCTCGGAGACCCAAAACTGGAGGATGGATCTGTCCAAGGCAGTGCTGGATTTGTCCGAAGCACTGTGAGCAATATGCTTAGATGGGCCAGAGCAGTGATTCAGGCTGAATAGCAACAATCATCTCAGCAGAGGCCCGTTGAGGATGAAATCCTTCCAGGTGTAGCTTCTACACACATGGCTTTTATGCCTATTACAGCGGAATCCACAGAAGGAGAGAATAGCTACGGACTTGGCTGGTTTCGGCATACGATACCTTCTCGGTGGCTTGGTTCCATCAGCCCTAATTTTATGTTACTTCCGGATCCACCCATCATCGGACAGAACAGCTCTGCTCGACTCGTAATATGTCATAACGGTGCTTTTGGGGGATTTCTCAGTTCGTTCTATACGTTTCCTGAAACCTGCAGTGCCATTGTTGTCATGGCAAACTCATCACCTTCTCGCGGGGATCCAACAGACCTCATAGCACAAAGCTTATGCCAGGAGTTGTTCGATATGACTCCTCGGGTATCTCTTGACATGTACGCTTTGAAAGCTTCAGAAACAAGTCGATTAATCTGGCCAGCACTCGTTCAAAGCTGGGTACTCTCCCGAGAGAAGAGCGACACAACTCCCTCTGTGACCGCGTATGTCGGGAGTTACAGACACGCAGGGCTAGCTCTCCAGATCGATGTTTTTGAACCTCCAAAGCCCATTAAGAATTCTTATAAGCGAGACAAAAGAAATAAAGAGTCACTCGCATTCTCGGTGAATGGCAAAGTACGACAAACTGCAAAGTTAAGACATTACCACCATGACGTTTGGACATTTCTGCCTAATTCACGCGATGATGCATCTCGCAAGGGTATGGAACGGTACATGACCTTGTCTTTTTTTCTACTCTCCTTCGTGCGGGATGCTTCGAAGAAAGTTCTATGGCTGGACTGGGATCTCTATGGGAGAAGATCAGACGAACCGGAACTACACGGCACAAACAAGATCGAGCCCATCCGGTTTGAGAGAATTTGAACAGCAGCCTACTGAAAACGCTTTGGCATATTGCAGTTCGTGGAATTTTTCAACCGAGGTAACCTGGGTATGACTGGCGTATAACTGAAGGCTGATGTCAAATCATTAGGATATGCGTTGTTGGAAGAACAAACTACTGTAGAAATTGAATGATAGTACTGTAATTACTATGTACGCAGTATCACCTCATACACAGCCTTGTACACAGTAATTATCGTTCCCAGAAACCCCACACTCACCGAAACTTGCCCTAAGCTATTATTGGACAGCTATCAGAATGTAAGCTTTATCGGTCAAGAATCTTGACTCCACCATGATACACAGTGCTATTTGGCCTCATGGGATGGCATAAACAACTTCACGAGTCGACTCACCTTACTCACTCAATGTCATGTCTTGCTTCCGCTCTCGTGTTCACAACAAGGCCTCCAGCGGCGGAGCTCTTCCCGCCGCCAGCATGGAGTGTCTTTTGCACAGTCGCATCGACACAATAAACAAAGCTCGCGCCATCACTTGTCAACCTGGAATGTCTATCGGAATCATTTACCAAGGCCAAGAGGGTTTTAAGCACAATTCTGGCGTCCTAGATGTCACGACGGGCCAGAAACCCAACAGTGATACTCTCTACTGCATCGCCTCCCTTACAAAAGCTTTTGTGGCTACTTCTCTTAACTTGCTGGTTCAAGAGCAAAAGATCTCATGGGACAGTACTATCAACTCTATCATACCTGAGTTCAAACATGTTGACGAGCCGAATACGTTCTCAGGAATGACAGTACGAGATATCTGCTCTCATCGTACTGGGCTTTTAAGCTTGGACGAGATTACACAAGGCCTTGATGGACGTATTCTTATTCCTAAGAAAGAAATTATCGAGGTTTGCAACGCTTTGCCTATTAAGTATGGACTCCCGATCTAACTTTCTCTACAACAACGCGTTGTATGCGCTAGCTGGGTGTATCATTGAACGTGTCTCGGGCTATTCTGACTGGGGAGATTTCCTATATGATCGCATCTTCAAGCCGTTGGGTATGATAAGAACTACGGCTTTCAGGTCGGTTCATGAGACGGATAAGAACATTGCGACACCATATATGATTCTCACCGATGGCAAACCATCTCGAATAGCGCCAACGGAGCTATCGGCTGATTCTATGAACGGCGGTTGGGGAGCAGTACGCAGCTCAGTGAACGAATTGCTCAAATGGTGCAGGTGTCTTCTGCGATCCTTCGACGAGGACGGGGCTATGAAGAATTTGGTTCAACAGGGCTCACCTATTTTCGATAGAAACACGATTGCGAACCCTCAATCCGCCGAAGACGGGGATTACTGCACAGGATTCTGCTACCACCGAACGCCTGCCAAGCTAGGGCTGATATCTCCAAACAGGACTCTGCTATCACCCACTCTATGATTAGAATCTCCTTCTCTCCTCCTCTACGGTCATCAAGGCGACGTCCCAGGCTACACTTGCAATCTATACATCGTACCTGAAAGTAATTCGGCATTGGTAATACTGTCTAATGGGTCTGGTTTGTCAGATGCGACCGACTGGATTGCCCAAGACTTGATTCAAACCATGCATAGTCTTCAGCCTGCTATTGACTTTGTGGATGTAGCTTCCCGAGCAGCCACGAAATACCTCTCACACTACATCAAGGATTTCAAGATCCCACTTGAAGAACACCAAATATCTGGAACCCAGCCTGCCCCTCTGGATGACTTTGTTGGCTCGTACGTTATGGACACTCTTAGCGTCGTCTGCCTTGATGTGGCTGTAGATTCACGAGTACAAACCAAGCTACGAATGAGGATCAACAAGCAGCATGATCAAGAGTGGGAACTACCACACTATCACTACGATGTCTTCTGCCAACTGCCTGATAGCTTTGATGAGTGTATTTCTCGGGGGCTTGACAGAACTCTATGGTCTTCATTCCTCATTTCTTTTCTGCGAGACACAAAGGGACGGGTAAGGGGTTTGTGCTGGAAGCTTGATGGCGTTGATGTTAATTTTTCCCGTAACTAATTTTCCTGATACCGCTGTGTTTTCATATGCTCGCTTAGTAAATGCTACCGTAATATCCAACTTGTTAGGAGGCAGGGGGACAGGCAGACATGGAGAGGTGAGGCAGTCAGTGATTGAGTGGCCACCCATCACCTAGTATTCTTTGCAGCCCAATGGCATTCGAGAGGCTGAGGTAAAGACAAGAAGATAGAAAGCCTTGTACTCATGCGAAAAGACATCTTCTCTAAATCCACTGCTTAGTTCTTTAATTCAATTTGATTTATCACCTCAACCTCGAAGGGTCATTTCGGTTCCTTGTTGATCACGCATTACATTGTGCACACCTCATTTTACAGACATGAATTCCCATTGTGGATTTGACGGAAATGGCGATATTTATGGTCTGGGTGTAAGGCTCGGCATCTACTTGCAGTGGTTTACTTTCATTTTCGCTGAGAATTTTTACGAGCCCGTGGCTGAAGCATCTCGAGATGCGAACACGACATATGAAGTTGCAATGCTAGCTGGACTTATCTTATTGACGAAAGACCATGATGAAAGCATTACAGCCCTCGAGGGATTCATCGCGCTATTCTTCTGCTTTGCAAGCGGCTTGAACTCTTCTATTCGAGCATACTCAAAGACAAGAGCCAAAACTCCTGGCTTCGAATCGGCGGGACAACATGCGAAAGGCTTTGGCAGCATGCTTCTCAGCACCGCTATCTGCTCGTATGGTATTTGGTTCATTTTCATCGGCCTCGACCGTCTTCCCCGCACAAAATGCCCAGAGACGGTTTTTTTCTTTGCTCCAGTAAAGCTGTATGGGTGGTTTAGGACATTCCTGAAAGTGGTCTTTGTGGTCAGCCTCCTCGGCTCAGTTATCATGACATTCCTACGAGTCATCTTACTCTACAAAGAATTTTCTGAGCTGTTCAGTCGATGGGGCGAACCGCCGTTATCTCCACACCAAGCTGGACTTGTTCGAATCGTCAAGGTGTCTGTTAGGAGACTCGTAGCTGCTATTATCGCCGAGACTATATTGATCCTCGTAGTGGAGCTGATGATTTTGTGGAATCAAATTCATAATGTCTACACATGTGCCACCTTTAGCCAGTTCTTCCCGCTGGTTGTAGGGGCCTTGAATCTCATACGAGTCATCTATCAACTCTTCAAGACAGCATTTCTGGGAGATATTACAGTAGAATGGAAATTCTGAATATTATGTACCCCAAAAGGCAGGGATCTTGTGCTAAGATGAGCAAGTAATTTACTCACTCATGTTATCAAGTCTATCCATCATCGAATCCGTGTAGTTATTAGCATAGATGGCCAAAGCCACGTGCATGCTTTATTGAATAATAGTAGCACCGTATGCTCAATTCCAGTCTATCAAGCTTGAAAACAATTGGAGATCTGCATCGGGCGCTTTTCCGAGTAAACTTCCCGCCGCGAGATTCTCCTTCATGTGTTCTGGGCTGGAAGTCCCGTCCAGAATGCAGAGCTGGAGCCCTATCATGGCGGCAACTGCCCATAGCATCTGCATTAGCGCTTGGTGGACGCTGATGGAGTTGTTCTGTGCCCATTGCCGGACAGGGTTGGAGTGCAGCAGATGCGCATTTGCATGATCAAATACGCCGAATATTTGATATACAATTCCGTTCTCTTTGCAAAATGCCATCACATCCCGGTCATAGTTAGTCGTCTTCCGGAACCAGTTCTGCACAAACGTCGGTTTGATCTCGGCCTGTTCGAAGAGCTGTTGCAATCTCAACAATTTGACATTGGATATACCGAGGTAGCGGATACCCCCACGATTCACGATACGCTCAAGGCTGTGCCACGCTTCCAAAGTCCCGCTCAGTGAATTTAGAGGGGTTTGGAGGAAGTATACATCAATGATGTTTACCTCGAGATCGTTAGCGCTGCGAAGCACGCTCTTCAAAACCCGTGACATTATGTCATCTGCAATCTCATAAGGCCACGGATCTGCCTGTTCAGTCGGTGGGGCGTATTTTGACTGTATGAATATCTCTTCACGACTGACAGTGCCAGTGTTTCGGACAAGGAACTGGGATACTGCTTGTCCATCCTTCTGCTCTTGATGGTATCGTCTTGAACTCGCCGTGTCAATCGCGCGATATCCTGCCTCTAGCGCAGCAAGGATCTCTGGCGGGTTCTCCCTCTCTCTTCGTGCTGTTCCATAGAAAATGGCCGGAATCAAGGACCCGTTGAGTAGCGTAATAACTTTATGGGTTTGACACATAATGCTCATCAGTAGCTAAAAGTTGCGCGGAATTGATAGACGAGAGGACCCTGGATAGTAGATGAGCATGTTATTAATATTCGTGATCGCGTGTGCCCTTGTCACCCATACCAACCCCAGGAGGCTGCGGGGTTGATGTGCTTGGTAGGAGCATATCTTTGATAGTCATGACTATCCCCCTTTCTGGTGTGCGATATCAAGACTGAAGGTAAGCTTGGTTATCCACAGCAGCTGCCCTAATTGAGTTGTAGAATGAAATTCCTCATCGAGCACTGGAGCTTCGCTCAAACTCTATATATCTATCGTCAATCAAAGTCCGGCACTCAGCTGCCTATCGCCTCCGTCTTCGTCCGCAGCGGTTCAAGTACTAATTAACATATAACACTAAATAGCCAATGCCTTGCGCGACTAAGGATAGTTAGAAATGCTTCATTGTCTAAAAAAAGCTATAGATTATACGGTAGGTCAAATCTATACGAAGAATAGTGCTCTTAGACACGGATTTAATGTAGAGAGAGCGGATTTTCTTTATTTGAGAATACAACAGGAAGAGGACGTACAGGGTGCTATAGCTCGGGAGTACCAAGGTGTTTTTGATTTGATATTCTCATCTCAAGAAACACAGTTCCCTTTTCTTTATCTCGAGGATTTTAATAAAACCGAAGTTATTAATTATCTTAGTATAATATTTATAGCAAATACACAGTGTTACAAAGTCTTCGCTAGTCGCCGGGGTAATTTTAGATTTGGCAGTAAAGCTATTCGATGCCTTTATTCACATTTGGTATCTATCGATGTTGAGGACTAGGTATATACCTACATACATATGTAGGTACTTAGGTATGCAGTTTAGTGCCTTAGGCATCAATATGTGCGAGTTATATCTCGTTTAAACTTATATGAACTTGTGTTTTATACAAAAGAAATATGCTAAATATATGCTAGATATTATAATTAAAATCTATTAGTTGTAGAATTGCGGAACCAGCGAAGCAGTCGCAAACCGATTGCGGCGGGCAGAGGTCCTTTAATATATACTCTAGGAAGAGCGAGGTGAGCGAGGGCGGAGAGGTAAATATGAGATAAGCTCTAGCGGGATTCTAGTCTGACTAGGGTAAGCACGGAGCGAACACGCGGAAAATACGTCAGGTGACCTGTGCCTTGAAATCAATATTTTAATAAGAAAAGCTTTCCAAATAATAAAGATGATACTAATAAATGTAGAAAACTATTACTAGTTTATATATAAAATACAGATAAGAAATAGGTATACCAGTTAGTGGTAGAAAAGGAAGTATGTTTATAATCAAAAGAATAAATAAAATGTTTATTAATTGTCAAAATAACTTCAAATTCTACAAAAATTATAATTAAAACAATAGGAAGTAGTATTGACAAATATGATTTGATTTTCATTCTCGAAGACTCAGGACTGCAAGGTGGCTTGGAGATTTGATTCGAGTTTATTTTTATTTATTCTAGCTAATTGGGGGGGTTTTTTTTGTTTTTCTTTTGAAACTTTACCTTGTCCTATTACATGTAAATATTGATTTGATTACTTTCTTCTTCTTCTTCAAATTAGCATTCGCAATTGGCATCATTGACTCTTAAGACTTCCTAACATCGGTACATATCTCTTCAAAAGAGCTTGAACGGAATGAAACATACATGAAGATAAATTGATTTATATCAGACGAGACAAATCTATGGGTTTATCAGCGACTGTGTTCTAGAATATTGCCAAACCCTGAAAATCGTAGCGTAGCCAAATCAGAGTACGGTTTCAAAAAGTGGCGTGATATTCAGGGTTATTGCTACGCCAATTCGGAGCACCGCGGACTATCAAATTGTCGTGATTTGATAAATGCAGACACTTGTCTCTTGTACCAGTAAGTTCTAACTCACAATCCTTTAGCTTTTAATATCTATTTCCTTTGTACTACGCAGTCGGCACGAAACATCTGCATATACATCTGTTATCTTTCAAGTCCTCTTCCTCACAGCTGCAACAACACAAGAATACCACTTAGACGAACCTGATCTACCAAACATCAGCTTCAATATGTTCTTCACTCGCGGTGTCTCCCTCACGAACTTCGTTATCGCAACTTCTGCTCTCTGCTTCCAAGTCTTCGTACTATACCCTTGGCACCACCAGCTCGACGCCGATTTTGAGGAACTGAAGAAGGAACATTTGAGAGTACTACATAAGGGAGAAGCGGATAGGAAGAAAGAACTAAGCAGTATCCAGGAGGAGTTGGTGAGGCTTCGGGAAAAGAGATCTTGGTTTAGCTGAAGGCCTGGCAGTGGTTGGGTAGAGAGCACCTGCAGGAGCATATATTTAGAGTCCCACCGAGGAGAGACATGGAATATTCTTGATACCCTCCATCACTAGGTCCGTTTACCTCGGGAAATCCACCCGAGTAATTCATTGCCATTTCGGACTTTCAGCGTTTGTTGTTTTGTGTGTACGGCTTCGATATTTCAGGTGCTGGCCAACCTAGTTCTCAGAAGTTCGCTCTGTAAACCCCTCCACTTGATCATGGTTGGACCCTGAAAATGAATACAAGTTATGACTGATTTATTTCATAGTGGCTTAAGAGGCTCACTCGAGGCTAAATGATGTCAATAGAGACGTGAACTCTTTGGAAAGCAGCGAGACACGGATGCTGCATGTCGTGGCGAATGATTTGGTGGATAGCACAATGATATAGAGATAGAAAACGAACACTCAGAGATGTACAAGAAATGGAGTGTTATCTTCATCTTGCATGTCTTCGCCATCCTGTTTTGTATCTACACCACCAGTGTGTCATTAGCATCTGTGCCATGTTATAGGAATAGAGGCGAGAATAGAACAATCAACAGTACACATTTTGGGAAATTTATAACATTTGTAGGAATCAGTGTAAATACAAGTGCTACTCCAGATGCTTATCATGTCCTAGTAGCATCCAAATCACACCTGAAGTTGCAAGAAGGCTAAAATATCCGCGCCGTTTTATTTTGGATGTGTGCAACCCTGTAATCCGGATGCTTGCTATTCAGATGTAAAGATAAGAGACTCTATATGTCCTGAATAAGATACTTATAAAATCAGATTCTAAGTCCATGATTTTCAAGAGCTCTTGATATTCGGCACCCCACATTTTCAGGCGGCAACAGCCGAGACGCGGGATCCCCTCGATAACACTTCCATCTTCAAAATAATATCACAATCTCGCCATTTAACAACAAGGTCTTTTACAAAAAACACTTATCAGTTCCTTACTGCACCCGCAAAGATAGGTCGCCGTCACCGTCAACGCCATAACAAGGCCCAAAACAAGGGCAAATCCGGCCTCCAACCACGCCGCAAAATGGGCCAAGATAATTCAGCCGGAGTGCTGGACGACAAAGTCAAGCCCGAAACGCTCAGTGCTCGAAATCTCTCAGCCGTCGCCTCTTTAATAAGCTCCGGAAAGGCCAAGAATATCGTTGTGCTTACGGGTGCAGGCATTTCCACCTCAGCAGGAATTCCCGACTTTCGAAGCCCCGAGACAGGATTGTATGCCAATCTTGCCCGACTGAACCTTCCCTACCCCGAAGCCGTCTTCGATATCGACTTCTTCGAAGAACAGCCAGAACCGTTCTATGCACTTGCGAGAGAGCTGTATCCGGGAAAGTTCACACCAACCATCGCACATGCGTTCATTGCTTTATTGTGTAAGAAGGGACTGTTGAGGATGCTTTTTACACAAAACATCGATTGCTTGGAGAGGATGGCAGGAGTGCCTGACTCCAAAGTCGTCGAGGCACATGGAAGCTTCGCAACGCAAAGATGCATTGACTGCAAAACTGAGTATCCGGATGAGCTGATGAAAGAAAAGGTTATGAATGGGGATGTGCCGCATTGTATCACACCGCAATGTAACGGACTTGTCAAGCCTGATATTGTCTTCTTTGGCGAACAACTACCTCGATCTTTCTTCGAAAATAAAGATGTCCCAGGTCAAGCGGATCTGATGATTATTCTGGGAACCAGCTTGACAGTGCAACCATTTGCTAGCTTGCCAGAAGCAGCCGCAGATGGAGTGCCACGACTTTTATTTAACTTGGAGAGAGTGGGGTATTTGGGCACAAGACCGGATGATGTCTGTGTGCTAGAGGATTGTGATGGGGGAGTTAGGAAGTTGGCACAAGAACTTGGATGGACTAAGGAGCTGGAGCGGTTGTGGGAAAGTGTTGGTGGAAAGCCAGCCGCTGAGAGTCCCACGGATGAAGAGGCAGCCGAGGAAGTAGAACCACTTTCAAAAGATGAAGAGCTCGAAGCAGAGATTGAGAAATTGACTGGAGAAGTTGATGCTGGTCTCAAGTTGTCAGCAGCACACACCGACAAAGTTAAGGATGAACTCCAGACAAAGCAAGCGGCATCCGCAGAACAGGCCGAAGGAGAACCGACTGTACCTGAAAAAGATGACCAAATTGTCTTGAAGGCTTCAAAAGAAACAGAGCCAACAGAAAACAAGGCAAATAGCTCCAATGAAGTGACCCACCCACCTAATACCGTGGCAACGGAGGCATCTGAAGATGCGGAGAATCCCATGCCAGCATCACACATATGATCACTCTGCAAGGAGTTGGATTATGAACACAACTGAGGGAACATACCTCCGTCTGCGCATCAGGCCATGACACCAACAGGCTACTTACGCAAAACAAACTAGTGCCCCAATGTTCAACAGTACAAAGCGACAAGCCACGGACACAGCAACGAAGGTGGGTGGACTGCTGGCTCTACATAAGGGTACTTGTGTAAACGGTCTTATATCTTACAGTGGAAGACTTACATTACAAGCTCATGCATTAAGATCGATCGAATTAGATCGAAAAGTTTGAACGGATGTAGATGACCGGGCTCAGGAGTGTTCTGATGTGTTTGGCATACGGGGTATTAGAGAACTGGTCACAATGAAAAAGCTCAGATTAGCCAAGACTGTTATAGAATTCCACTGGTACACTAATTGAGTCTGCGATGAGTTGTCCCTCAATTATAGTAGATAGCTTTCGAACGAACACGAGGTTCTGAACCTCTGACACCCTTCTATTATCATACAAGCACGTTGCAGAATGCTACCCATCTCAAGCCAAGGCAAAAGTATCTACAGAAAAGAGAAAACATGTACATACGCCGCCCGTTTAGAACACCGATAATTCAAACTCCTTGTAAATGCCAAATGCCAAATACCAAATACCAAATACCAAAGGCTAAACGCCAAATTCCAAACGCCAAATGCAAAACTCCAGCCAATAAATGCTCCTCGCTAGCAACCTCAATATTCGTCCTTCGGAATACACCCCCAACTACAACCTCTTCTAATTAACGGCACCAAGCTCTCGATCATATCTCTTGAATTCTCAATACTTCCCAGAGGACTGGCCAAGCTTGCTGCGCCTTTACCATCATCACCCTTCTTGATTTCCCACCATTCAATCCATTCAGTGCGTTTCACAACAAACCCTCTGCCGCACATCGTACACTTCTGCCCTCCCATCTCCTTCACTTCTCTTGTTCGAACCAGTAGATTTGATAGGTGCTCTGGGAAATCAGAATCATCCGAAGCAACCTTTTCAGGCAGGGTTGGTAGCTCAGGGTGTTTATAGCAAGTCCGTAACACAGACTCAATCAGGGATGGAGAGAAGGAGGTGTGCGAGCCACGCGGTTGTGGAGGTTGCTGAGAGGAGGTGCGTAACGGAAGGCGATTACCCACTGGGGAGCGTGATCGGGGAGGTGTGTTGAGCTGAACTACTGGTCTGGAGCCTCCGCGAAGAGAAGGATACTGGAAAGGTTCAGGGTCGGTTGGAAGGCTGATTTCTTCGACTGGGGCTTTGCGACTTTCCCCAAGTAGTGACGGACCTTTAAGGAGTTGGCCATTAACATCGAAAAATCGGACCGGAGTCGAGCACCGGTACTTTGTTTCCCAGTTTACTGATGATTCAGAACTTCGAAGGTTGCTGTTTGTTCGTGATAGTGGTCGTGATAGCGGTACCTGAGGTGAACGAGGAGAGCCTGGTTGATATGGTGTAAGACTGCCAGTATCTAGGCTTTCTGGCTCATAGAAAGGATTCGGGTGGATATGAAGCATTCGCAGTTCACTGGAGGGTTTGAAGAGCTCAAGAATTTCGTAAGGAAGGTATCGTAATTTGTTGCTGGATATATTGAGTTCGGATAGTTTTGTGGCCTGGCCTATACATGGAGGAAGTTCCCCGATGTGATTGTCACGTAAACTTAGCAAGCTAAGATGTTCAAGTTTGAAGATCTCGCCAGGAATGCTCTGAAGACAGTTTTGGTAGAGGAAGACTCTCAGTTCAGGAACGAGCGGGGAAAAGGAAGTGCCAACAGCAGTAGCCGGGACGAATGCGTGGAGAGGCCGAATTGACTCGGGCGAAATAGACGTCAACATGTGGGATCTGTTCTCATCAGTTATGCCATGCGATGCCGACAGAGATACTCACGATAGATCTATACTCTCACTTCCTTTTTCTAGACATTCGGAAATCACACCATCCTCCCAGGCAACCTGCACTGGCTTTTGACTTCCTCGGAATGGATATTTTTGACTTGGTGGTGGAGGAGGTAGTGTTTCTTCAAAGTCGACATCGGTACCATCACTTCCCAACCAAACTCCACTATCCAACTGCCGCTTCAACGTCCTGCTCTTCTTTTGACTCATTTGGGTATTCTCTCGTTCTGATTCGTCCTCAGCTTCTTGCCTGTACCACGGTCCACGATACTGCTTTTTACGTCTCCCTTGTACGTAGTTGTCGACGGAGGGATCGTCGTCACTCGAGAAGATAGGGTCACTGGACAGCGGGGGAGATGACTCGGAAAGACGGACGCGTTTCTTTGGAGGAAAGTTGGATTGTGCGTCGTTGGAATTATTCCACGCCGTAAGACGTGGTAGAGTAGGTTCCTCATCCATGGTGATATATGAGACAGCCCTTCTCCCTCCTCTGAAGTCAGTCTGGAGGATTGAACGCGTTACTAGAGTTGGTCTCGTGGGGGAGTTGTGATAAGGCGAAAGTCGCGTCCCTCGGGGGCTTCAACTGCACGGGCCCGAATCTGACTCGTTACGTAGTTACGCTCGTTGGGGGGACCCGTCAGGAGCGTATTGGCACGAATAGGGTCTTTCGCCGATCAAGTCCCGCGATTTCTTCCCTTCCATGCCAGGTGTTTGGGGCGTTTTACCGCTTTTTAACCCCACGATTTCCGCTAATTCACAGATATCCGGGGACTACAGCAATGCGGTACTTATTCATTGTCTTTATATTTGCTGATGATAATTCAACACGAATGTGTATGCACCACTGTATATAGACTACGTTATCGTCAACACCCTTGAATTTGGGTCTATACACTCAGAAATAACACTCAATGCTTCAATTAACTTTGCTTTCTTGTTCTTGACCATAGTCAATTCGATGAGATAGGTACAAACACATTGTTGCACGTATGCGGAAACGTATAGAGGCATAAGGACTTTGCTTTACACGATGCATCAGATTCTTCTCATGGCGAACAAAAAGGAGACTCGACCATGGAAATCCACTGATACGTACATACATACTTCCATGGCCTGATACAAATAAGTACGTACCCATCGAGTGCCGATTAGTATTCCGTTTAGGCTGTGATATGCATCACATCGCTCATTTTTACGCTCAACCTCCCTACGTGCTTATGAAAGTAGTTGTGGCTTGAGGAGGCTGCGGCACAATGATGAAGGACAGATGCCGACCCTACAAATCTCTTTCTTTCGCTTCTCATCACTCCGTAACGCCGAGGTTAATGCAGTGCAGGAAAGTGTAATGCAAAGAAGAAGAAAAAAAAGAAGAAACATCTAATCCCAATCATCATCGTCCTCCACATTTGCCTGTCTCTTGCTGTCCCGAATACCTCCTTTCTGTTGTGCCATCTCCTCTTCATCCTCGCGATCTCTTCTTCTCTTCAGTATTCTCATATCGGTGTCCTTAACAGCTCCAACCTCAACAAGTAGATCCTCCATCTCCTTCATGCCCATACGTACTCCTCCAACAGTCATCAGAGTGACGATTTGCTTCACAATGTCACCCTTGTTGTATACCAAAATTGTGGGACAGTTCTTGTCAGGGTAACCCTCAATAGCCTGATCTGCTCTGATCTGGCAGAACTTGACTTCTCCAAAGTCCTGTGCAGCCTGTCGCCAAAGCTCTGTGAGCACTCTTGACTCGATGTTTGTTCCCATACTCGAGATCAAATTCACCAGCACCGGACCATCCTGTGAGGCATCCGTGACTTCGCGCGAGTAGTCTGGTTTAGAAATAGGATACACAGCGCCGTGCTTTGACTTCTTAGCCAACGATTGCATTTCCTGCATCCGTTGCTGTTTGTACTTTTCGAGGAAGGCATCATCTTCATCGTCTTCGAGCTCATCCAGTTCATCAAGATCCTTCCCTTCCAGGCGATTTTCGTGCGCAAGACGTCGACCTTCAAGAATTGCCTCTTCAATGAATGGTGTTGGAGAGGGTGGCTTTTCTGGAATTACTCCATGTTTTCGTAGAATGTCGTTCCTGATGGAGGGGTAAGAATGCGCTTAACAGGAGAGAGGTGAGGAGCTCACCATTCGGTGTCGGCATTTGGATCGTCAATTGGCACATTGATGCGTTCATCCATAGGAGCTGCCATGATGAAAGGAAGGTGTAGTTTCAGCAGGTGGAAGCGGGAGAAAGGTAGATTTGGTGGGGAATCACAAGGAGTAATATGTGTATTCAGCCTACCACCTGAACTTACTACAACATACCACCTTGCTCCTTGCACCTCTCCAAAAAGCGTCAGCCTGGTATGTTTGCACTGTTTGCATTTGTTGCAACTCTTGCACACTCCACAATCACAGACAAATTCGCTACGGCGGACCGGCAGAAACAGCATGCGCATATCTTCCACCCAAAATTGAAAACTTAGGGCTTCGCTAGGGTTGGACTAATAATCTACGACGAAATTCGCCTCGCTACTCACACGACCCCCTCCGGATCACGATCTTCGACCATCGACAACGACTGACACTCGCTATCTACGTCTATCGCACGAACCGAAATCGACGAAAGACCCGTCAGTCACTCATCGAGATAACAAAGTCCGAAAAAAAACGTCAAGATGGTAAGGAATCCCGGGTGCCCCGTGCAGTGTGGCAAGATATAAACAGCGGAGGAACAAATGGAAATCGCGACAATCAACGACCACGACAAAAGCATCGAAAGAGGAGGAATGGAAGCAACAGCAGGCGGATGATGAGGTGCACAAAAGAATGGAAGATGCTAGGATGGTCAAATGGATCGCGAAGAATGGAAATACGGACATCATCAAGAACACCCGGCTAACGAGGTTCTGCTCGTATAGGTTCTCGCCGTTGATCTTCTCAACCCAACCCCAGCCGCTGAGGCGCGCAAGCACAAGCTCAAGGTACGCTGAAAGCACAAATCGGATCCGATTCAAAGCAAACAGCGAACTAATACTCTCATCAGCAATTGGTCCCAGCTCCAAGATCCTTCTTCATGGACGTCAAGTGCCCAGGATGCTTCACCATCACCACCGTCTTCTCTCACGCCCAGACCGTTGTCATCTGCGCTGGATGCTCAACTGTTCTCTGCCAGCCAACCGGTGGTAAGGCCAGACTCACTGAGGGCTGCTCTTTCAGAAGAAAGTAGACTATTCGTCTCGCTGCTTTCTTTTCCTCTTCGCCACGATTTTTCACGCATCGATCATCTCTTTCCCCACCCTTTCGACACGAAAACTAGCTCTTGCCTCTAGTATCGATTCGATTTCGCGGATAGAAGATGGATCCTGCCAAAAATCCTACACTGCAAAAGGGCGTTTGGGTCTCCGGATATCTTGCATCACACACTTTTTCATTATGTATTATGTCGATATGCGAAAAAACTGCATGGGTGGAAGCTGAAATGGCTATTCTACGAATGTTTGATCGGTCTGTGATGGACTTTCGGCATGAGGAGTGGAATGCTTGTTGAGGATTGCTACATACTCCAGTGCAGGCGGAGGATTGGACTTGCTTGCTTTACAATATACAAGATCACCACAACTCAAGTTTTTTCACATATCATGTGCACTCGACAGATGACAAGAAGTGACAAGCTCGTAACCTAGGCTGCTGAACCATAATAAAAGTCACAGTATGATTCACCACTTAATATATCTTTAGCTTCGAATCAAAGTTTTGTAGGCTCAGATCAGCCACATCAATTTTCTACCAACACAAGTCAGCACGCAAATGATGTGCCAATTACGTGATGACAACTTGTATTGAATTACCCTCAAAAATGCTCAGATTAGATGGAAAGGCTCTTTGCCCGATACCATAGAACCCAGAAATTACGAAAAGTACACCTCTCAAGTAAGCACACAAACCTGATCCACTCCTTAGCAACATAGATCATGGACCATGTACCAGAGACCGCGAATATTTGATAACCTCATCTACCCCACTTCAATGTTTTGCACTACCCGTTCATAGCCCGTCGATAGCGAGAAAGATACTATCACGTGAGCTGGCGGTTTATCCACTGACCTGGAAACGCGGAATTGTCGCGAGGCTGACGCGACTTGTGTAATCCTGATGTGGTAGCCCCGCCTTGTCTTCTTTCAATTTCGTGAATTTCCCAGCACTCCCTTTCACTCCACTCTGCTCGTACATCTCCACTCTACATAATCTCCGCATACTCTTGCATAAGAACGTCATAAAGTCCCCATTGTCTCCATTACTTTCCTTTCAATACTACATACAATCCGAATTAATTGTTACAATACACTATAAACCCAGCATAATGCCTTCCACATCCCACCGTCAGAAACGTCCATATTCTGGACAAGCGTCCATTACCTCGTTCTTCCACCCAACCTCCGAATCTCCTACAACAGAACATTCAACACAGCGCTCCCTATCGCCGGCACTTCCACCAAGCATTCAATCCAATTTGCTCAGCGTCGGTATGCGAGTCAGAAAGTCCGTTCCAGAGGGATACAAAACCGGCTCTTACAGTGCCTTCACACTTTTCAACGATAACTCAACGTATGCTCAACCGGCAGAGAAAAGTGAGAAGAAGATCGAGGGGTCAAGTAGACCGCTAGTATATGGGGGTGCAAGGAAGGAACTCACGCCCTTTTGTGGGCTGATGAAGGTTGGCGGCATGGCTGTCCAGGAGCATGAGGTCACCGAGGATGGGTGGATGGGTGGGAGTCAGGAGTCCATGGCGAGCTCTGTCAGCGAGGGAAGTGTAATGGGGAGTGGGAAGCGGAGGTTTGAGGACGAGGAGGAAGAAGAAGAAGAAGAGATGGATGCTTTCGCCGAGAGGAAGCTTGCCATGCCGAAGAGCAGGTTGGTCAGGAGCAAAGGGAAGGCGCCCGAGAACATGGATTTCGAGGACTTTGAAGAGGCAGAGTTTCTGGATCCGCGATGGAGAGAGGAGCATATGGACGATGCTTGAGTCTTAGTTGATAAGAAAGCTTCATATTGGTGTTGCTATTGTGGGGGAAATTCTTGGCGTTTGGGAAGGACATAGCGATATGGGAGTCTTTTGTGCTTTGCATAGCGAGTTGGGATTATTAGTTGCTTGTCACAGTACGCTGCAGTTTTGGCGGATACATCAAGTTGTTTGAATCCTGGATTTCGGCTCATTTGATTTTGATTGCAACATGGTTTACCGTTCTAAGATATCTGTACCACGTTACTATTCCGTAATTTCATACTCCTGGTAATTTTGACCCGAAAACCGCAGGAAATTTGCTTATCTCGATTATCATCCAACCTCGCAATCTTTTGCATTCGACTGTAGCAATCTGAAGGAGATTAGTAACAAAGCTATGGAACCATGTATGTGAAGTGAAGAGATTGCTCAAGAGTACAAGTTAAATTGTTCACAGATACAGAATATATTATTGGCGAGATCTCCAGTATCGCCATCGCCTTTTCGTGAAGAAGTTCGTGTGCTTTCACTCTATGGCCTACAGCTTATAACTTCCGAAGTAGACTATCCAAAGTCGCTGTGTATGTCAAAATGGAGATCTTGATTGTACGTGGGAGTAAATACAATAGATTTCACTAAGGACTCCACACTGAAGAAGTAGACTGCCTATAAGGATTTGTCTTGCTATGATAGCTGTTGGGAGGTCAGTCAATTCCCCACTTGTAAGTGCCTACGAGATGTTGACGAAATTTAGGCAATGTAAACACAGGGTAGTGTCGATTGTACAGGCACACTTGAGAGGCTACAATTTTCGAAACTTCGTATTTATACATGTTCCTATTTACAAGTGTCATAGGTCAGCAGCTCCACCAAAGTGTTGTCAAAACTTGAGATTTGGTACACAATTTTATTAATTACTTTAGCCAGGCTTGAAACGGATAAACAACTGCTTTCAACATATCCCAACTCCATCCGACCCATCCTCTGGCAGCCTCAAATTGATTCAAGGCCATATTAAACCTCCTCACAAAAACCTCGCAGTCTTCAAAGTCATCGGCGTAAGCCTCCCAAATAGAGACTTCTTTTCCATCTTTAAAATGAGGAAGCACACTGAACTCGCTATCTCCTTCGGCGTTGATGTTGATTTTCAATTTTGGACCAATTACAAGACCTCTGCCGCAAATGGTACTGTCAGCCATTAAACGTGTACCAGCATCAATGACATCTTCCGGCTTGCCCATGGCACCGCCTGCCAGCAAGACGCGTGCGACGGCAGGTAGAATAGGCGTGTCAATGAAATAGGGGCAAAGCATATTGACCCTTATGCCATTCATGAAACTCGTCCCACGAAGAGAACGGAAAAGACCTAAGACACCGTGCTTGGAGACATTGTACAAAACCTGGCCCGGCAAAGGCCCCAAGCTGGCGACTGAGCCAATGAGGAGAAGATGGCGGTCCCTGTTATATTTAGACGGAACTTTGGTTTGGTTCCGGGTTGATTGAGGGTTTCGGGGAAGATAGAACATGGCAAGATGCGCTGTGTAAAGAACTCCGACTAGGTCAACTTCGAAGCAGCGAAGGTTTGGTGGCGAAGGTGAGGGGGCGTCAAGGTCTTGAGGCGATTCAAATGTTGGGTGGGAATCGGCTATGCCTGCGTTTGCTACTATTGCATCGATTCCTCCGTGAGGGCTCAGTTGCGATGCCGTTCTAAAAAAGTCTACCTGCGACTGCCAGGATGTCACATTGCAGTTGACATAATGGAGATTTGGGTTTCCAGTTGAGGCTCGTACTTCAGCGACAAGTGATAGACCTTTTTTGTCGTTGATATCGCCAATAATCACGTTTGCTCCATGCGCAGCCCACTTCCTGAAGAATCCTTCTCCGAAACCACTTGCACCCCCAGTAATGACAATTGTTTTTCCTGAAATGGTTGTAGCATCATATGGAAGTGATGTGTCTACTGGCGGTGATTGTCGTACTTTGTCTACGAGAGACACCACGCGCTCAGTATTTGACATTTTGTGAAAGTCTTCTGATGCCAATGATAATAAACCAGACTGGCTAACTCGAGTCAAGAAGTGACTACAATGAACATATAAAAAGATCTAGGGCAAAACTGAGAAAAATACGCAGGGATTTTTCTAGATATGCTGCGAGGATGTTCTTGGAGGCAATGATATCCAAGGCATGAAAAAGCAGTGAAATTTATACTTAGAATATGATATGAGCAAAGGGAGCGCCATTAGTGAGGTCGCCATGCTCAAGCTGATATTCAACCTCGGCATTCACGCAAGGTGTATGTTCGAGGTATCTAGAGTCCACAGACTTGGCCAAGTTCAGTAAGACTATTGAGGTAATCAGGTACGATCGTCTACCTGTAGTCACCAATGGCTTCGAATTCTACTGTCCACTTGAATGCTTTTCGAAAAGAGCCGCTACTCATTGGTTGGATTATTGCGAACTTGATTTTCTGGAAGTGGTCTCATTTGTCTTGATAGTAAGTCTGACAGAGAGAGTACTAGGCAAATTCAGCAGTGATAATCATTTGTTGTGAGCAGATTGCGGGGAAAGCTTCATAAAATAAGGTAGTTCGGCAGTCGGCGCTGAATCGCCGCATATCAAGCTAACCACACTTACTCTAGTCTATAATCATCAATTTAGAGCCTCATTCATATGGTTCTGGGAATTGGCGACGACGACCATCAACTGCCAGTTCTACCCATTGACGCTCAAGACTATCGTCAAATCCGCCATCATGTCGATGTTCCGTGCGAAGAAGCTCGATTTGGGTTGTTTTATCAACACCAAGATCGTTCGCGACCATACCAAGCGCAAGGTTTTTGCTGAACATGAGACTGAGAGGTATGCGCCCTTTGACCTCTTTTCCTTCTGAATTGAGCCAACAATGTTATCGTGAATACTGATGGCTAACATGGTGGTTAGACAAGCACTTCGATACATCATTCGCAACATGTCTCTTCCAGCTCGAACACGCGCACAAGCACAACTTCAATTGACGCAGATGCATGCATACACTCGCCCTACGCAAATCCGTAACCGATGTATCGAAGGTGGCAAAGGAAGAGGTATCTTGCGTGACTTTAAATTGTCTAGAGTATGTGATCCCGCAGACTTTTGCTGAGAACATTGGCGAAGGGGTTTCATGATATAACATGGATACTTTACTGATACGAGCACAGTACAACTTCCGATTGAACGCTCTTGCAGGATCTATTCCTGGTGTCAAGAAGGCCAGTTGGTAGATGGATCACGGCTTTTTGGCTTGTACAATTCCTTTTAGCCAAGAGATGGACACAAATGAGAGGCAATCTTGGGAGCCGAGAACGAGTTGTATACTATGAAGTTGGGTTGTGCATAAAAAGGCGTTTGGGAGGGTTGTAGCTATATTCGAGGTTCGGAATGGCTCATATACTGTACATCAATTACTTGAATACGGTCCAAATCTAAAGTCCTTGTTCACGTTGTAGAATCTGTGAGTTCCGATTCTAAGAACTTGGACTGGTCAAAGTAGCTACAGCTGTGAGGTATGCTGACCTTCTTCATGTACTGTACACGTTGATCAACCGTACAATTTGTAGGATAGAGAGTATATCATTGCATTTCACAATCACATACTATGCGGGTTCCTGCAGGTAGCAAACAATTCACTTATGAAGGAGAGCCATGAGAAGTACATGAAAGTCTGCAAACACCCCGAGCTATAACATTGCGAATGAAATATTTTGGATAAGGATCTACTCTATTCTTATTCTGACTTATGATTGTTGCAAGCAGAACCAAGAAGAGTCATCGTCATTGATCAAAAACTCGACGTCAAACATATACCTGCGCAATTGCTCTTCCCAATTGTACTTTAGCTTCTTCCAGACTCACATCGCACACCCACTCAGCTCCTACAATAAATATCTCGACGACCTGATTGTCCAAGCTCCAGCAATTCATCTCGCAGTCTGTTTCCCCTACTGTCTGCACTAACAAATATACAACTTCATAATCCAATCGCATTAACACCTTCACTTCCATCCATCTCACCACCATGTTCCGAAGACTTCCATCAGGTTTACCACCCGAGCCAAAGTTTCCCTCTGATCTCAAAGGCTTAGGATACTTTGTTGATAAAGCCACTGATGAGATCCGCTTGATCGAAAACCCGAGGGCTTACTTCAACTACTTCCTTACCAGAAATGAACGTTGGAACGATGTTCAGCGTGAAATGATGAACGGTGCCTCTCCTGATACTCAAGCTTACCCAGTTCATCTTACTGTGATGAACAAGAGCTAACAGTAGTGGCTTAGGCGCAATTCGCGAAATAGTGCTCAGCCGTCTTCACGCTCTCGGCCTCGAAGATCTTCGTCTCCCTATTGGCGCAAAGCAAGAGGATCCTCACATTCCAATTCTCGTGTCAAAGAACCTTTCCACCGCAAAGCGCGTCATACTGTTCATTGGTGATCACTCTCAAGACTTGGGAATCCTAGCTTACCGCATTGTTGGTGGCGCTGGTGGCATCAACGCTGGCTCTGTGGTCAACATGGTCAAGTATATTCAATCTAACATGCCCGATGTTGCAATCATTATCGGCAACCTTGGTCAGTTGAGATGGTGGCGTCGAGGTGGTAAGGCGGTTACTGTGCCTTCCTGGTATGCTAATCCTCGCAAGAGCGCTGTACATGATGCTCCACGCTTCGATGAGATCAGAAATACAGTGCAGGGAAACAGAACTACCGCCGAACATGTCGATTATCTCATCAACTCGGTCGTTGGAAAGCTCTGTGGATCTCAGGCAATCGTTGATATTATTTCCGTCAGTGATGGAAGCCTTCAGGTGTGTTATTTTCTGGATGATAAGAAGAATTGGGAGCGTTGGGGGAAGAGGCTGGGTGGTTTGGTTATGGTGGCACCTTATCACCGTGTACAGGATCTCGAGAACCAGGAGCTCGTAGATTGGCTTGTAAAGCGTGCTCATGCTTATATCCTCTCGAATGCTCCCGCTGGAGTCCCAGTTCGTGGCCACAATGGCACCAAGACAACTCCTGGTTTTGGCGCGACATGCTACAGCCTGGGTGAACCATTCATCATCGAGAGTATTCTGCCAAAAGGATATGAAACGGTGGTAGATTGGTTGAAGGAGGTTCGCGAGCATGAACAGTACGAAAATAAAAAGGTCTGTATCATTGAGACTGATGAGGAGAACGTTCCAGAGACCTGGGATACTGTCCAAGGTGGAGATGGCAAGTGGCTTGGTGCAGAGCCTGATATCGATGATCCTACAACCAAAGGCAATGATTCCATGGCGTCTTGTGAGAAGAAGGAACCAAATATCATAGTCGAGAACGTTGATGTTATCACTGAGATCTGAGGGGCTCATAAGTTTCGGTGGACTTGGAAGATTTGGTTCAGATCAGGCCTACTGAAATTATAGCTTTGCTTGGTATGAGCACATACTTGTCGAAAGATCTGCTTAATTATCCACAAAATCAAATCATCAATCATCTTAATACTTGTGCACTGATATCAGTCATCCGTGAATTTAGCGTTACTAAAGGACTCGTGCTCATTTACCGCTCCTCAATCATTCGCCGTCCAGTAGTGATCCAAGAGCCCAGATGTATCATTTAATGCGGTGGGAAAATGCATTGCTAATAGCTAGCTTATTTGCTTACAAGAATCGAACAACAGTACTCGTACAAACTCCGTGACCGCAAGCAACACCTCACCTACATCACCAGGAAAGTCCTCGTTGGAAATCAACAGGATTTTGAAGGTTAGCATTCTTCCTACTTGAAGATAAAAGTGCCGGAACCTCCTCCAGAATTGAGCTCAATTCCAGTAAATCCCTTGGCCCTCCGAAGTCTTTCTTTGACCACTTCTTCTTCACTCTCCCATCTTCCCTTGACCTCCGTTGGGACGCTTTTTCCCCACCAGCTGTTAGATGGCTCACTTTTCTTTTGTCTCTCCTCCTTGCTCAATCGTGACACCATTTTCGACCAGTTCCCCAGACCTACCTCCAAGCAAGCGCTACAAGTTGCCTTTGCCAGCTTGTCCAACTGCGACTTACGCAATTCTTCCTCTGCTACATCAACAGCTTCTCGGGTCCAAGCCAAACCGGTGTCTCGTCCTGATTTACTAGAGGCAAAAAGAATCTCGCCGACATATGCCATAACAGCAGACTCCTCACACTTCTCTTTCGGGGTACGTGTGGGAATTTCCATACCTGATGGTGGTGGAGGCGGATATTCAGGTGCAATGACTATGCGTCTGACAATACCCCATAGGTTCTTCAGGAAGCCACTGTCATCCTCATCCAAGCCTATGAGAGTGGACCGCATTGAAGGAACATCTTCTGGTAGAGCACGGCGTGCTCGCAGAACTGAAAGGAAAACCGGTAATGCGGTGGATGTGTTGCCATTGACTGCGCGGTGAATGGCAAGGGCCGTCGTAGTACGTAAAACATTGGCTGATACAAGACCAGCGTTGGATTTAATGGCTCCAGACTTCTCAACGACATCTCGACCGTCTTGAGCTATATCCAATGCTGTCTGGTACATCTTTTCTGCTGCATCTGCATTTCCTTTGTAGTCCAACCAGTTTGCATATCCTAAGGCTGCGTCTAATTTTTGCCTCTCGTCAAAACCCTTGGTTGAAAGTATACGATGATAGTAAAGGTCGGGTTTTTCGAAAGCTTCTTCGCAATCTTCTTCTCGAGGCGGGGAAGCAGCACCGGGCGGTACAGGTCGAGGATCAGGGTTCGATGGTCCGATGACAACGTTACTTGGGAAAGCAGTATTCCGCGTCTTGTCTCTGACCCAGCCATCTAAATGCTCAGCAGCTCTTGCGGCACCCATCAACATCTCGTGATATGCTCTCCTCCAAGGCTCCGACTTTTTGCTGATATCCAATGCAGTCTTGGAATACTCATTCGTGTCCGGGTTTGGAAGTTCTGCGATGCCTGCTCCCTCCTTGGTCGGATCCTCCAGCTTTTGAATTAAGATACGGTAGGCATTGCCTGTGCGTGCCCAATCGATGATCTTCCCATCGGCAGGTTCTTCATTCCACCTGGCACTTCGATAATCCTTCCTTGTAACCCAACTCCATTCGTGCGGACTTGGAAATTTCCTTTCCAGGTACTCTTGCTGGACACCGAAGGCAATAACTAGAGCTAGAGCTGTGGTTGTCCAAAGAATGGTGGTGTATTTGCCTGCGAGTAGAGCTTGCTCTTTGAGGTATATTTTGCGTTCGGTAGTAAGGAAACGAACGGCGGCGGGCCTACGTGCGGGGGTGCTGAGAAAAGGAAGTTGTGGACGAGCATTGACGTTCTGAGTAAAAAGACGATTCGGAGGTCGTAGTGGGCGGAGAGTAAGTATTCTTTGCGGTATTCGGGGGCGCATTTTGGTGCTGATGATGATGATGATGATGATGCTACGAAGTTGGAGTGGTGCTATCTTTGTATTGAGGGTATCGCTTATCATAAGTTATGCTCAACCAAAACTTAAGCTATGGAACCAAACAACGATGTTTGTATTTGCAACCCTCAGTTTGAAGAACATTTATACTTATGTATATATGCATGTTGAAGGCTATGCTGTCGCAACTACTCTCGTTGCTGGTTGGAAGAAGGCATACCAGTAGCGGATCAGAAGCTATGCACCAATATTAAACATCCGCAAAGAGCAAAGAATAGGCCAGATCCAGTAATGATTTTAGTCCTCGACGTCTCTACTAGATATCAGCTTATGATACCTACATTCATGGAACGATCATGTATTCAGAAGGAACGAAGACGTGTGAACAATTTAGGAGTTCGGAATATCTGAAATAGGAAAAATGCTATAGCTTTGTAAGAAGAGCGTCTTAGAAAACCAGCAACATACCCAATATTCTTTTATGACAGCAGTGATGTTTAAAGCTCCCGAAAATGACAAGAACTTCCTGATCTTTTTGAAGGCTTTCATAGTGGTCCTTGTCATGCCATATCCGGTGATTGTTTGAACCAGAATAGCTTGGATCTGCCAAACAACTTGGGCGCTCCGAAGAATTTGGATATGCTGAATACTTATGTTATCATCAAAAGCTTAGATCCCCTAGACAACCGAGGAGTCTGAAGTTGTTCTTTCAAGTTCAGTAGTTAACGGTTGCCCAATCATTCATTGAATAGAGAATGTTGCCGAATCACCACATGGAAAGTGCAGGCACGACCACGCCTTCCATAAAATATCTTGTCAATGACCTGTAACTAAGTGTTATTGTCACAATTACCAAAGCCGAGCATCACACGATGGGGAATTGGCGGGGTTCTCCCAAGCGGGCAGTCAAAGTTATTGCGGCTGTTGTAGTTTTTATTTTCATTGTCCTGACAATGTCAAGTGTAATCCAGGTACAACTTCTTTGATCACCTCGATGCCGGTCTCTGACTATTTCTAGACCCAAACATGCCAATTCACTAAGCTCTCATTCCAACCTCCAGAGTCAGATATCAACCGCAAGTCCGACAGCATTGACACCTTTAGTAACTACCGAAATCGAGCGAGGTGTCCTATCAACTCTCTCTCACTGCATACACCATTTTCGCCACTTTGTACCAGCCGATCTTCTCTTCTTACTGCCATGTCATCCGGCGGACGTATCGGGCTCGAGGCACCTTATATGCCTCGATCCTGCGATATGCGTTGGTTTACGACATCTGAAATCTGTGAGATACTTGGGCGCTTTGACAAAGTTATCATCGTGGGAGACTCGATGCTGCGCCATGTTATTGGAGCACTCAATGTACTGCTGAGGGAAGACCTGGGATACGGAGCTGTTACTGACTGGAACTTCAACAAAGAAGAGAAGTAAGAAAGGCCAGCATGAATTCTCAATGGTCTGCTGATTCAGTATAGGGAGAACTGTTTCTGCAACGGTCAATTCGATGTCAAAGATTGCTCTGTTCAGGGGATCTACAAAACATCCGATGTCCTTCACCATGATCCAAAGAGCTTCACCTGTAAGAAAAAAGTTGACGTGATCAGTATGTATTTCTTGGATCTCTTGAATAAACAATACTGATTCCCCCAAGTCGAATCGATAGTTTCATATCCCATCCCACCGCAAGAGCTCACTTCTCTGAAGTCTCATCTTCCACCTCCTTACACCACGAAGAAATTAGCCTTCATTTTCGGCCATGGCCTATGGTCCGATCTTTCTCTCCCCAAAACCCTTCAGTGGCTAGATACTATCCTTGCTGCCACGCCGGGGAGTTATCCTCGTCTGTTCATCACTCCTAACGCAGCCGGGAAGTCAAAGCCAGATCAGTGGTTAGTAAGTCAGGGAAACAAGGCTCTCAGGATGTTTGAGGAGAGTATGATGCATGAGGCAACAGCAAGAGGTATAGAACATTTGGGGACTTGGAACATGAGTATTCAAGGAGACGTGAGAGATGGCGTTCATCTTGGGATCAGGGGCAATCTGATTAAAGCTATGATGATTATGAATTGGCTGAATATGCTATGAGGAGAGACCAAGTGGAAGATACAGGTGGAGAGAAATATAACTCATCTGGACAGGTTGGTGGCTGTATGTGTTGCTCTTGATATTGGTGAGCCGCAGCTATCAAACTGCAGTTCGTCAATAGGTACCCTATAAAATCACAATTCAAATACCATCCTTGCAGTCAATAAAACACCAGCTCAAATGCTGGACAGAGAACGAGGACGCACTGGAAGATCCTCGTGGCTCTCTGAGTTCTTCCATTCTCGTAAAGCTCGTGTATGCTTCTGGGCGGCACACCACAACAATTAGTCGGCCAATATCTGCACTACCCGGATCACCATCAAAGTCTTCAATACGAGAAAGCTGGAAGCCAGACAAGCCTGACAGGATACCCAGCGGATGTCGTATCTTCACCACTGTCCTTATTCAAGATGCACTCAATGATGATATAGAATGAACATCTTCCACCACGAAACAATGTCCAATGATAGGACCAGCGATAAGTTTCTTATCAACCGTATCATCTCCCTAGCATAAGGTAAGTGCTTGCATAACAGATGCAGAGGTATACAGAGTAACAGGCAGGTATTGCATATCATGAAACAATCGCAACTCCATCACCAAGTACCGACACATTAGCGACTCAGCATAGTTATTGCACAGTAACACATAGCATATCACATAAAAACGCATATTAAATTTTTTCATTTTGCGCATCTCCTTGTACTCAAGCGTGATAGCCAGCAACAAGGAATCATACTTTTCACGATCATCGCGGTACCAAAACGCACCACTTCTGGTGCCCGCCAACACCACAGACGAAGTCAAGCGTAGTAGATGATGGGACGAAATCACCCAAGCAATGGCGTGTAACGAGCCCAAATTGGCCGCGCACAATTTCGGGCTTCGTCGGCTGCTACCAGGATATACATTGATGTCTGTGATGGGATGGGGAGGAGATGAGGTCTTTTCTTGTGGTTGTTGTTTTGTTTGCGGCGGAAATGAAGGCCTGGGAGGGAATCATATGGGCGATTATGGGCACTCGGTTCGTGTGCGGAAAAATGAGCTCGGGCTCTCAACTTGAAACCATTTTTCTTTGGGAGGGGGCCTCCTTGACCACTTATTATTCCCGATAGGCTTACATACGATTGAGAGACATTGTCCATGCATGGTGAGGAGATGGGTTTGCTGTGCTGTTGGATTTGTGCTGGTTGATTTATACGTAGATTTGGTCTGTCCTTGTGTAGATATTGGGCCGGGTCGAGTGGAAAACTTGTCCTTCATTTCTCGAACTCCTTTTGGTCATCATCAGTCTGATGTCCAAAGCACCGAGTTCCATATCCAAAAGTGTTAAAGCAACCAACACCAAAGTCATGTCCTGCTCTGTTCACACAAGTATCATCGTCCCTTGGTGAAGTGTAAGCTATTACTATTCTACATGAGGAGGGTGATACTTAGAAGACGGAGTTACCTCATTCAGTACTTGCTTAGTCTCAGTCTTCCGTGTCTACCTGGTAGGGAATGTATGTAATGTATGTACCTTAATGTAGATATTCTGCTGTTTTGTCTCATCTGATCTGCTGGTCCTAACCATGGAGTTGGTGTCTATTAGCGTGTCTGAGCACCAAGTCACTACTAACGACCCTCGGACTAAGGTATGTATTTTGTCCACGAACCATAATTCGTAGCTCATTCCACATGGATTTGTTCTTCCTTTTTTTCTTCTTTCTGATGCTTCACGGTATCGAGTGGAAACGAAAAAAAAGGAAGCGTAGGAATTAGAGGGAAGAAGAATAAACATAAATATAGGAATAATCGGATAAACTAGGAGGGCCTATTGCGTAGGTGGAAGGATGTATTATGGAGCATGGAAGAATATGGAGTTTTTGTGCATTGATATAGATATGCCCCAACTTCACCAAGAACATCCTCATTCATGCATCAAGATACGCAGCGAGTAGAGAGTACTGCGTAGAGAAGTGTCATAGAATACACTCACTTTGCGGCTTCATATCTAAATGTTAAACGTATGACCTTATGTAACACGTCATTCGGAATCCATTCATATACACATGCTACTGCTACACCGACCAGGTAAACTTTCCCAGCATATTGAGTGTAACTTTCCCCTCCTGCTGTGCTGCAAGCCTGCAAGATGTAGATAGACCATGCATCTCGTGCTATCTCGCACGACACTATCTCACGCATTCCTGAGTACCACGAATGTGCCATACTGAAATCGTAGAAGCACCCAAGATCCTTCTCTCGTCTTCTTCTCCTGCTTCTCCTGCTTCTCCTTCTTCTCTATTTCCAGAAGGGTGCCTGGGGCCAGGAATGTGACAGCGGCGTGCACGTCTAACGTCTAGCGTATCCTCCGCAACCAAATCCTGTCTTCGGACCATCCATCCTGTTCATCCTGTTCATCCTTTCAGCCGCTTTACTGTGAGATTGTTCGTATTGCGTGCCTCGACGGCGAAGAGCGCAGTTATACGGCACAGTTGGAGAGTGACATGGAGTACTGATGTTGCGCACGACAAAAGAGAGGCTGCGTTGTACACAGTAAGCGGAAGAGCGATGTTGATGCCCCGTAAAGTATATACAGTGGTTCGGTCCGGTGCCGTATGGTATCAAAGTATCGAGGGACCTATAGATCTCTCCTATTAGAGGGTGACCTAGGTCGCAGAAAGAGAGACCTGAGATCGACGGAACTTGCAGACATAGTGGCAGAGTGAGAAGTAAGGTAAGGTGAGGTAAGGTAAGGTACGGTGGAAAGAATACCTAGGTACTGTACAAGATGCAAAAGTGCACCCAATTGAATGATGGTGGCTCTCCTAGAATATCACGCGTGACTCTACCGACAGGCACATTTTGTTCCTCGGCCTTAACTAGGTACCGTAGTCTGTACGTCCATCCATCAATCCACCGAGAAGCCTCAAAGTCAGCCTACAGAAATCCATGGCTTCAATGGGTACGATTCATGTACATTTCATTCATATGTACACTCATCCATAAAGGATGTAGGGATTTGAGACGCGACAGATAGCAGTCCTTCCAAGGTAGAAAGAATAGGACGATGCAATACGGCACGACGACACGATATGAAAAGAGTGAGAGTGATTGATAGTCATGTCAAGTATGACCCCCGTTCATCACCCTGTGGTTATTTTCGGGTGTTTTGCTTTGACGACAATCCATGTCCCAATGCGAGTGCTTACAGTGCAGCATCCATGCACCGCCCAGACTAGACGATACGATATCCATCCGTGCCCTGACTCTCCTACTCTCTGACTCTCTAACTGACCTGCTACTGACTCTGACTCTCCTTCGCCTCTCTCTTTGCCTTTGCCTCTGCCTGCCTCTGCCTCTCGCCAGAAAGAATAAAAAAAAGCACCAACCTCATAGAGGATCGATTGAGTGAAGCTATGTAAATAGTTAGTCTTTTTTGCCTTGTTGTCACCATTGGAAACACTCTGACCCGGTAATTGTCTCTTGTTCCTGACAGTGTCAGCGACTTCACTGTGCCTCTCAGTCATCTCTTCATGCTGCCTGATCACTGCTTCTCTGGGGGTAGGTCTGCCTTCTTTTCATTCATTTGTACATGGACCAAAGAGAGGAGACATCAACAAGCAGCCAGAGAAGGAACAAAATCGAAGAGTTGAGATCGAGAGAGGGTGATAGCAGAAGAGAGAGACAAAGAATCGAAGAATCGAAGAACCTCAACCGAACCAGTTGTCAACAGACAGACCCTTGCACCTTGTTCCTGGTCTAAAGCCGACCACATCGGCGGCCACATACATACATACCCACCATACCCGTACCCTTGGCCACCATCATCCTTTCCACCTCCACTGTGCAGCGGTGCGCAACAGTGAGACTAACTCCCCTCACCATTGCTGGGGCACTATCGCGTGTCTGCGCATTCAAGGTCTATCCTCCACAGACCGACTATACAGGAACCATCCCATGGCCCCCGCGGAAGACTATCCGTACAGAATCAGTCTACACGGCTAATATCCAATCTCATCTTTAATCAAAATTGAGAAAAAAAGGAACAGTCGTCTATCCCACGAGGACTTGGTTGAAAGGCCCCCAATTGCGAATCATCCGAGTAGCTTGAAATCCTTCGCCAACGAGATCCACCTCGCTCACTCCGATCGAAGAAGTACCACATGCAATCCCCAGAGCCTCTTAACCATTGCTCTTTGATATCCTCTGGGTTATTCATTGTGGTCGGCTTCGAGCGACTTTCCATTCGTTTTTCATTCTTCAAAGCCTCACGGCAACTTTTTGCTTTTTTGTCGTCTTATCGAACCTAGAGCTTGAAGCTCGATTTGCTGGATTCATCAAGAAATCCTGAAACAGACGACGAAAGGTCCATACCCGCAGCTTCGACAGCAACATATCAACCACCGTCCCACGCAACATAAACTCCAGGTCGAAACGAACATATCAAAAGAAAGAAGGAAAAGGAACGGGATATCCTAGCAAGACTATTTCGGAGAACTCGTTGAGCTCAAACTAGCTGGAATTATCTTGTACGACTTTTGGCCTCTCGATTTTGGAGGAGGGGTCTTTTCAACGTTGCATAGACATTTTTGACAGGCTTTCGAAACACCAAATGTACGTGAACAACCTCATACTCCCGATTGTCTCGTTTGTAAGAGGTACCAGATCTTGGAAACTTGACTGTTGATTTCATGACGGTCACTTGTGGCCATTTCAATTGACTACTCGCTTCTGTATCGGTCTTGAATTTGGCCCACTCATTCGTCATGGTCTCTTGTCAAGTCCCAAATGTCACTTCACTCCATATTCAACAAGACGACAATTTAACCAGTCGCTGGACGACGGAACCGTGATGTCATTATTAGATGGAATAGGAAAAGCTAATCGACCACACAGTCTACGAACATACCCGGTGATCATTTTTGTTTGCTTTTGAAGTCTGTATCAACGCCTTGTCGATACTGTTCTGCGATGCGATCGATATAATCTTGTTGATTCGTCTTCACTACACTTTCTTTCTATCCAGCGGTCCAAGTGACCAGCTCCACGTTCTTTACATTCAACCCAAATATCTCAAGCTCGCTGCGCTTGCTAATCAGTTCGGTTTATATCGTTTCAACAATTTAAGTATCCCACTTCACAGAGAGGCCATCACATGTTATTGAAGGACACCACATTCGCCACCGGATCAGTTCGTCACCCGCCTGCTGGCAGCAAGTACCCAGGAACGAGCTTTCTCTACAGATATATGCATATGCAAACGCGATTCGAACCGAGAATTGTGTATTAGGCCACATTAGTGCATACATCAGACATTTGGACCAAACAATACAGACGGGAAAGAAGATGGACTCCCCACAAGGTCATGTGCGAGGCAAGAGTAGCGGAGGTGGATCTGTAAGAAGAGCGAGAGAGAGGATGCAGGCTGGATTGCCTCCTGAGATGCCCAGTCCTCCCAGACCAGCGAAGAAATTAAGCGCATTGGAAGGTCCTCGACCAGCACCACCTCCACCATCTGGACCACGACCCATTTTGAAAAATGCCATGCCACCACCAAGAATTATCGAGAACTCACAGCCTCCAGTAGGTATTGCCATATCTCGACCTACTCCAGCTCCACAATGGCCACTACCTGCTGGGCCCCGCGATAATCCGACAGGCAAGTTTGTTGGTGATAAAGAATATCAACCTCCTCCAGGACGCTCAATCCCTCCTCAAAGACCACCTCGACCAAGTCGTGTTCCATCTATTCTCGATGCATCGAAGCTTCAAGAGCACACGGCTGCTTTCCCTTATATACCTCAACAAAGAGCCGCAGCACAAGCTGCATCTCAACAACTGAACCCTCCCCACTTCCCCGATGAGTCTCTATCATCGCCTGTTGATCCGAATGATCTCAAATCTCCGCAATCGCGACCATCCACTATCTCATCTGTGGGGACGATTCCCGACTTTCCAATACCGGCCATTCCTCCACCCGTGACCCCTGGTCGAAAATCTACTTTGGGACCACCTCCGAGTTCGCGCCGAGGGGCCTCATCGTACTATTCGCAAGCCTCATTTGTGTCACCAATTCCAGAAGAAAGCGATCGTAGCAGATCTCACGGTTCCTACGCATCAAGTGCGGCAATTCCATCGAGTTGGGGATCTGCCTCACCTGTGCCATTTTATGAGGGAGAGATTTCTCCTAATTTATCAGATACTTACTCTGATTTCGAAATTATTGATGAACGTCCAGAAAATCGTTCGGAATCGAGAAGTGATGATGGTGATGAGTCTGGTCTAGTACGGAAAGCCAGCTTAGGAAAGAGAGGCAAACCTTCTCTGATTTCGACAAGAAGCTCGGAAAGAGTGGAACCACTGACTCCTGGAACCCTTGGAGTTACCGAGCCCATGCCGTCAAACAAATTGATGAAGATGGGTGTTTTTGGACAAGCAGAGATGAAGGCAGCGATCGCAAATGCAGCTGCTCCTCAAGTTGTGATGAACGATCAAAGGCATACGAAATGGCCTTCTGTAGACGATACGAGTTCGCCAAGTTTAACACCAAGTTTGGGACGGGCAAACACCCAGTCATCGGAAACTGTACCAACACTCCATACCATGAACCCTCCAAACGATGCTCCACCAATGCCGTTAATGCCTCCTTCTATTGGTCTCGCCCGAGCAGATAGTACAACGATTGGATCTGGGGAACTGATGCACCCAATGCAACAAAGAGATTCATCCCGATTTAGTCGGTTGTCCGCCATTCGGAGACCGCCGAGACTTAACATTGACGCAGTGAAGGAGGCAGAAGCAAGAGGTAGCTTGACCAGTTTGCCGGATTTGATCAAACGCGCTACAAGACTTGCTGCAATGATGGATAATGGTAAGAGGCCCGGAAGTCGAATGGTTGATCTAAATGATTTTCCAAGCGATATGGAGTCGGGTGACGAGAAGGGTCTCGGTGACAGTAAGTTGTGATGTCTGGGTGATAAGGATTGGTGGCTAACTCTAGCAGGCAATCATAACAGACGTCGCTCTGGTCTATCCATGCTCTCCGACATTCTTTCAGCCTTCCCTCCTCCAGGTCTCGGTACTCCTCGCAACCAAAGCCCACGAGGTCCGCGTACAAACTCCCCATGGCCGGAAGGCTTTAACGGTTCTCCCCTGGCATACGCAGAGGAGCAGGATGGAAAGAACAAGAAGAAGAAGAAGAAGGGGAAGACATGCTGTGGAATGTCACTCTGCTGCTTTCTCTTCCTTCTCCTCATCATCCTCATCCTCATTGCTGCTGCAATTGTAATCCCCTTGGAGCTTCTCGTCTTCAACAAGCACAAATCAACAAACAAATCATCGACTACTCCATCCGCGGCTTCAATATCTGCTTGTGAAGCAGCCCTCACATGTTCGAATGGTGGTACAAATTCCATCACATCCGGAGTATGCAGTTGCATATGCACAAATGGTTTTACTGGGACCACCTGCGCGATTGACAGCGCTGCAGGTTGCACGAGTGCAAATTTCACAGATGCTAGCAACGTTACCATTGGCGAAGCAATTCCCCGTCTGATCTCTGCCTCCCAGACAAACTTCTCTATTCCTCTAACCTCAAACGTTATTCTTTCTCGTTTCAATTCCGACAACATGACCTGTACTACCGAGAATGCCCTTGTCACCTTTGATGGTGAAGACGAAAGATCTGGCTCCTCTTCAGATACAGCGTCTTCCTCTGCAACATCAACCACCGCGGCCGCGAAGGCTAAAAGGTCCGATGATTTCTTTGTAACAAATTCTTTCTCTGGTGCGGCTCAAGCAACTAGCACCACTTCCGCAAGAGCTGTAGCAACCTCAAATGGAATCATCTACGAACCAAGCAGCACATCAGGTTCTGCTACATCTACTGCTTCAACTGCCAAAGCGTCGGCTAATTTTGCCGTTACTGAAGAAGTACTTGACTTCGCGCGTGTTGCAGTCCTTTATGTCCTTGAGAAAGAGTCAGTAGATGAGGCCGTCACTGCTCAGACTCAACTGCAATCATTCTTCACAGATGGAGGCACGAACTCCGACGCCCAAAACGTGACTATAGGGACAAGCTTCACCATCGATCTGGTCGGCCTGTCGATAGATTTGGGTAATGGAACTGTTGGTAGGACAGGCAAGACTGTCAGTAGACGTAGTAGGATTCTGAAATAATTGTGGGTTCGATATATATTATCCGGGCGGTTTGAATGTGCATTTTCTTCATTAGATGCTGTGGCTTGTATAGCGTTGTTTAGCATAGCATTGCGTGTTGGATCATTGGAGATTTAGTAATGATGATGTTGATTTCAATATCGCGACTTGGTTTTGAGTGTGAAGCGATATTGCTATTATGATTCGGATGATAAATCTGGAATGACTGTGCACTGAGAACGACTCGAATTCAACAGATGGTATTTGAATTATGAGCTTTCTACCGTCAGACAGAATAAAAGTCTAAAACTGGAAGCAATAATTCTTTCTACTTTTACGTATAAGGTGGTGACACTGAATTGACGAGGCTCTTTGGTGAGGCTGAGAGTTTGTGAAGCACGCTACGGTCGCCACCAATTGCACACGCGCATTATAGAGCTTCCGAGCTGCGTCAACATCATCGCCTGAAGCTACAGACAAACGATCATCCAAAGGACCATATCCTTCTCTACATCCCAACGCCAATCCGTGGAAACATCAAGAATTTTAATACCTGAATTTCGCGTTGGACACTTATTTCATTCATTTCTCACATCATTTACATCATGTCTGAGGGACAGGTCACACTCAAGCCTGAGAAGGACTTCTCGAAGGAGGTAGACAAGCAGCTTCCAGAGGCGGAGGAGCTGGCCAAGGTATGTTCATCGATGAAGTTACAAGATGGATACTGATGAGAAATTTAGAGTAACCTACAAGGAGCCATCGAGAAGCTCACGGCGCTCGAGAAGCAAACCAGACAAGTAAGATCATTGTGTACGTTCATGTTGATGTATTAACAATTATAGGCATCCGACCTTGCTTCCACCTCCCGAATCCTTGTTTCCATCGTCACATTATGCAAGAACGCCGGCGACTGGGGCTTGCTCAATGAGCAGGTTCTCTTACTCTCCAAGAAGCATGGCCAGCTCAAACAAGCCACTACGAAGATGGTCCAGGTTGTTATGAGCTTCCTCGACGAGACGCCAAATCTCGATACAAAACTCACAGTCATCGAAACTTTACGAACGGTTACCGAGGGCAAGATCTTCGTCGAAGTTGAGAGAGCTCGTGTCACAAAGGTACTTTCGGATATCAAGAAGCAGCAAGGCGATTTGAAGGCGGCGACGGATGTTCTGTGCGAGTTGCAAGTGGAGACTTTCGGTAGTATGGAGAGGAGAGAGAAGACGGAATTCATTCTCGACCAGGTGGCGTTGTGCATCGAGATCGAGGATTGGACCCAGGCCGGTATTTTGAGCAGAAAGATATCCACAAAGTACATTGCCAGACAACCAAAGAAGACGCCAGCACAGCTGGAAGCGGAGGAGAAGGCTAGACAAAAGAGACGGGATAAGGGCGAGGAAGTACCGGAGCCAAAGGAGGACGATGTCACAGATCTAAAGCTCAGATACTACGAGCAACAGATTTTGTTGGCGAAGCAGGATGATAAGTACTTGGATGCTTGCAAGCATTATCGACAGGTTCTGGATACCGAGGCTGTTGAAGAAGACCCAGAGAAGTTGCGAGCTGTAAGTTAGTTCCTACGTGGCTTGAGTTTTGCTAATGATTATAGACCTTACAAAGAGTCATCTATTATGTCATCCTCGCCCCACACGATAACGAACAACACGATCTCCTTCATCGCATCTACAAAGATACCCGCATCGCACAAGTTCCCCAAGAAGCGGAGCTCCTCAAACTCTTCACCATTCAAGAGCTCATGAGATGGCCTGAAGTGTCCAAGCTTTTCGGTCCACATCTTTGCAGTACAGACGTCTTCGATTCGAGTTTAGGTGCTGACAAGAAGGCATTCCAGCGCTGGGAAGATCTCCGTAAGCGTGTCATTGAGCACAATGTTCGTGTGGTGGCCAAGTACTACACTCGCATTCAGATGTCTCGTTTGACGCAGTTGTTGGATTTGACCGAGGATGAGACTGAGAAGTACATCTCTGAGCTTGTCACTGCCAAGACAGTATATGCGAAGATTGACCGCCCAGCGAGAATTGTCAATTTCGCGAAGAGCAGGGATGCTGATGATGTCTTGAATGAATGGAGTGGAAATATGAAGAGCTTGCTTGGTCTTTTGGAGAGAATTGATCATCTCATTACGAAGGAGGAAATGATGGCAAGTATCCAACCTACCAAGAAAGCTGTAAAGGCGTAGACTTGTACAATAGCTGTAACCCTTTAATGCATCTATGATTTCTGATTCAAACAACCGATGATGGCAGTGAAGCGTAGAACTATACAATAATTACAATGCTTCTGATGCATCTATGTTCTAAAATGGATATCTGTGTCTACGCTCTCTGCCTTTCTTCTATGCGGGTCTCTCAAAACGGCACATCCATGTCCTCTACGTTCTCCTCTACTTTCTTCTCTCCACAAACGTCTTTTACAAAACCTATCAAAACTCCTGCCATCTCTTTTCCGATAGGTACGAAATGGCCTCCCGGATGTCGAACTATAACACTCTTCTCATTCGCATCTGCCAATGCCACACTTCTGCTCTCTTCCACCAGTGTGTCTAAGGTACCTATGAAGTGTAACATATCCGTATTCATCTTTGGCTCGTAGAAAGCTCTGTACAACTCATGCGGCGCATAGAATCCACTGTAAATGACTGCAAACTTTAGTGGCGGATGAAACACCTCGCCATCAGACGTGAGGAACTCTTTGGGATATTCGATACCGCCCTTCTTCATGTGTTTCGCGAAAGCCTCCTTGCGTCCGGGTTCCAATAATGAGGTAACCATGCTCGCTGCCGCCGCACCCTGCGAGAACCCAAGCACAGCATCAACGCCCCCCTCAGCCTCAATCGTCTCTCGAATGGTCTGCAGCCCCAAATTTAAGCTCACATACTCCCCATTGCTCATATCCCTCTTCCACCAAGCCCAGTTGTCCGTCTCATCCGCCTCATAATCGCCCGCGTACCCCGGGATGTCCGCGGGTTGTAAGCGCAGCGGTCCAGTAGGGTATATCAGTTTGACGCCGCCGGGGTACGACGCCGAGATGGGCGACTTTGCCGGGGCCGCCGGGAAGTTCTTGATGAGCAGTTTCTCCAGCGCGCGTGTCTTCGCGTGGAATACGGCGCTGGACTGCGTGTAGCCGTGCAGCATGAGGATTTTGAGGACGCGCGGCGTTTCGCTCGTCATTTTCGCGGCTTGTATCTGGTTCAGTATAGATGAGGTTCGGGAGAGTGCTATGGATGGATTGCGCATTTCGTGTGTTGCGAGCTGTGACTCGACTATGCTACTGTGAGTCATCAATGAATTGTGCTTTCGTCGGCTGTTCCCGGGAACCGTTAGATTGACTTTGGAAATACTTTTGATAATTTAGACTTTGGATGACTGAGAAACTTAGATAATTGAGTGGTGATTGGTTATTGGTAATTTAGGGCTCAAGAAAATGCAGAGACCTTCATTGATTGGGAGGTTTTTGAAGATGGAAGACTCTCCGTGACTGAAAGGACTCTGATAACTTGGAAGACTTGAATAACTCAGACGACATAATGAACCTACACCGCATGACAACTCGAAAATTCCAAATAGTCCAGAGGAATCTATTCACTCGGAAGTCTCAAGAGACAGGCTCTAAGATTTCATAATGGTGATTTTTGCCACTAAGCCGATGGCGGCAGTTTTGCCTGTCTGCTATGGACTTCCCTTAGAATGGGAGACTAGTAGTTTGCAGTGAATCACAATCGCGTATATTCTTTCTCATTTGTTTTGACAGCGCCTCTTTGTTATTGCTAGTAGTGAATAACGAGATGGACCTCGAGAAGACTTAGATTTTCAACGCAGTGCCGCGGCTTAATATAACACATATGTACAAACCGATTTACTTCTGCACTTGAAATCTCATTCTCAGTCTTCATCAGAACAATAATCACATACCAAGGTAAATCATACGAAATATAATCTGCCTTAGCCCTTTTATTCTTTATCAGACCCAAACCATGTCAAGCCTCGCTAGTTACCTGAATTTCCTGATTTGAAGTGGAAACTGTCGTTGGCTCCTTTTTCACATCGTTTCTTTCTGTCTTGGTAAACTTGCCTAAACCACCCAGACTGGCACACATCATGACAATTCCCGTGTAGAGAATGACATTCTTCCATTTGCCACCGCCATAGCTGGAAGTCACGTTTCCATCTTCATCAAGCTGAGTAGCAACAATGAATCCCGAGGCAATAATAGCTGCACCCCGCAGAGCTGTCAGAATGCCAAAGATAAGAAGACTTTGCTCCTTGTCATCCTCGCTGCCAGCAATCGCATTCGCAAACCGGGGTCGAAGAACAGCGAAGCCTCCAGCTGTAGCTCCGTAAAGAAGAGCAAAAATGATGAGCGACCAGAGGTTGTGGGCGAAGGCCCAAATGAGAAGAACCTCAAGAGCAGCGCCCACTGTACCGACAACCATAGGGATGTAGAACGATGCCCTCCAATCACTACCAGATGATGATTAGCAGAACATTGAGGTAGGGAAATGGAACTCTTACGCAAACATTCCTTGAAGCGGTTGTCCAATGGCAGTAGCAACGTTCAGCATACTAAGTACGAGAGATCCCTGTGCAGAGGACATGTTGAAATCAAGAGCATATGATGGAAGATAAATGCTTGGAACATAGTGTGCAAGTCCTTGAATAACGGTGGCAATTGAAATGATCCAGAAAAGAGGTTTGCGCACGAATCTCCAATCACAGCTACTTGCCTTTGGGATTTCATAGGTGGTTGTTCGTGGTCGAATACAAATCGCACCGGCGCCAGTGGAAATAATAACGGCAATCGCCCATGCAATCATGGTGGCTCGAAACCCAAATTTATGAAGACAGGCTGTGAAGACTGGAGGTAGGATTGCACCGAACAGTCCACCCATACCGCAACTTTACAGACGTTATTACCTGAATCCGATTTGTTTCTTGTGCTACATACATGATACCATAAGCAAGACTCCTCTTCTTGTCAAACCATTCAGACATATAGTTTATTGTTGGCGCGAAGAGCATTCCTGCTCCGATCCCATACAGAGGGCCTAAGCAGATAATCAATTGAATAGGCTAGGTTTGTAGATTAGTATCCAAAGAGATGATGATATGGATCATATGTCTTACAGTCTTAGAGAACGCCCCTCCAAGTGCTGAGGCGAAGCAAATAAAACACCCCATCCATAGAGCTAATTTCCGCTGATGTGGAAAGTAGTTGAGGATATATAGGATAAATGGCATAGATATCTGTAGAAGACCCTGGAGAAGGTCGTAAGCTTAATTGTATCCCGAACTTCTACAGGTGGCCTTACGTTGGACATGACTCCTGCGACAGATATATATGCCACGCCTTCAAAAGGGCCATGGGTGAATAGATAGGCGCGGAAAACACCCCAGGAGTATGGAAAGCCTATAAAAAGCATCAGTAAGTACATGAAAATAACTGGCAAAGTCTAGCATATACTGACCCCAGGACACAATCTCAAAGACACATGCACCAAATAAAAACAACCAAGCTCCCGCGCCTCCGTCCTTTGGTGGTAAGGTTTCTTCCGCTGATGTGGCTTTCTCTTGGTCATTCAATGATTCTGGGCGAACAGACGGCACTATGTCTTCGTTGTTACTGACGAGTAGCAGATTTTCCAAAGGCGCAGCCATACTGTCAAGACAATAGCAAGGATAGTACCGGCAAACGTAGCCAACCTTTTGAAGGAACGAAGAGCAAAAGATGAAATCCTTTACACACTTCTACACCGAGGCTACCTGATCTTGTATCGACAGACAAGACTAAAAGCAGCAAAATGAGAAGGGGAAGAGAGCGAAGAACGAGGAACGAAGAAATAGAGAAAACACTTCGGTAAGTGCTTGAGTAAGTTAAAATGTTAAATAGAAGAATATTTTCAAGAAGCGTAGATTCCGCAATCAGTTCACCAGATTAGTTCTACTCGAAAATAGGTCCCTGTCAAGGCTCCCAAGTGCAAACCCAACCAAGCCTCCACCTCGAATCTTAGAACCTCAGAGATTCTGAGATTCTGAGATTCTGACAATGCGGGCTAATTACCATTATTCCACATATCTTTACAAAACTGGAGGCCGAACATTTTGAGAGAAACAATACTGCAGCGGAAGTTTGACTTCCAGACGAGCCTAATCTTCTGCGGATAACTTGCCGAAAAGATCTCAACCAGTGTCAGCTTGGCGTTGAAGAGTCGACATTGAGGGGCCTAATCCTGAAAGCCATCGAAAGCATGAAAACCGAAGTGGAATAAACGTATTCATTAGGTGATCTTTCCGCACATGACTTACCATTTAAGAGATCAATGATGTCCCAGTTGATCTCAGTCAGGCACCGTGTACTTAGTGCATGAATTGTATCTCTACATATCCGCTGCTAGCCTTCCTTTCGTGAATCCGGCTGACGGGCCTTTGTACCCGGCAGCTTGCTTTAATCCTGGGCGCATATACTTCCCTGAGTGGAAGACGTGTGCCGCCGCACTAGCGGCAGCTAGCTCACCGCACTCACCCGCCCCTAGTAGATATTTGTTGATGAGAAATGTAATGCATTGTGTTCCCCGGAGATGTACAAATTGTATATAGAGAGGAGTGAGATGAGTCACGGACTGTGGGGAAATAGGACTATCAATGGCAGAACTATATTCCATATTTATGTAGCGTGCAATAGGCTTTGAAACTCGTGGGCTCAGGCAAGCGCGTATGCTAGAGAAATGAAACCTTAATTTAAGTGCAGAAGTTATCGACACGTTCCGTCTATCAAAGAAAAGAGAAGCGCTCAAAGTGATGCAAATGATAGTACTGAGTCTGTGTGTACAGGACCTCCATTATTGTAAAGTGTACAAAGCGTCATTGAACTCACGAGGACATCAATTAAGATCTTACAGAAAAAAGTACGTTCGTTCATCTTCGGTCAAGAGATTGGAAACAAATCAACACAGGTTGTAAGACTGAGCTTCGCTGAAGGAGATAGCCATCCATTTTCATTAATCCATCAAGAAATCACTACAGTTACTTACCATTCAATGTTGGAGGAAGCCTTGCTCTCAGTCCATCGAAGATCAGCTGAATAGGATCGATTCTCTACCCTACCGTGTGCTTTGCTGCTGCTCTGTACTCAAATTATAAACAGTTTCTTCTCTTCCATACAAGACGATGTCAAGGGGCATAGTTGTCCGAGAGAGGAGACTTGCAAGCTTACCTCGATGGAATTGAGGTGAAATCCCAGGGTTTTTGCAGAAGTTAACCATATATAGTGTTAGAAAGAAGAAGGAAAAAGAAAAGGATTAACAGCCATTTCCTTAACAGGATATTCCAATTGTCTCAACATGTCAGATGATGAGATAGTTGGACAACCTTATGAAACATATCTTCTCATCTATGTCGCAATACGTAACTACTCCTGCACCAATGCTTAATCTGACTTCACGTCGCAAATCCCTAGTCATATTGTTGAACTCGGAATAAGATGCACTGGCATTGATCATTTGCATATCATGTTGATGTGATTTCGCTGCTACAACGTTACCTACTTCTCTGAAAAATTCGTCAGGATGATACCATAAATTTGCTTAATTCTAACAATCAACGAAAGGCGATGACAGCATATCTTGTATAGACAACAGATGTGGACCTACTCTCGCACAAAGCACTTACATTACCTTTAGGCGTTAGTAGCGCCAGTGACCGGGTGGATCGTAAATAAGGTACTAAATAACGGTATCCTATACACTTTCACTAATCGCGCGCGCCTATATGCGGCATGGGATCTAACGTATCGGGAATAAATTATGTACACTCTAATCCTGTGAGCTTCTGACATACCGTCAAAACTTAAATGGCGCATTCATTGTTGGATTCGGTCCATGGTTCAATCTCCATTCTGCAGTTCTCTTCGGCCATCGATGAACTTCTTCCGGCGAACATCCTCAAACCGCACGGTGATTGATCAAAAAGTGTGGATCTTACTCATCGGTAATTAAATGAATCAACAGGTCATGTTTATACTTGCCAAAGGTAGGACTACACTAGTAGGCGAGGGAACACACTACTGCGTACTTGGGGCTCAGTGATGAAAGCTTGGCATAACGACCTGCCGGATTAGGAAATTAATGCATCATAGCTGTACGAGATGACATAAAGTGAGAGGCACAGATATTGTGTACTGCTACGACTCATATTGTCTCCTCGCATAAGCGGCTTTGGTAGGCGTTAAGTCCCCGCACCGGTGCCATATCAATCAGTGTCCTACATAAAGTAGTCAAATAGAGTACGTATTTTCAGATGAGCTTCTCAGACCTTTGTTTTGTTCTCATTACTCGAGTTCAGTATCATTCATCTATTGAACATGAAGATTACTAGGGTGATCTCTCTACTGCTTAGTGCAACTGCTGTGGCTGCCGCTGCAGATTGGCACAAGCACACCGCGAAATACGCCAGAAAACCGCCATTGCAGGCACCGCGGGTAGATAAAGTCCATAAAAGATCCGCCTCACAGTATCGCTACCTGAATAACAAAACCGAAAGTGAGCAACATTGTTACCAAGCAGACCTGTGCAACAAACTAATAATCGACAGCGTTTGCCGTGAATGGCACGGCCTTACCAGAAGTCGACTTCGACGTTGGAGAATCATATGCCGGGACGCTGCCAATCAGCTCCAACGCCAACGACAGCAATGTTCTATGGTTCTGGTTTTTTCCGACGGAGAACCCTGACGGATTGAAGGATATCACTATATGGCTCAATGGTGGACCGGGATGTAGCTCTCTGGATGGTCTCTTCCAAGAAAATGGACCTTTCCTTTGGCAGTCAGGAACTTATGCGCCTTTCGCAAATCCATACTCCTGGACGAACCTCACAAATACAATATGGATTGATCAACCCATTGGTACCGGATTTTCTAAAGGTACTAAAGAAGTCAACAGCGAAGCTGACGTAGCGTCTCAATTTATGGGCTTCTGGAAGAACTTTGTTGATACCTTCTCCCTACAAGGTTACAATGTCTACATCACCGGTGAGAGTTATGCAGGAATGTACGTTCCGTACATTGCGGGTGGAATGTTGGACGCGAACGACACAGAGTATTTCAACGTTAAGGGTATCCAGGTAAATGACGGCTCTATCGGCAGTTGGGAATCTACTTCTCAAGGTAAGACATGTGCTTATAAGACAAGATATTATGCTTACGATATAAGCTCCTGCGTTGGCTGCTGCCCGTTATTTCAACAACATCCTCAACCTAAATGAGAGTTTTATGGCTGAGATGGATGCCCGGAATGTCGCTTGTGGCTACGAAGATTTCCTCAACACTTATGCAACAACTTTCCCACCTACAGGCCCGATTCCTGCCGCCCCGGAAGCTGTGGAAGGCTGCGACATGTACGACAACCTCTACAACGCCGCTTACTATGTCAATCCTTGCTTCAACATTTACCACCTGACGGATTATTGCCCTTTCCTTTGGGATGAGCTTGGCTTCCCCTCTCTTGGTGGAGGCCCAAGAAATTATTTCAACCGCTCCGACGTCCAAGCAGCCATTCATGCACCACCCACTGATTATTTTATCTGCAATTCACCATCTAATCTCTTTCCCCATGGTGATAATTCCGTAGTTTCTTCTCTTGGTCCGCTTCCCTCTGTAATCGAGCGTACCAACAACACCATCATTGGCCATGGCCTCCTAGACTTCCTGATATTCGCCAACGGCTCCCTAATTACCATTCAAAATATGACATGGAATGGCGCCCAAGGATTCCAAACCGCTCCACCCACTGAGAAGAACTTTTTTGTCCCATATCATGAGAGTATTGACGATATTTTGGATATCGTCAATGATGCATACCCGGATACACCACCCCAATACGATACCGCTGGAGGCGGATTCCAGGGAATTACGCATACGGAACGAGGACTGACATTCGTCACTGTCAATCTTGCTGGTCACGAGATCCCGCAGTATACTCCGGGTGCTGCGTACAGGCAGTTGGAGTTCTTGCTGGGAAGAATTGAGAGTTTGGAGCAGTTTGGCGATTATACTACCCAGACGGGAAATTTCACTGGGAACTCGACGTTGTATAGGAGGACTTAATCTCTGGAGAAGTTTACGTCTTGTGCAAGGCTATTATTGAATAGGGCCAGCGAGTTCTAGTAATGAGATACAAAAGTGGTTTTGTTGCGTTTCCGTTGGAGAATGTTCTCAGTTAGACCCTGTAGATTGGTGCCTGTACATTCCCAATTGTAAGGTACTTCATCACAAGCCCAGATATCGTTTTGAATGTCGCATCGTAGGATCACGAATCTCTAGGCCTACACACTTTCTATAATTTAAACACAAGTACAGAACACAAAGCCTTCTATTTGAGAATGACTACAACGATCTCTATCACCTCGCCAGTATAGGTTGTAGAACAGGAGAATCGCCCATTTCTTCCCAATCTGTGATTATATGTGACTTACCCATACTGCAAAAAGTAGGTAATGTTGGTAGCAGCTGTAACAGTCATAGTCATTATGGCTACTGACAGCTAAAACAACAATGATGAAGATTGCAACAGCAATATTAATTTTGCAGCTGTTGATTAACGTTAAAACTAAAGCACAATTTAAGCGTCAATACAGGCCCCATTACGATTGTTGAATCTACCTTCCTATTTCCGAATGAGTAGTATTGCTAATGCGATTGAATATGCGAGGTGATACTAGTAGCTTGTCGATACCCAGGTTCAGTACCAAATATCAAGGCATGCGTTCGGGATTTGTACAAACAGCAAGCACATAAGCACATACCACAAGTAGAGGTATTTTGAGTATGCACTTAGTCGAGACTAGGCGCCCGAGATCTTCGGGTGGCGCCGAGCGCAAGCCAAGCGCATACCAGGCACCTACTTCAATCGTCAAGGCACCAAGGCTCAAATACTGCCGCGTTAAACTCTTCACCGCCCATGCAACGACTGTCACTATCACACCTAGGACATCACATTCATCAACTTCTATCCATCCCTTTGTTGACTTCATTCTGTCTTCACTCCCATTTAGCTTTCGATTGTTCTCTCCTCTTCCGCAGGGTTGAGGTGCGGCGTAGCGTAAGGCAGACTCTCCGCTGCTGTGTAGGCGGATCGAACGTCTCTTCTACTGGGCGGACCGAGCATCTACTTCATACTGAAGTCGAGTGGCGTCTCCTGTAGTGAGCGGACGGGGCGTCCCCTCACATCTTCTGGTGTAGTGTAAGCCAGACTCTCCGCTGTTGCGTAGGCGGATCGAACGTCTCTGCTCGGCGCACCGTATCGAGTAAGTAGACGGGGCATCTCCTCGTGTCTCCCGGTATAGTGAACGCATTACTCTCCGCTGCTGTGTAGGCGGATCAAACGTCTCTCCTACTGGGCGGACCGAGCATCTGCTTCATACTGAAGTCGAGTGGCGTCTCCCGTAGTGAGTGGATGGGCATTTCCTCACATCTCCTGGTGCTTCGTTTGCAGTACAGTGTATGCCAGACATAACGTTTCGACTACCAACCTAACGATCAGATCATGGAGTTGAAGATGCTCTCGAGGCACAAAGTTTGGGTTGGTTGACATCCTGCACGACTTTGCGCAAGTGGTTTCATCTTCAAGTCTCTGCAATCTCTTGGTGTTATATTGTTTAATTTTATCTCTAGGTATTCCACTTTTTGTGAACCAAACGACGCTGTCATGTCCTCATTAAGGCCGACATCCAATTGCGTGAGCAAGCGCACACTTATTGAGTGGAAGGAGATTGGAATCAGGTAGTGTTTGCTACCTCGGGACCAAAGAAGATGACCTTCGAATGACAATACGTCTTGATACGCAGTCAAGTGCTGAGTTGCTCCTTTGGTTCGAGCAATCCATCAGAGTCAAGCGAGATCGTTATTCAAAAAAACCTCGTCAGAAGTCTTTGTTCTTCGTCATCCAGGCAGATGTGTTTGATCACGGTAGCGAAGAGCCGTGTCTCTCTGTGCAACCTCCAGACAGCTTTGAGTGTCCACAGTCCACCAAGCTTGCTCTAGCTAGTGCCGATCTTGGCCCTGAAAACACGATCTCCCGCCTACATTTCAGACTGCGTAGTACCGGCGATATGTATATGCCCAACACTGACTCGCCACTCATTCCCGTATCGGAAGCAGCCGCAGATGCGCTTGTCAATCTAAAATCGCTCTCCCAAACCAAAGATTTCTATGTATATTTTGCACACGAAGGAGAAGAATCTCTATGTATGAAGGAGCATGACAAACTACACTGTGAATCAGCACTTGCGACTTTGTGCAGTCAAGTCAGTGCGGGAAGAATGAAGAATCATACACTTGATTTCACCACCTGTACTAACTACAAGGATGGCATGGCGTGCAATGCTTGGGACAACTTTGATTTACATCGAAGCCTGAACATCAGTGCCGGAAGCGCTTCCTCTACCTGTGTCGACAATTTACTTCCAGCTGCCTGTTTAGACCTACATCCCTCAAAGAAGCAGTCACATAGTACTCTCCCGGATATAGCGGAGTCCTTACATTTTCCACCACCTCAATATAATGATGAGAATATTGAGACGGAAGATGAGGATAATCCTAACTATGACCATGCTGCGCCTGCTTACGAACCTGATTCAATAAGGAAGCGCAGAGCTAGTGTTATTTCAGAAGATACCTCTGGTAAGCAATTCAGCCCTGCTTTCAAACTCGAAACTAATTTCTGAAGCCAATACCCATATTCACAACGGCTCTAAGCGAGTTCATTTCGAAGTGCCTACGGATGAAGGACCAACGCCAAGCACACGACACAAAAGTCATACTGGGTTGACCCGCTCGTCTAATGAGCGTCGCAAGAGTGCTAGCTCTGCTAGACAATCAGCCAATCTTCGCACTCAGCTATATGACCATATCTTATGGCTAGATAAGATCGACTCGAATTTGTTAAAAGATTACGATACGGAGTTGTGGGATCTTGCTGGAGCAGTTACAAAGGGAGATGCGGATCAATTTCGGAGAATAAAGGCCGCCTGTATGACTGAAGTATTATGTAGCTTTAAAAGAATATAAGATCATCTTAAACTACCTCCTTGTGATGCTTCTTGGGTGAAAGCTTGTATCAAGTGCGATCCTGGAGTATACAGAGTCGATGCAACTACGCACACACATACCCGGTACCAGAATGGGCAACATAGAGTCAGTTCGATTGCGCCGTCATAGCATTCAAATTTCATTGCAATCAAAAACATGTGCACATCTCGCCGTCCCCGATCAATCATCTATGTGGTACACATTCCGACTCTTCTATACTTAGTGTTTGAGGATATCATCAGTATCATATTCATCAAGTATAGTCACAAGACGAGAAACGATTGCGCTTTTGGTTGGGGTGCCCATAACTTAATATCCGCGATTCTCAAGTCTTCGTCCTCAGCTAAAGGTAACCCTGCTCCCAACCCTGGTCGTCTTAGACCCGGACGAATATTTCTATACGAAGTTCAAACACGTGATATTATGGCCCAGCCACCCCAATTTAAGTTCTAGCATTTGATAAGACTAGTATGCTCATGACACTCTCCTAAAACTCAATCATTTTCAGGTTCAAGGCACGTACAAGTTTGTACGAGAGTTACAATGGACTATGATACTGTAGACTTTGCAACCAGGCTCTCTCAGGCAACCGCGTTAAATGATCGAGAGATCTTGGGTGCCATTGGTTTAGTAGTGGACAGGAATGGTGATTTTGGTTCTCTAGATTGGTCTTGTTTCTAGCTCACATCTCATAGGAACCATCCTTTACCATAATGCATCAGGCTATCAGTCGCTAGCTCCTGATGCTTTGCCTATCGATCACAACAGTACCTTTGTTATGGCATCAGCAGGAAAGTTCATCACTCATATCGCTGCTCTCCAATGTGTTGAACGGGGTCTAGTTACCCTGGACGAGCCAATATACACGCATATCCCCGAACTAGAAAACCTCGATGTATTATCGAGGAATGAAGGTTCAGATGCTTCTACCCAACCATTTCTACTCCGGCCTCGAACCAATAATATCACTCTCCGCCACCTCCTTTCACATTCAAGTGGGATTGATAATGAGTCAAATCCTATGGTGAGAGAATGGCGAAAATGTACAGGCCAAGATCCAAAAGAGGACTTTCATCCTATCGTAGATCGAGAATCCAACAATTACGCCCTGACTGCAGTCTGTTCTACGCCACTTCTCTTCGAGCCGGGAGAAGGATGGATGTATGGCGCAAGCATTGGATGGACTGCTCTTCTCGTAGTGAGACTTGCGAAACAACGACTTGAGCCGTATACACAGGAGAATATCTTCAAACCACTCGGCATGACATCTTCGACATATTACCCTCAAGAGCATCCAGAGATCCTTTCAAGGCTGTTGAAGATGGTTAGACGAGATGGTGATCGTTTATTGCCAGTGAACTATCCGGTCAGAGACCTTGTTTCAAGTGTTCCGGATATGGCTATTCTATTTACCGACTTGATATCCACCGAATCCAAGATATTGAAGAAGGAACATATAGATCTTCTATTCCTGCCGCAATTCGCCCCCTCCAGCGCCGCTCGTGCATTCATCCGTCACGACACTGAGAATTATGCTGCTCCGGCTGGTATTCCGAGTCATATGACAGAGGCACCTGTGAATCATAGTTTAGCTGCGCTGGTGGTAGAGGGGGAGTTACCGCTCTCACATATGCCCGCGGGAACAGTGACTTGGAATGGCATGCCAAATCTCATATGGGCGATGCATAAGGAGAAAGGATTGGGGATGATCTTCGCAACGCAACTCCTACCTGTAGACGATGAGAAGACCGTAGATCTCGCGATGACCTTCATGAGGGAGATGTGGGACAGATTTGGTTAGCTTGGGGAGGTGATATTGGTGATTCGCGCAGAATCATGATTTTTGATAAAAAAATCAGGGAATGCCACCAAAGTGATTCGTTCAACTTCATACATTCATATATTCGTGGACTTTAGTTCAATTTAGACACCAAAATACCTTTTTGCCTTTTGAAACCCCTATCAAATTGTGAGTACTGATCCAGCGGGTAACGGTAGCAGGAGCACTGTAATCCTGTAGGTCTGAGTCTTCTTGGGTTCTTGGAGAATGCGTCAAACTGGCGAATTGCATTTTTCCCAAAGGACGACTTTGTTACGTGTCAAGTCTGTGAAACTTTCCAAATACAAGTGGTATATGCAAATATAGTCTATAACATCTAAAACATTCCTATACGCAAGTTGTGACACGCAGGTCAGGTGAAATGTAATTTCATATAGGCCTTGGTGGTCTAGCAACAAGTAAATCGCCAGTACCCCGTAAGAGAAAGTCGCCATCTCCCCATGGAATGACAGTGGTTGTACCTTTTATTAGGGATTCTGAGTCATTACTGTGCGTAATGATCTGCATGTTACCTTTAAGGACAACAAGTATTGCAAATCCACGCCGACAATCGATCTCCCCGTCGACTTGATGACGTTCAATCTCAAAGTACTCATTGGATTCTGCTACAACCACACTTCCGAATGTGTTCTGGTTGGACACAAGTTTCAAGACCTGCCCTCTAGACCTTTCTTCCAATTCCACGGCCGTCAAAGCTCTTTGGAAGCCAATACCAAGATGACCATACAATGATCCATCAATCTCAAAATCACGCCATTCCAGCAATATAGAAAGATCTTCCGGCTCTTGTACTTCAACCAGCAGTATGCTTTCACCAATTGCATGTAGAAGACCTGGGGGAACATAGACGGTTTGATGTGGTTCTACAGGAATCCTGTGCATCATTCCCAGGAGTGCATCAATATCTTGTGCTTCGACTAACTTTAGCATTTCAGACGCTGAGATGGACTCGCGCAATCCGAGGAAGACCTCGCCCGGAGTTAAGATGTACCATGCCTCTGCTTTGCCATGCGAGAAGCCGATATTTGCTTTGGCCCAGTCCGCATGAGGATGAGCGTGTACAGGCAATCGCTGGCCAGCATCAAGCAATTTGACCAATAGCTTTGTGTCAACGCCATAGGCCTTTAGATGATCAGGTCCAAGCCATGCTTGAGGGTCCTTCTTGATCTCATCTATCAAAAAAGAGCCATTCGGAAGTCTAGAGAGCCCGAGACTGCTGTGTCCACTGCAGCATGTTGTTGATGCTACCCAATCTTCCGGCTGTCGTGACCCCGAGGTTGCCTCTGAACGAAATTCGGAAATCTGTTTACCGCCTTTGTAGAAGCGATCTGGCAGCTGGTTGGAGGGCAAAACAATTGGAGGCATCTCGACAGCGGAATGTCTTAGTGTGAGCAGGCGAAGAATTTCACTCAATCGGGCTATGAAAACCGACAACAGATCTAATTTATCTTAGGCGACGAAGGAAAAAACAGCAGTGAACTGCTCTATCGCTTGTGAGTATGTTTAGATGGATTTCTAATCTTATAGACTTGGGTACAGCGCAGTGACATCGTATGTAATACTCGGAGAGATCAAATGGGGGATTCTGTACGTTACTAACGCGGGGTACAGTCATGCGGATATTGTATGAGGAATGTGCACGCGAGTCGCAGGGCGAAATCACTCTACAATAATGCCGTGATTATCAAGATGGAGAGAGAATGACTCACAACACTGTAAGCTACGACTCATATGTCTTCGATTATAAGAGATTCCTCTCATATTGCTTAGGCGACGACTAAGGATTTCTAAGATGTGCAGCCCTTTTTTGCCATCAATTTCGCTATCTTCCAAGCTACTATATAAAAATCAGTTGTGATGACTGCATTGCTCACGATTGTATGATATTGATATGTTAAATCCAAACACAGAGCAATAGAATTGAAGAGAAAGGCTCTGTTGTAATGTGTAAATGTAAAGTGCAAATAGAAAATCCCGCGGTTCACATCATAGCCCACACATGATCATATAGTACGTAACACGCAATTCCACCCTATATCATATCCATGTTCAAGAGCTTTTTATTTACTCACAATAGTCGTAACTTTTGCAATAGTTCCTGAACCTGAAGATCTATTCGCCAATCTATCATCGATGATATGCTCGATTGCCAGGAAAAGCCCTTAGACCAAGTGCACCCCCTTATCCCATCCACTTAATGCACCTCCACCAGCATCCCATCCCTCGCCACGCTCCCACTTCCCTACACAATCGACCTCCTCCCTCCCAAGTTTCAACCCGTTGTACAGATGCGGGAACAGTCCCTCCCCGTCTCTGCTGCTATCATCATTTCCATCTGAACTTTGCGGTCCTCCAGGACTTTCCCACCGTATCTCCGCTGCAACGCGCGCGTACGGGATGCGCAAAATGTATACCTCACGCACGTCACTGAAGAACGCACGCAGCGTACCGAGCACCTGTGGAGCTGTCGACAGATGTACAAAGCCGTCTCCTGAGTCAAGAGGCGACACAGGCAATGCAGTGGGCAGAGGAGAGGGTGGGGCAGGAGGTGGGAGAATTTTGTAGATGTATGTGGGGGATTTGAATGACATTTTGTGTTGAGTTGTGTAAGGCGGAGATGGAGCTTGGACAGAGTTAGGATTTGAATGTCGTTGCAATGGTGGTGGGGCTCGGCGATTAGCGGGGATTCGGAAAATTAATGCACTGGTGACCCCACTATATCAATGTTCTATAGCCCGATCGCTCACACAAAAGAAAAATCTCGTGGCAGACTTCACTGCATATATTGATTTTGGTACTCTGATTATGTAGCTCTTAAGCTCTAACACTTCGTATATATTTAATAGCATTCATGAACATGTAGTCACCCCGAAAAGGACGTATCGATTGAGATATGAAGCTTATTAATAAAAAATAGTTGTTAGTCAATCCCGCAAACCCAAAACGCTGATCACTACAAATCTTGTTGTCAGCCTCCGAGGTTGGTGTTAGAATCACAAAATCTTTGGATTTGACAGATGCTAGTCTTCAAGTGATTATGGGATGTGAAGAGTGGTAGTAACTATCATCGAGGAGAAAGAAATGGGGTTTGGGGATTTCATTTTCTAGTGATCGGCGCATCTTGAGATAGCTACTTATCATCTGGCACCATCATTGTACAGTGTTATTAGTTGGAACTCGCTACTACACAAAGCTGAAAAGGAGCATGGTAATATCGTGAAAGATATACATAACCATTTCTAGTTACATTTCATTTTACCAGATTAAGAATGTAATGTTCTTAATCATTAAGACTTGATAGATAAGAGGAAAACTAGTTACGAGCTGAAATTTGCTTAGGTGATAACCCGTTCTATCCAGCAACGAATTGGTTATCGAATAGCTTTGCAAAGCGATCCATTCTTAGAAGATAGAACAACTCCGATTGGTCAGAGTCGACTGGAGAATTGAGGGTACTGTATTGTAATCCTCATCTGATATCGATATGGCTTGTACTGAGCCATAGCAAGTAGGCGCACCAATGCGTATTTATGTATCATGTCGCTCTGATCACATTGAGTATCGGAATTTGTTGGATACCGTATCAAGATTCTCGTTAATCTTCATATAAGCAAAGACCATCACAGACACTTTGCTTTTGAACCAATAGAGTAGGTAAAACACTTTGAAAAACCCGAGATTCTCTCTGATTATCTACCTATTGTATTAACCACGAAACTTCAGGCCGCCTCATAGTTGCGAATGACTGCCTCGACGTTGCTTCCAGCGGGATCAAGCGCGAACGCGGCATAGTAGCCAGGTCCGTAATTAGCCATGAACGAGGTCTGCGTTAGAATAAGTGCAGCAAATGTCGGATCGAGTCTCGAAATAGAAAAGAAAGAATGGTTGCAGACCTTGGACCTGGAGGACCATTGCAAGTACCTCCAGCCTTTACGGCAGCAGCATGGAACGCATCAACGGCTTCTTTGTCTACGATTTCGTCAGTATACGAAACTTTTGCCAAAAAGCCGGGGGAGAGGGAGATGGATAGCTTTCCTTACCCTTCGCCCGAAAAGCTGTGTGCACGCCCTTATGCACACCTTCCTCTGAGCCACCAATCCAAAAGTCCACCGACGACTTGTCCGGACCAAGTCCCGCTGCTCTCTGACCAATTTTCAAATTGCAGTGTGTAGCCCAGGGGAGACAGCGCGGCGAGGTAGAAGGCCTTGGTTTTCTCGAATTCACTGGTGAGAACGACGACGCCAGTATGGTCGATCATGATGGTTTTGGGTTGGGGTCGATTTTGATAGTACTTGGAATGACCGGCTATAAAAAGATTTCATCAACCTATTATGATGCTTGGAAAGAAGTGACGGGAAAAGAAGTCGATAAGATTGAAACTTGTTACGAATGGCTATATATTGGGGCGTTCCTTAAGGTTAAATACCTTAATTTCACCTCAACCGAAGATCCGAGTTGGGGCTCAGAAAGTTCCGTAATCGTGACTCAAAAAGGTGACCTTTGATGTATCTTGGGGATCGTACGGAGACTTTCCGAAAGGTACATTGGTTGTAAGCTCAAGCCATTTTATCTTGAAATATTTAAACCGTTTACGAATCCCTGATTTCCATAATCATATAAAAATTAAAACTGGGAGATATATTAGCTGTACATGGGATATGCCCGAGTTCATTTCTCGCGAGAAGGAAATTGTTGGAGGGTGATAAGTTGAAAATGAGAATGGTTTGGTGAATAAGTAGAATTTGGATTAAGATTTCGTGGTCAGAAATCTAAACTCTGCGATTCAATTACATGTTCTTCGTATACTCATTGATCGTTGCTAATACGAAGTGCTTACCGACTGTGAGTTATGAGAATGGCGCAGCGTGTAATGAACTGGGTAAGTGCAGTCCAGAAGTTCAAGTGGAACCAACTCCGTCCTTTAGAAGCAGTCACTAGCATAATAGTCAGCGTCCCATTTGTTGAAGGCATAACTCGCTCGCCCAAACGTTTCTCAAAATTTCACTAACCATTAAGGTAATCCAATTGACTATGGGAGAAAAATGGGCTGTACCTATAGTCAGGATCAATATATTTAAAGGATTAGTGGATATAATGGCCATTGGTTGGCATGCAGGGTTATAACTAGAGGGGTATTGGTCAGGAACTCTGCGAACACTCGCCAATGTATGCTACCTAATAAGGCATTACATACTGTGACCCTTACTGCGGGAACACCACAGTTTTCCACAGTTACTGGGCCATCTTACGGTATAATGAAGCGACATTGAAGTGTAGACGCTATTTTTATACCTAGTTTTCGAGAATACATCTAGAAGCTTTCGACTCATCTCTCAATTCCCCCTGTATACTTCATTTTCACTCTTGTTTTAGACCAGAACATCAGCACATGTCCAGTCGACAGGATTCATCATCAACTGAATCTAGGCAGCAACCAAGCGTGATTGTATTCAAGTACTTGCAGAGGGTGTCATCTCAGCGAAGGAACCAGACGAAATCTATAACGAAACCCTTGGAACCCACCAGGAGACCTTATTCGATGATGGATGGTAGGTTTATTCCGACCACCTTTTATTATGTTGCGCACTAACATCTTCTAGCTGTTAACCTGGACTCAGTTGCTTCTATTGAAGAAACCTATGCCAAGAAGTGAATCCTACCTCAAGCTTTGACTGTAGATAGGCTGGAAAATAATTTTTTCAGTCAAGGGAAGCTGGGACATATAACTCCTAAAAGTGGAGGGCTGCTGCCAGCAACTGAAGGTACGGAAAAGCCATCATTTGAGCCAAGAATATTCGTCCTTGAGAACGGACTGTCTCTTCCATTGGGACCCAAAGTTCCGACCAGCTTATTTCTGCTGGTCGCATTCTTAAGGTTTCCCCTGATGGAGAAGCTGTCCATGCAATCGTCGAGAAGCAAGGTCTTTTTATACCTGATGGTCTGGATTACTTGAATTCCGATTATTGGGTTTACTGGACTTTGATGCGCGTACTATTTGTCAATGATGGAAGTATTATGTCTTACAAGTTGGATGGCAGTGACATCAGAACGATACTGGACAAAGGCAAGATGCATACTCGGAAACAGATGATCATCGACCAAATGAACAACAAAATCTATGCCTCTAACCGGGAGGGTCTCCAAGTCATGCGGCGCAATTTGGATGGATCGGACCTCGAAAAGCATGTTCAGACGGGAGAATGGAAGAATGCTGCAACGCAGAAAGACATGACAAATTGGCGTGTGGAGTCGAAATATCGAACAGATATAAGGAGTTCTACTAGACTGAGAAAAGCCCTTCGGAAGCCGGGATGAGGCGGATTTTCAACGCGAAAATCCCATCCAGTGGATCAGGTCCAATATCACAGTCTGAGATTCAACTTTTGCTCAAGGACCTCCTTGAACCTATCGACTTGGAGTTTCATGAGCAGAGAGGAGTACTCTTCTAGACCGACAGAGCACGATTACCTCTTGGGAACACTTTGCATCAAGTAGCATTGGACGACATTGGTAATCCGACCACGGACAAATGCACGGTGGTCAGCCAAAACTTTGACGAGGCCGTTGGAACGAGACTTCATCATGACATTAACACCATATATATGACCGACCTGAGTGGTACAATCTCCTGGATTGATCTAAAACCAGGCACTAAAACTGCTGTCCATCAAAATAAGAGCTGTTCCTTTTCAGGCGTAGTCGTTTCATAGAAGGATTGTTCGATCAATATTCTTTTTAATCCAGATCACTTAAATTGGTAAGTCGAATTGAACATGGGGCTGTTCGAAACTTTGTTTGCGCACCGCTTTTGGCTAGTGGCAATATCGTTAGCCTATAACAGTCCTAAATCCTTTAAAATTTCTTAGAAACCTCGAAATAATGGCATCTTTAATGAAAAATCATCAGAGAAGAAGCTGTTCTCACGTCTTAATCTTAGTGCTTGATCAGGATTTGCTCGTAGTCTTTTGTGAGCTTGATTTGAAATAGTTTCATTTCGTAAGTCTTCACACATACACACACCCATGAGTCCAACTATGCTGCCCGACAGGATTTGCGAATGCATCTATTCAAACCCTAAGTTGCTTGATCATATCTGAACTATAGGAGCTGACGGGTAGCTGCACAGGCACCTATTCCTGCCTGTCAACCTGAGGTACTATTACCTCCGGTGTCTGGCTCGTTGTACACTTTCTCCAGACAGTATGACTAGCCCTAGTGCCCTCAGTTTCAATGCCTCCGTGTATTTCATAGGCTTATAGAGTCTACTTGATCTCTTACTGACAGTTAGCAAATATGAAACGATTCTGTTCAATTGGCTAGCTGAGCTGTCTATTGAAGAGTACAGTGACTGATCCTTGAAGACGACTACACGCTCAAAATACTCGGCCATTGTCCAGATGGTCCGGCTTATGGTTGTACAGAATGTCTACCCAAAAGCGTTTGCCATAGTATTTAAATTGCGCGATATTTTCCTCCCCAAGGTGAATTCTCATCAATATTTATTGCGGTTGCAATCTGAAAACGATGACTATCTCTACCCTTCTTAGAGCCATACTCCAGGCTGGTATCATTAACGGCATTACAACTTCACTAGCCGGAAACCTCACAAATGATCTCCAACCGCTCCTTTCTCCGGCTGCGGAGATCTATTTTCCTGGATCGGTGGGCTTCACCAATGCCACTACGAGATGGAGCGCCGGTATCAAGCCAGGCCTTGATGTGATTGTGAAAGTCGCATCTGAAGAAGATGTGCAGGCAACTGTAAACCATTTTTTGCATCCATCTACTCTCTCATCTTTCATTTTGAGTTCCAAGTTCGAAGCGAACAGTTCAGTTACTAACAACTTCATACCAGATCCGATACGCCAACTCTCACTCGATCCCCTTCCTCGCCATCGGCGGCGGCCACGGTACCTCCAGCTTTCTCTCCAATATAACAAGCGGCATCGGGATCTATCTCCGTGGTCTCTCTGGCATCTCTCTATCTCATACTAACACTTCCCAAGCCCTCATCCTCGGCGGCACTTTGTCGGGCGAAGTGGCTTCCGGGCTCTGGGACCTCGGGAAGCAAACTGTCACTGGCGCGTGCGACTGCACTGGATTTACGTCGCCGATGCTAGGCGGCGGTCATGGATATCTACAAGGCCGGTATGGACTCATGTCCGACAATCTTGTGTCTGCACGCCTGGTATTGGCGAATGGGAAGGCAATCACGGTTGATGAGACGCATCATCCGAATCTTTTCTGGGGCCTGAGGGGCGCAGGCCATAATTTTGGGATCGTCACATCGATGTATTACCAGGTTTACGATCGGACGCCTGACATTGATGGTTTTATGACTGCGACTTTCACGTTTAAGCAGGATAAATTGGAGGATATATTCGCAATTGCGAATGAATGGCTACTGGCGTCAAACCGACCAGTTCAACTCACGCATTATGGCACAATCGCCATCGATCCAGCCATCGACCCAAAGCCTATAATCGTGTTCCTCATTTTATGGCAGGGTGCTGATAGCATTCCTCCCGAATATACCAACCCGCTTAATGCACTGAAGCCGGTTAGTGTCGTGGAAGCATACTTCGACCTTCTCGGCGTCAACAACAACACAGGCGCATCCTACTATGGGCCTGCATGTTTAGATGGAATGGGGCGGCAACTCTCCCCCGTCGACCTGAAATCTTGGGACCTCACCAACTTACGTACAGTCATCAACATATTCTCCACCTTCCCTGATTTCCTTAGCAACTCTGTAATGCTACTCGAAGGGTACGCCACCAATCGCGTGCTCGAGATCCCCGCGTTTAGCACCGCGTACGCATTACGCTCGAACCAGCTGCTCGCATCCCCAGTTTTGTCATATCCCGCTAGTAATACGACAATAGATGAATATGTGTCAAGGATTGGGAGGCAAATAAGAGCTGCAATGCTGAATGGAACAGGGCAAGAGTTGGGTGCGTATGTGAATTATGCGCGTGGTGATGAGAGCCAGGAGGCCGTTTTTGGGTATGAGCCGTGGCGTTTGCAGAAGCTTCGGAAATTGAAGAAGAGATATGATCCATTTGGGAAGTTTGACTTTTTTGAACCGATTAAGATGTAAGTTTTGTGCCTATCGAGAAGGTGTATCACTTCACTGTCTTGAGTAGCTTGTAGCTCACACTACCTTGGTCAGCCTTTAAGATTCTTGCCGCTACACGAATATTTCGCAAGGCCCAGTGGTCGTCACATGCTCTATGGGAGATTCTTCTATGATCAAGGCTGAATGGCTTCTGATGCTTGGCAGAGCTGATACTGCCCTTGTCTGCTAGGGCAAATCTCTAGCCGAGATATTTTGATATTGAGCTTACTTATAGATATCTTAACAGCCGTCTAGCATGCTGTAGAATGAGAGCTGATAGGGCCATAAACAACATCATTTTCCTACTCAAGCCCACTCAAAAGACTCATTACAAAACTGGACTCTCAGAAATCATGATGTACAATATCTCGTGTTATACAGCTTATGCTAGGACAGGCATTTCGTAGGAATAGCGTCACATATTTTAGCATAATGACTAAGCTTTATATGAACTACTCATTGTATGGCAACCGTATGACTGTACTTACATTTTGTATGCGGCTTGGAGCGATCTTCCTGCATGTCAGACTCACCCTCTCGATTATACTACTACATCGCAAATTACCGTTGATAAGGTAGCGGACAACGTCGGTTGCGGTGGCACACGAGATCTATGTGACGCTCCCAGCGATCATTGTAGATGTGCTTACTTACCCATTTAACCTCACATGGTAGCTCATAAGACCCATGGTCTTGCATAGCTTAGGAATAAATCAAATCAAATAACCTCACATATCATGCTAAGCGATGAGAATATCGCTTTGTGAGTCCCAGCGCTGTCAATCAAACCCCTCTAACTTTTAAACCGAACCTTTTATTTGTCCTATTGATCGACCACCTGCGCGTCAGCGGCTCATCCAAATTCCTAAATAATAAGCCTCAATCCAAGGATAAGCTTATCTATAGACTAGATAAGGTTCTGAGACTATCTGCCGAATGCAATGGGTGCAGGGCGCTGCACGTTAAAGTCGGAGAATGAATTTGCTAAATAATAATACTACAATCTGGCCCAAGCACCGTATACGACTGGAAAATGCGGACGGGGCATTGGACGACTCACGGCGCCTTGGACAACAATCATCTCTCAGCATATAGCACTGTCACTTCAACACAGCGGTAAGGATCATCCCATCAAACATACTTGCCAAGTTTCTGATTATTCAACATCTAGAGGGGTAGCTGCACGCGTATAGATACCTGAAAAGAGTGCGTGCAGGCTCAGCCGCAACGCATCGTATGTTCACAAATAAGCAGCTGAAATTTCTATCAGTAATTAGATTGTTGTGTCTAGCCAAGCCTCGTATGATGATTATAATGCTTAGTTGCGTCAAAGTCAGACTTGAAAGTTGTAGCGTATTCGTCAGATCTTCATGTACTAACTGTTTAGAAATATACAAGCCTCTCAAGGCGGTTGGGCGAAAGATCCTCTGAGTTGTACAGCGTAGATTATTGATGAACATATAATGCCTCCCTTTTCTCTATTCACTTCTCTTCTTACTTATCAATCACTTCCGAGTTTGTGATTAAGGCAAACTTTCATGATGCGTCGTTTCGATTTTGCCATTTCGCTTTTGTTTAGCATACTCGGGACTGTCAATGCCCAGCAGTCCAATTGTGGGGCGTGTGCAGAAGGAGATATGCCAACACTTTGTCAAGCAGCTTACGGTAAATTTGAGGACCTTGGAGTTTATAACTCTGCAATTACAAGATCTCAGCAGGGTGATGGTCACTACTGCGTAGCACAATTCAATTGTGATAGTTCTGGCTCATTCTTGAGTATTTCCGGGGAAGATCTGAAGAAAGAGTATGTCTTTCCTCAATTTGATTTTTCAGAAACTGAATGTAACTTTCACTCATCAAATCAGGTTCAAATCTATGTCTACCTCATCATGTGGGACTTGCAATTCAAAAGTTCTGTCACAAGATAACTGCTATGTAAGAACTTTAGGCTTCTACGGTTCTGCTCCACACGATGTTGGTATTCCTTCATCTTCTCTACCTCAATCGGAAATTTCAAAGGGAACAGAGGCCCCAACCACTTTAGCTACGTCTACTACATCAGCAGGAGCAACAACTACTGAGATTCACTCCACATCTGAAAGCTCATCAATAACAACAACAACGCAATCAGGTCAGTATTACCAGTTTGAAAGAACTCTTCAGTAAGGCTCAGATATTATAGACCCTACCAAGACAACTACTCCAGACCCAACTTCGACACAGGAGCCGGAACCATCTCAGGAAGCTGACAGCTCTCATCAAGATGTCAATACCTCAAACGACGCTGTCAACAAGTACAAAGCTGATCCTGAATCGTCCGAGTTGGCAAAAGCCGCCAAAGCTGCAGTTGATACTGCACTTGATTGTAAGTCCTTTTGCAGAATTTTGAGAACAGGTCTTCTAACAATTTACACCAGCTGCTAGGAAAGCTGCCTTGGATGCTACCAATGCGGCTCTCAAATCAGCATATGCCGAATTGATCTCAGAACTAGTTGCCGCTGCAGCCGCCGCGGCAACCGCTGCCTCGATACCTACTGCTGAGGCAGCGACAGCGCTAGCAAGTGCAATGGCTGCCAGTGTTGGTTAGCTATATCCTTATATCTTGAGTTATAATAGAGTACTCTAACACATGCCAGCTGCCGATGAAGCTGTCCAGAGTGCAAACGATAATCCAGATGAACCAACACAAAAGCCGACGACAGCTCCGACCGAAACGCTCACAGTCACAAGCTCCATAGTAACGTCTGAACCAACAAAACAACCAACTAGTACACCCACTATCACTAGCTCTGTATCCACTACTAAGCATACTGAGACGGCGACTACGACACCCAGTAGAACCAGCTCCATACAAACTACTGAGTCTATGTCTTCCCAAACTACATCTTCGACATCTTCGTCCTCATCTGCAGCATGCACTGCTTGTGTTTCTTGCGCTGATTCTGAAGTTCCAAACGACGTCTCAAAAAGAGAAATTCTCACTAAATACCGGGATCTTGAAACTGAAGCATTCAACTACAGCAGCGAGCTCATTGAGACCCGAGCTACTACTGCAGATCGAGTGATTAACTTCTGTAACGGTAAATGGAGTGTTTATGCTCCTGACTACAAATCATATAACAAAGCACAAAATGGCAACAATTACTCTCCCTACTACTCCTACAAATACAAGACTCCGACGACTTGCGCAACTTACGATTGGGATCTTGTTAAGAAGTCTACTAAACCAGATAACAAGGATTATGCTACCGAGCATGTTTATGAAGTTCAACTCCTCAACATTTTCCTACAGTGGATGGCAGATAACAACAATGAGGTAAAAGCCTTTGTAGCTGGGAAGCCAGATGCCTGCATTGCCATCGTAGGCCCTGGTCTCTTTGGTGTCGGCAGTACTTGGACAACCACCAAGTTCGGTAATGGTGGAGCTCTCAACTCAGTTGGTAGTCGACCGATTGATGAGCTGGTCGGCAAAATGTCTAGTGATTCTACCAGCGGCGAGCTGGTATACCTAGAGACGACACTCAATGGAAGAAAAGAGAATATGTTTGGTGGCAAGACGCCTTCTGATCCGTCTACATACCTTGCAAAGCTTGCCAAAGTCGCGCAGTTCCAGAATGTCTATGAGTATCTTAACCAGCCAACCATCAGTGCGACTTTTAAAAACGTCTCTCGGCGTGTTCGAGTCTTCTACGCTAAGATAGATCAAGCTTGTGGCAGTTCGAAATCGACCGCTTTCTGTAAAGCTGGTATCGAGTGGGAGGCCAGCTATGTGACATGGCAAAGTCAGTACCTCAAAGCAATCGAGACGAGGATGGAGATTTGGAAAAACAATCTCATTGCTGAGGCTAGGTTGGGTATCAAAAGAGGACGGACTAGTATTCCTGCCAACTCGGCCGATAGCAAACTGCTTACTGCTATCGACGCACAGATGGGTGAAGTGATTGGTCAGCATGGGAAACTGGAGGATATTTTCTTCGAGTTTGCAGACGCATTAACTCTATGATATTGCCATCGACTTAAATAAACTGTATGTGATGAAGTATCATATTATAATAGTACTGGTAGAGTTTCTTTTAATTTGATTACTGGTTTATGAGATGCAATACCTCTTAGTACCATGAATCCTACCATACTGCTAAACTGGACGCTCTATTACGTTCAGAGTACTTCTTAATTGTACCTGTAATACACAAGTCCAACCTCTGTAAACGCTAGTTTTGGGTGCAAGTACAAACATATCACTCAAAAGCGTACAAAGCTTGTTTTTCTCTTCATTTTCCTTTTTATTTTTCTTCTTTCCTTCTCACTTTTGGGTTGTCAATCCCTAGACGTAATTGAACTGTGCGTGACTCGTCCTTCTTTCGCTTCGAAAACTGATTGGACCGGTTTCGTTATCATTAATGGTGCTCATTGATCATAGCTATATGTGTCCTGAGCAGTAGTATACGGATATCTGCCGGTGAAAGCTCTCGATCCACCTCTCAAGAGTGTAGCCTTCACTCCGACACAAACATTCTTCACCCTCGAGTTTTAAGGAAGTCTTTGAGAGGAAATATTCGGCCTTCAAAAAGCTACGAAACCACCCGGCCCAATGTTTCTTGTTGTCTATCAATTGTGCTGGAGGATGTAGTTACTTTTTCCTTTTCAAGGGACTACTGGCTGGATGTCGTAGTATAAGGCTATAAATTCGAAGACGGAGGAATTCTCAATTATACTTGAGCTTCGAAATTAGTAAACCTTCAGCACGTATTTCCTCCTCCGACTAGTGATACTCCAGGCAAAGACATATGCTACCATACTCCTACTACGCTATAGAACGAACTCAAGTCAAGTTCTAATCGACTAGGGATCGACAATGGCAACATCTCTAAGATACAAAACGTCTATTCAGTTTCGCTGAATTCAAACCCCGAAGGTGAGAGGGGCTAGTAAAATTTTAAATTTACAGGTCCCAGCATTATGAATGACGATCGAACGGTTTTAGGACTTATAACTGCAAGGCTGAAAGACGAATTTCATTCGTGACTACAAACTTAAGATTTTTTTTGGTCTCTTTTACGGACTCTCCAAAAATCCTGTTTCAGTAAGGATTCTGTGCTTAGAGATTGCCTCCTAATAGTTCAACCAGAAGGTCCCAAGTCTCTGTTTACAAAATCAACAAGCACTGTAGCAACTATTATTGACTAGCATTACTGACTGCATTATAAGAAAGTTTATTGATACTCACACTGCAGTCGAAGCATACAACTCAACTCTTCTCGAATCAGTGAACAGATAGATGCTTGCAGCAAAAGCAAGTATAAACCCTCATATAAGTCAGAGTCAGTATTGCACATAAGTACGAGGAGTACGAGTATGGGGGTCTACGAGTACGTACTTATGAGTATATAGGTACGAGGAGTACGTACTCCCCGTACTCCCCGTACTCGTGGTTATATGATACATAGAATATAGTTTAATGATATAATGGTATTCTAAAGACTATAGCAGCTCTAGAAGTAGTCGCACTATGTAAAATAACTCTATAGGTAGTCGCACTATTATTCAATAATCTCTTCGTAGTCATTATTATCAAGTAAAACTCCCCAATCCTTTAAACACATCAACATCTGAATACTATTAACATATAATCTTGCCTGCTTCTTTGTAATTAGATTACTACTACTTGAAAAGATATACTTAGAAGGAGCTGATGTAGCTAGGATAGCGAGGAAATCCCGGCTTATTCTTGCAATAATAGGAAACTTATACTGTTCAACTTTCTAGTAATTATAAATATTAGTAACTTGTAGAGCTACAGGCTAGCTAAGATACCGGGTCTACTTATATTCAAAAGCTAGTACTTTAAATAAAAATAACTCGTTATCAGAGCTAGAGTTAAGATAGATACTCGAAGGCCTAGAAGCGCTGAGTATAAGTGCGATAGAGCAAGAGCAAGATTGGCGACGAAATATACGCCCAATGTGAGCACATATGTTGGTCGTCGACCAACTATGTTAGCGGCATTACCAACTAGTGTTGGCGCGATTGTTGCGACTGACAATGTATATAGCGATCGTTAGGTTCATTTTGCTTACTAATACACCCAAAGCCATTGACAGCGAAGGTATTGCTAGATAATAGATGAATCTGCTCAAAGTCGAGAACCAGGCTGTATAAGAGACTATGGATACGATGCACCATTTCTCAGCTGTTGTAAAGACCAAATACTTCTCGGCTTCTACATTAGTACTTAGATTGTGAGAGTTATCGTCTGAGGATTCCTTAGTAGACATTGTACCAGAATATGCAAAACCAAATATCGAAAATGAGGCCTTTTCGAGGAAAGTCGTAAAGTCAACACGGATCTACATTCTGGTTCTTATTCATCAGTCGACCAGCAACAGTTTTATGATCAATTTACAAACACCGTTCGGTACTTAGGGTCGGAGCAAAGTCACGCGGGGTCTCTCTACCGAAGATATATACTAGTAGAGCATTCAAAGGGGGTAGTATGTAGATCAGCAGCAATGTAATACCTTAAATCTGAAGATATAATAAACCTCTAGGGCAGAACAGCACGAGGAAGCGAGCCTTTATAAATACTAGGTACTAAATTGCAATTATATGACGATGAAAGTTGACTGCGAGTAGACTCTCTACCTAGCTACTATCACCATGTTAATACATGGGTAATAGTTGTTGATTGTATTGATATAAAACTATTGATGATCTTGACTAACATTGTGTACATTAGAGTAGCATTACTAGGAAAATGAGAATGCATTCGTTTTGTATATACTTCGCTCAAAATACATGCGAGATAGAAAGAGGCCTAGAAAAAGAAATACTATCCTATTACTTTGTTTTGTCTGCATTATGTTTTGCGGACTAGTATATTCCCTACATTCACCCCCTTGCTCTAAATTCTAGGTATCTATGAACCGCCAGAATTCCAGCTATTCGACTTTGAGAATAGCTGGGCATAGCGAACGGACCTAGGTGCTATAACTACTACAGCAAATTGGAAAATACGAGTAATTATAGGTGAAAGATGCATATACTAGTTATTACTTGTAAAAAACATATAATTATTAATTCAGATGAAAGTTAATTTAAAGGTAAGCAGTTATACAAGAGCTTGAAAATCTTATGTTTATCTCTTGTAACTTGGGTTATTTTATTTTCTTTATCTGAAGGGAGAGATTCTACGGATTTATATTTTACCGATATTCGGAAAATCTATAAAATAGGACTTTCTACAAGTAATAAAAGTAGTTTATTAACTAGACAACTACCTAATAATCTAAACTTTTGAATTTAAGACTTTAGTTACTTATTACTCAAAGATAATAGAGGTTGAAGGACTACTGTATAATTGTATCAATCATTAGATCTATTTCCTTTTTTTGCCTTGAAATCTACTATGATGGGGTAGTTAGAGCGTCTAGGCCTATTCGCTATGCCCTATTGTATCTAAGGTACAGTTGGTCGAACAGACCAACGGTTAACTATCAAAACATATAGACACTAAGATTAGATCATCCAAGCGAAAACCACTCTTCAATCCGTTGACTAAATGCAAGCCGCTGTCATTGGGGGCAAGGTTCTACGAAGCTACCTATTACACATTAGAAAGTGTTCTTGAGAATCGAAAAGAGACAAGTTCTCTACATCCTGGTGATCTTGTAGATTATCTGTTATTGTTCATAGAGAGTTAGAGAGCCAAATTAGTAAATACAATTCTAGGATTTTCTTTCTTACTAGTCGATTTCTACGGTAGGAGGGGTAAAAATTAGGAATGAAGAAATGTAATTCTACGGATTCTATGGATTCTATGAATTCTATTTAGCTAATAGGCGTTTGCTTTAAGGCAGAGGAGAGATTCAAATAACTTGTTATAATATTTATAAAAATGCAAGGGTAACTCGATGTTACAGTAGTCTTCGTACATAAACAATTAGGTGACTATGAATCTCTCCTTTTAAAACAACTCGTATGTATTTTACACAAGATAGCAGCTATACCTTTTCGTTACAAATCCTTCTAGGCTTATAGTTTCGCCTGCTCTACTGTGGTGACTTTGGTAGACAATTGACTATATCTTAACACGTCGGTCAAAACTATGTTTGTCTGGTTGCGTTTTAGAATTGTAATCCAATATATATACATGTACAAAGTACAATGCATAGTCCGCAAAACAATACAGAGGTTATCTCGGATTGTCTAAATCTAATGCCTCAAACAACTTTCTGGAATTACAAGAAGGTATATACTGGTAATGCAGCAGAGGTCAGAGGCATGTAAAGATTGGAAGGCCAACTCATAATCAAGCAAACGTAGCGCGAGCAATTGACGAAGTTGAACCTGCATATCTCTAACTATTCGTTGGCCTCAGAACTGTCCGTACGTTGGAGTTTTTGTTAGTATAAAGTGGTTGGCATTACTTACTAAGCATATATCAAGGACCTTATAATAAGCATTTAGTCTGTAAAATACACTTGATTTATTAACACGTTTATACGACTGCTTAGACATTCGCAAGTTTCCCCAGAAAGCAAGATCAAGAAAAACAGCCTTCAACAATAAAGACTAGCTAACTTCTTTGAAAATCTTGTACTCGTCTCCTGCTTTTCTCTAGGATTCCTTTCTCTAATTGTAGAGCACATCGCTCCTTGATCTGCTTGGGGTCTTCACTAGCAAGCTCGCTTAGCGCCTCCTTATTTGCATCTCCATATAATCTTTTCGAGACATAATCTGAGTTGAACAATTGCAATAGCCTATGTAGTCCAAGTATATAACGCTTAATCACCTGGAGCGATACATTGTCAATGAACCGGCACTTGGCAACCTTATAGTATGCGGCAAGAGTATTATGAGTGTTGAGTATCGAAGCAATAATAGTGTCCTCATATATAACCCCCTAAATGAGCTGACTAGTTTCTACTGGGTTGATGTACGACGGCTCCTTAAGTCCTTGAGGAAGATTAGCTCCTAGAACGGATAGTTTGTATGTTTCCACAATCTTCTTTGTTCTGGAATCCCGGAGAAGCCCTTGCTGAACGTTCATTTGAGGATTTATAGTGAATAGATTTGCAAATCGTTCTTCCTTTAGAACCCTAGTCAGCTTACTCCGAGCATTTTCTGAAGCCTTCCGGAAGTCATCAGACAGCTACTGTTGAAGTCTACTTCGAAGGCGTTCATCCGAACAAGCTTCTTTGAAAAGAGCTATGCTGGTAGTCTTTATAGTCTGTTCAACTTTTTCAAGTGCCGTCGATGCTATGTCAGACTAGTTCCGGGTCTGAATTTCCTACAATGTCCCTCGCACCTCCGGATTTACTTCTCCAAGGAACTCTGTCGCTCTTCCTTCTTGTATATAATGATGAATCTACTAATACGTTGGGATTCTGAAGAATCTTCCCAGCCAGCCTTTCCCATCAGGATAGTTGCCGTCAGGATATCCCAAGGCATTGGCATCCTCATTGGCCTCACTAAATGGTTTCGAGCAGCCGTGATCGTTCATATCACAGTAGAAATCATCAATATTCTCTCGAATTCGGCTTTGTACTTGAAGCTCACGTTTAGTAAGCTTTCTATAGTGTCCTTTAAGAGCGTCGGACGATAGCAACGAGTACCTCGTAGCAATCTCGTTGACATATATATACTAAGAGTAGCTGGTTTCTCGGGGCTCTCCTAGTTGCTCCATATTTATAGCACATATATCGAGTTTGCCTTGAATCTCCCTGAGTAGATCAGGTATGCTCTGACGAATATAGTTATTTCGCATCTTGATTAGAGCTTTCTTCAGATTGTGTCGTCCCAGATTCTTGGGATCTAAGATTCTCCATTCTTCACCTTTGAAAAATTCGGATTCCAACCTATCTCTTTCGCTATTGCTAATGTCTAATTCCGAGGCCTGTCGATTACGCAGGCTAAACCATCCTGCCTTGAGATAGTACTTCGATTGAGAGGGGCCAGCGTTACGAATAAGATCGAATATAAAGTCGTGAGACTTCTTCTGCTTGGTATCGTATTTGTTGATTACTCCAATCACTCGTGATTCTATATCTGGCAAGTTCTTGAGGATCTGAAAGACACCGTGTCTTTCCCAATCAATGATATCAATAACCACTCTACTCTTCTGTTAGCTATGTTCGAGTAAATAGATCGTATAACCTTATACAATGATGCTTCGAGGATTTGAGAAGTACTTTTCCACAAGATTTCTGGCGGTTTGGTATTCAAGATCCTTCTCATTACTACGAACGAGACCGGGAATATCGACGATGGCGAAGTTTGTTTCTTGTGGTCCACGCCGAGTAATTCGAAGCGTGGCATTGCTCAGACGATTCAAACTGGTACGATCTCTGTCGGGTCTTTAAGATGATCTTCGATATTGTTTCGGCTGCTCTTCGTTGAGGATCACATTTTCGGCCTGGAAAGATCAAAGATTTAGAGAACATCATTCAAGAAGCTCTTGTGTTTTTGAGAGGAAGCCTACCTGTTTAAATATACTTTCGATGGTTGTTTTATCGAGCGACTGTCCAAGATCAGTACCTTCTAGTCGCTACTTGAATAGTGTTTCCTTTCGCTCAGAAGTATCGTTACTTCTAGGAATGATAGAAACGTTAATGGTGGTTGGGTTATTTTCCGGTGCTCTTTCAAGCACAATCTCCGTGGCGAAACGTATATACATGCTATCATGAACTGGAAATGGGATTTCTGTGACTGCTTGAAGCACAGAGCTCTTCCCCGTGCTCTAATCGCCTACTACGACAAGCTATTTGATGTCAGCTTCAAGATTATCATCTTGTTTATTCAAGAAATATTACCTGTAGTAGATCCAATGAGTCTAATACGTCAAGCTTTCGCAGATCGTCTATCAGTTTTAGCTGAGCCCTTGTTTAGTCGTCTTCAAAATCGAGACTTGTAGATAGCTCGTCTTCTTTTATATCGCCCATTTTGATGATATCTTGAGAAGAAGCTGAAAGGTAGGAAGAGAATTTGGTGGATCAACAACAAAAGATGCGACTTTAAGCTTGATAAACTTGAGAGCAAGAGTTGCAGTCCAGATGCGATGTTTAGTTGGAAACATGTAGAGCTAGATTTATAGATGTCTGCCCTGTGATGTGATTACCCCGCTACTATACCATCCCACTATGTCAACAGAACGTAGACAGGCAGGTCTATGTTAAGAAACACCAACATCCGAATAGACGTTTCGGTTTGCTAGAACTCCGCCAATTAACAGACAATCACGTCTTACGTATCTGCCCTGCCACTGAAATCAACCATACGCTGAGAGTTAATTGTCAAGGATCTAAGCCCTAGGCCATTTTGTGGACCGCATATTCACACACGCCCTAAAGGTTGCATTGTACAGCCTCATAGGTTTCTGTATTTTCCGGACAGCGTTCAGCGCTTATTTTATAGAGATCTCTCGGGCAGCTTCGAAGCCGTTTTCTGTGACAGTACTACTATACCCCTGCGAGATCACACACTAGCATACTCTGCACGGACTACACCAACATCTTCCAACACCATCAACAGCGTGAGGTACGTAAGGTAGTTCTTGAAGATATTCACAACCAACATTTTCAGGAGAACAAATATCCACACCTGCCACTTCATTCTCCGAATAACTTTCGAGAGTGGGGGTTGCAGATAAGTCCAACTCGTGGGAGTCAATTATTCTTGCTGGGAATACTCCACGGTTCATACATGAGGTTGCTCAAACAGCATATAGTACGTGACAGTAAAGGGAATGACTATTTAGCTGAGTACTCTTAATGATGAGAGTAGCAAGCGATGTATTTAGTGCTGTTCCTAACTAGCTATGCTGTTCAAACTAATCTACGAAGGATTGTCTATGGCGGCCTGAAAACCTGACTTTATAATATTATGCACGCACGGACCTCTATTTATGAAAAGACAATTACTTTTGCACGTCAATTCGACAAGATAATGTGATTAATCTTGCTTGGATTCGATTTGAATTGAATGCTTGGGCCAACACCATTGCTTTGATAAGATTTACAAGTGTGTGGGTCGTGGTACCAGGCATAACGAAGAAGGTAGCAAAAAGACTTAATTCAGGAATTCATAATATCAGTGGTATGATGTTAGATATAATAAATTTAGAATGGTGTTTCGGTTTCCATGTGCACTATATAATTAAAGATTGATACTGTAATCCTTCAGTTCCCCTTATATCCTTGTCAACAGTCTCTTAGTCAGCCATTTGTGGAAAGAATCCTCAGTCTGCTTCGCTATTGTCCCTACTGGCAGATACACTTCATCATCCTCAACATCGCCCTTCTCCGCTGTGGTATACCAGCACATGATATATGTATCCTCGTGGAACTTATAGATGCCGTATGATTGATGAAAAAGCGCTTTCTCTACCGGACTTAGTCTCCTGTGAATTCTTCTTGAAGATGAAGTAGGAGCAGACTAACAAGTAATGCATGAGCGACGTGAACGACATTGAAGTGATTTTTGTAGCTCTCATTGGTCAAACCCGCCGAGGATATCTTATCACCCCTAGTGATCAGGAAGACCTTGCTCGAGAGATCTGAAATATCTTTGACTGAATTGAAAGCCATTGTGAAAAGAAACAAATGTGATGACAGCGTAGGGGAGTCTTTAGGAGATGCTTGGGGCCTGAAGGAGAGTGATGCTGCGTCCTTGGAGAAGTTATTCAGAGCAAAGGTTATTCAGTGTGTGCCTTATATATATACTGAACTGCAGTGAAGTAGTAACCATACGCTCCGAAAACTACTATTGATTCGTGCCGTCTAAAATGTTAGACAGGCCCATCAAATGGGAACTTGTGTCGTTAGGTAGGTACGTGGGTGACATTGATCAATTTTTGGGCTTAGTACAACGAACAACCATTCAATATCTTCCATTTAATATCTACATGACTAGTATTCGACTCACTCTGCTTACGATATATAATTCCTGCTTTGTCATGAAGTCTCCCAGTCTTCAAATGCAACACAATCGCAGCGTCACCAGCTGTGGAATCTCTCAACCGGGACAAGCTTCGAGCCGCCTTTTGGAACTTGGCCAAATAGTTGGAGGTCTTATGCTGCTTGAAAGTTTCAAGGGAGTTACCCAGAATAGTAAATTCTGTTCTCCGCAGTCAAAGGTTTTCTATTATGATAGCATTGCAGATGCAAAAGCAAGTGGCGAAACCTGCTCAGTTGATTAGGCTGCAGCTTGATAGAGGCCAACATTCTGAATATGTGAATACATCGATCTATATCAACTCGTTAATACCTAAACTCTCATTTTGTAGGAGGACACAATCTGCCTGATGATTTTGAAATAGAATAGATTGGTCAAATCACAACATCGTTACACAAAGGTCCGTGAGATCTACGTACGCTTCCAAGACAATACTCTACTTCATTAAGTAGACAATGGGGCTTGAAATAAGATTGAGTAGAAACTTTGTTATCTTACACTTTATTTGATTGACGACAATACTGCCAGTAAAGCTCGTTGTTAATTTTGATATTGAATATATTTCGAGGTATCGTTCCAAGGCACGGAACTTAGAGGTGTGTCTCAAAGGCGATGCTGATTTCCTCCTCGACGGTATAGAAAACAGAAGCTACACTAGCGGGAGAGATAATATCTAATAAGCATAACGTAGGCGATTTATCAAGAGCTCATACATTCTGTTTTTGAATGCCTTCCACTTTCACAAGAGCCTCAACATGCTTTTACTTTCTGCACTGATCGAGGTGTATCATCAAGATCAGGGCAAGAGCCCTAGGACAAAAGCTGAAATCCAAAAAGTCAACTCCCGTTTTCCTGTTTCAAAGTTTTTCGACTGTCTTGCCGCATTTTATTGTTCAAACACTTGATCATCTGCCAAAGAGACATGGAGTCCGAGAGACGCAGCTCTGAATTGTAGTATCGAAGAATGGAGTGTAATAGCAGTTGGCGATACCAATCATCATTGATTAGAATAACAGCAGGAAGAGACTGAGTTATTGCTTGATGGGTCTTTCTATTAAGTTATTGGAATACCTTAGGTTGCAGAGCATTATACTTAATGAACCCTTACATTTTCAACGATGTAATCTTGACATACTTGAAATCTCGATGGCATACGCGATTACAAGGTAACATATCCCTATACATGAAATTATCACAAAGTTAATATGACTAAAACTTAACTAGGGAAAACTCAAGTTCCTACATTCAAGTTTTGATATATATTATTTGAAAGCTCGGTGATTTCTTATGGATTTCTTGGTGGGAGGAAATCAAGGATTGGAGTAGTTTGACAGCTAGTTCCCGCGTCGGCTAATCTTTATCCCCGCTCCCGCTTTCGGCTTCCGATGATTCTCCGCCTTTTGCCATAATCTATTGCGGAACGTCGCTCTTCAGATATCCTTCCCCTGAGAAAATGCGGAGTACTGTTGCCTTTTTCCCGCCCCCTTCCAAATACAGGCTTGAACTAGCTTATCTCCCTCGTCTTGTGGAGTAATCCTCGCTGCGAGTATATATGGCAGTTCCCACGGGACGTTGCTAAGTGCATAAGAACATCTCATGTTTTAGATCACCGATGTGTACCGCTTGAGATGTTTTTTCTAAGCACATAGGACAACAGCTGCCCTCTTCAGTTGTATGAGCTGCTGAATACAGTCACTCTGTATCCTTTGAAAGACTGCTCAAAAGGAATCGTGTCGTCAAAATCGAACCAACCGTTGCTATGTGTTCCTGTACAATTGGGCAACATTTATTCTATTGGTATCGGGAAACGACGCTGATATTCCTCCTCGCCAACAAAGGGTCAGTCAGGGTACATTGAGTTACTTAGATTGTGGGAATCCTGAAATGGTTAGAGCCACAATTTTGACATAGGAGTGACATACGCCTTTATTCTGTTAAGCGTGATGATCTAAGGCCTTTCAAATTCTGTTCGCTGCCGAGTCATGGAGTATCGGCTCTCTTGTGCCTCGGAACATGAACTAGCTCGTTAGTATGAGGTGCTGCACCTTACTTAGACTTAAGTAGTGGTGAGGTCGGCCTGTTTCTCGGCTCACATTCATTAGCGCAGACCCCTAACTTTATAGAAGCTTTGCTGAAGAAATCCAGTGTAAAACTCATAGACAACTTGTAGGTTAGAGTTCTCCGCACTGTCTTACTTAGAATGGATACCTCCCATGAGTACGGCTGCAGAAGGCACTTAGCGTTAAGCTACTTTCCGAACCAACTTATTATGAGATATAGCTGTAGCAATTAGTGTTAGGGAACGATACCAACATTCCTTTTCAAGCCCAAGAAGACGGGGCGAGACTTGTTTTGACGCGCGGGCCGGACGATAGGTGTGGAGAGGATGTCAAGTTGCGGAATAAGCCTGTGTCATATGCATGGTTTTAAAGCTTCCGAAGAAAATATTAGAGTTGATCATTGCTCGGTATCAGCTTTCGGGAGTCTAGTCGTAGGAAAGTTTGTGGGGTGGGATAGCAGAAGTGGTCTTGGCACTTCTAACATTTATCTGGCCCTGGCTGTACCGTACCTGGGATAAGATATATATGAGTGTATGTTATTTCGTATAAATATGCGTATTTGAAGTATCAATATATGCATCCATATTTCTATTTAGGTGCTGAGATACATAGGCGAACTTGTGAGTATTCAGTGAATATGGTAGCCAATATTACAAGGATGAGAAGCTAGAAATTCCAGGGGCGGGGTAAGAGGTACCCGGTGTCATGAACTGGCAGAAATGTGATATCTAGACGAAGAGAAGAACACAATGATTCCGCACCATCTGCAGTCTAATCGCGCGCTACTTGCAAAGTTGTCGCGCCATACCAGCCATGATCTTTCATCATGTTCCCCTGATCCGGACTATACTCCATATTAGCTTTTATGATTGAATTTCTCGCGGGAAAACATTTCCCTACGAACGAGACCATGGATATCATATCATGGAGAGATTGCTCTTCCATTTTCCTGACATCTGCACTGAGTTCCGGTTAGGGAATCCAGGTACTCCACATCTCCACGCCATTAATGCAACTTGTCACTCGTCACTCCTAGTCCTTTTTCCGAGACCAAACCTTATCGTCATCTGTAAACGCGACATGAAATAAAAAGAGAGCTCTCGCTGATTATTTGAAGTTCTGTCAAATACAAAATACACACTCTTTTCTCACACACACTTTTGTACACAACAAGCGTCTTGACCATTGACGTACATACCCACATAGCTCATACAATCTATGCTCAACACTTGGCAGGCACCTGCATTAACAATAAATCAGGTCTTACGTCTACTGTTCCCAATGTCTACTGACGGTGTCTTGTCGACTGGAGATGTTCCAAATCGCGGTCCGGCTGTTTTGGCAGTGACGACAGCAACCCTTGTCTTCGCGAGTCTCTTCTTCTTTGCTAGAATTACCTGTCGTATGTTGATTGTCCGGAAAGTTGGGTGGGACGACTGGTTTATGATATTGGCTTGGGTAAGTAGCAAAGATGCCTGGCCACATTGCCCCTTTAGCTTCGTGAGATCGCCTCAGCTGACTATTAGTGTAACAGCTTCTTGCTTTCGGATTATCCTTCTCAGTTGCCTATAGTACTACTAAGGGACTAGGAAGAAAAGATGCCGGTATTAAAGATGAATGGAAGCCAGCACTCAGGCAATCCGAATATGCCTTCACTGTACTTTACAATCCTGCTTTAATGGCCGTCAAGATGTCCGTACTCATCTTCTATCTCCGATTATCGCGGAATACCATCAATCTATTGCGCCTAGCCTCTTTGATAACTCTTAGCGTTGTTATCACAGCCGGAGTTGTCCTTACGTTCCTGAACATTTTTCAATGCCATCCTATCACAGCGGCCTACCATATTAGGCCGGGCGGAGCACAGTGCATAGGAATAGTTACGTTATATCTTGCATCGGCACCTGTCACTATTATTACTGATATAGTTATATTGGTTCTACCTATACCGGTCCTTACATCTATGAAATTACCGTCGAAACAAAAGACAATTCTTGTTTTTAATTTCTCCCTAGGAATCTTCGTCATTGCAGTGGATGTTGTTCGGATCTACTACTTGCAAAAAGCCGCGTTAGATCAGGTTACGGGTGTGATCGATGGCTCAGGGAACGCCAGCTCCCATGCCAACTATACCTATAACTCCTCGTTCTCCTTCATGTGGTCTTGCGTCGAAGTAAACACATGCATTATCTGTGCATGTATCCCTACGCTCAAGCCACTGATCAACTACCTCATCCCAAGCTTGATTGATCGTCTCCCTAGGAGCAGTGGCAATGGCCCATATACTTTTAGTAATGGCAACGCAGCGACCAAGGCGAGACTAAAGGCGACTTCAGTACAGATGAAACCAACTCTCTCAAGACAACAGGTAGCTCCACTACCTTTAAAAGAGAGTCGGGACCCTAAGATTGAGATGGTTACGCTGGATTTCTTGGAATCTCCGGACACACGCCTCACTACGGTCACAGAGCTTACAGCGGAGTATACTACAAGACTTAAAGCAATCCCATGTGCCAGTTTGAGTAGTTCAAGTCTCAGGCATGTCCGAACTGCAACTGCGAATTCCTTGCATTTCGGATCTCCCAGTGTGAGATCACCACGGAACATGATGGATATCAAAGACTCGGAGTCGGTCAAATATTGCATACTAGTCACCATTCTTTTTCTAATGTGGGGATTCTCCTACGGCTTACTTAACACTCTGAACAATGAGATTGGTAAACTATATCACAACACGGATCAGGAAACCTTGGGCCTTCAGGCTGCATATTTTGGAGCCTATGGTATCGGACCATTGACTATTGGGCAATGGGTGCTTCGAAATGGTGGATTTAAAGCAACATTCATCTCCGGCCTCTGTATCTATGGGATTGGCACTCTCGCTTTCTGGCCGAGTGCAGTCCTTACTTCATTCCCTGGATTCGTAGTATCAAATTTTATAACTGGCCTGGGCCTTTCGATTCTGGAGACAGCTGCAAACCCCTTCATTGCTCTTTGTGGCGCAGTCAAGTATTCTGAATATCGACTCTTGATGGCCCAAGGAGTCCAAGCACTTGGTAGCGTTTTTAGTCCTTTAATCGCTCAAAAATCGCTTTTCCAATCTGTCCAGACCAACCCAAATCTTATCGACGTACAATGGACATACTTAGGTATTGCTTTCATCTCAGTTGCGTTAGCAATCTTGTTCTACTATTTGTCACTCCCAGAAGCCCTAGATAAGGAACTTCAAGAACAGGCTGAAAAGAAAATACCCCGGTCATTCTCTAGGAATCCTACTAAACAAACGAAACACTTCGGTATCCTCCCAATTATATGGACTACTCTCACTATTGGCGTCTTAGCACAGTGGCTCTACGTCGCTGCTCAAGAGTCTGTGAGTGTGTGGTTTAGCGTACTCCTCGACTACTTTGTGTCATCCCCCACGGCTGGAGTACCTGCTTTCTCCACCGACAACTATCTCTTAATTGGACACTCCATGTTTGCCGCTGGCCGGTTCTTTTTTGCATTTCTGTCTCTATACGTCACTCCCCGAGTACTCCTCTTGACTTCTTTCGGTTGCTCACTTCTATTTGCTACCCTTACCTTTGTCGTATCTAGAGACAACTCTAATGTCATCGCGAGTTCTATACTCTGCCTCTTCTTCTTCGAAGGACCCATTTGGCCGACGATCTATGCCGTTACCCTGCGAAATCTTGGAAAACATACAAAATTGGGTGCTGCTTTCCTTACCTTTGGGGCCAGTGGAGGCTCCGTATTTCCATTTGTCATGTACGCGGTTCAAGGAGGTCACGAACAGCGAATTCAATACTCTTTCTGCGTAGTTGTTGCACTTTTCTGCGTTGCCATTCTCTATCCCCTATATCTCAACGTTTTTTCTTCTGTTCGTGAGCTTTACGATCCTGAAAAAGAACCTCAGAAGAGCAGCTCGGACCATAACATGGCAATCAATATTACAACACGATCGCCTCGGAATAGCAGAGGCAGTTCTTCTCCTGGCCCCCTCCGAAGAGTTAGTCATGGTGTTGTTATTCTGTTTGAGAAGATGAAAGACAGCGGTGGTAGAAGGGGCTCCTATGACGACAGCATAGAAGCTTGTGTTGAACACAGAGAGCATAGGGTGGGCAGCGCAAATACTAGCATTCACGGTAGCGAAAGTCCTAGTGTAAACCCTAGTATTAATAACTAGAATTCGAACTTGATATGATACAACGGTGACTTAGATATCGAAGCTACTTTCATACAAAGAATTCCAAGAATTTTGAGGACAACTAGGAGCCAAGAGGCTATGATTATATACTGCAGGCGGTGAAAAGAGCTACATAGATCTCCAGTAAGCGAGACGTCAGAAAACTGCATAGTATGTGTGGAGATTAGACTAACAAGTGAGGTATGCTAAAGCTTAAATTAATTCTAATGTGGCCTATTGGTGGCGCAGTTGAGCAAGGGCGACGGTAGTGCGGGGCCTTGATTTTCGAGAGACGAATCATTAATCGCTGGGACTCCGAGCGCATGATTAGCAACCTAGCTTTGAGTAATCCTCGGGTCTTCGATTCCTCCGCGCTCCAGGGTTCGGAAGTGTTCCGAGCCATGTTGAGGCAGCAGCCTTTTGAAGTAGATCAATTTAAAAGAGATCTTGTATTGCAAAATGAATCTGTTGTACACGAGTTTGCTGTACGGAGTCGACACACATTCATTTATCTGTTCATCTTTCACCAACTAATAGTTCCTTTCTTTTGCATGTTCAGTTGATGTGCCTATTTGTGGAGTTTTTGGAATAGGGACGGTGAACAAGAAAAGTAAAGATTGCGAAATCCGAAACGAACTACAGCGTCATACCTTTCTCGATTCTTATGTTAAGAAAGTCCCCATCCTATAGCTTGTTCAGTTTTGCCCTCAGCCACTACTTGCCAGCGCGCATTACTCTACCTACAAAATTCATCAAAGCAAGCAACAACTCTCTGTATATCATAGATACATCGAGGCCCACAAGGCAGAAGGTAGCCATTGCATGCGACGTATGCCGAACCCGAAAGCTATTCGATACTCTCCATCTCTTTACCAACGATACCTTCTGATGTCGGAGTATAGGCCAAGTGTAATGGCTTTTTAACCAGGTAGGACTCTAAATGATACCCGATATTGTTTACCCGCAACAGTTGCCAGAGAAAATAGAGCACCCTGCGTGAGAGCTGGTGCTGCGCAAGCACCTATGTCACCCTGTGAGCCTGTACAAAATGTCCAGGCACTGCTTGTATTGTTCTGTTCTAGCAAGTATGGGATTGTTGCATGATAGGCTAGTATAAAGTTAGTCTTTTGCTCAACTCTAACTTCCATGCTTGTGGATCTTACAGAAGTTCGATTCGAAGTTGACGTTTATGAACTTTCGCAATTTGCTTGTGCCGAGATCTGTAAGTGAAGTCTCCCGGTAGGCGCCACCAGCTAACAAGCTCATTTAGCAGAATCCTAAGTAAGTTCGTTGAATACTTAACAGCAGAGTAGAAATGCTGGAATGTTGGCAAGTTTCCAGATATAACCTGATGAACAACGTGTTGCACTCCCTGATCCGATACTATGTCGGCCTCCACGGTAATGATCCCCTGCTACGTGCCTGTATGTTGAAACAATATGTTGGCAGAATCTTAATCTCGTACAACGGCAAGGGCTTGCCTTCCGGAACTCAGGATAACCTGCGTAGCGGCTACCCCGATATTGCCAGTCGCTCCAATACGTAGGTCCGTCTCCAGGATCTGAGTATAATACTAAAGCGATCTTTGACTATTTCTACGGCTGTTGTTGACTTATACTTCAAGTCCTCTTTTTGTTCATACATTTATAGATTGAAGAAAGTCGCTACGACCACGGGATTGAAAATGCGGGACGCGGACGAGTATAAGGAGTTCGGATAATAACTTGATCACAAACACTAGGAAGCTCGAAAGCTTGGAAGCCTGCGAAGTATAGACGCGATAACTTCCCAGAAAGTTGGAGGATCTCCTACTGGTGCTGTCATTCCACCAGCGGGCACGAATTTTCTCAGCAATTTTCAGCACTTGAGCTTTAATGGTTCTATGTCTTTTATAAGCACAATAACTCAACGTCCTACACAAGTGTGTCCACTTCTGTCGGACATTGACTAAGATCTGATGAGTTTACAATAAAATAGAATCAGTCGCCACTTCAACACAACAAATTTGTGGAGGGTCATATTGAAAACGCCCTATCCCACCTTGAAACGCGCGATGGTTTGTGAACTTATCAGCAGGAATCGCAATCACTGCCATAGTCTACTTCGATGTCGGTAGAGGAACTTCAATCTTACAGATTAAAGTGAGTACTCGTTGTACACGTTGCTGTATAAACCTACATAGCCCGTTGAAAGGGAAAAAGGGAAAATATAACTTTCGGCCTCCGCAAAATCGATTCAGGCAGCAGCATCATTTGTGAATTTTGTATACAGTAATTTCCTTCTGCCTTTAGGCTTTCATTCTCCCAATATCCAATCACTTTGCGAAAGAGAGTGGTCAATTATTCGTCCGAAGGCTGTAGACATTTCGAGAAGTTGTATATGTCGGCACTCTACTAGTACTTCTATTAACCCTGAAGCTTATCAATCCGATCTTTAAACCTCGGATCGCATCCGAGCTCTATGACCAGTTCGGCTGGATACTTTTCCTACTTATCAGATTGCCAGAGACCGAAGGAGTAAAAAGGGCGATTAGGAAGGTCCTCCGAAAGCTTGTTCATCCATTCGCCGTATAGAGATGTACCATTGTCACTTGTTAAAATTACTATAGGAATGTACAATTGGTATGTACAAGAAGCAACGTAGTCAGATTGAGAAAGAGTTAATTGTTCAAGAATTTTACTTCAATTTTACACTCGTCTGTATACTATTACTCTCTTCCTGTTTAGAAAAATATGCCTTACTAAATCACAACTCACAGCACCGCTGGCAAGGCCATATTTTCCAAGAAGCTCACGACTGAGAGCCATGAGATACCAATACCAATTGGTGCCATCAAAACTATCTGGTCAATCCATGGCTTTTCGTTGAATTTATCGGCGGAGGCCGACATCAATCAATACGAGTCCGACCGCATCAGCCAATTCTTCGCAGGAGGACGACGTATCTGTCCTGAGAATGATACAGCTACTTGCATTATCAGTATGCAACCTAGGGCCTAGACTGAAAGCATACACCACCGTACAATAACACTCGATGTCATTATCATCTTGCAGGGCGAAGTCGAGATCCATCTCGACTCGGGCGAAAAGCAAACTTGAAAGCTGGTGATTCCATTGTACAGAGAGGGACTATGCACAATTGGGTTAATGTCACCCTGAAATGATGGATGGGCAAGTTGGGTGGTGTTCATCCAGGCTATTGCAGAACCGTCAAAATTCGATGATAATGCTATTTCAAATGAGTGGATTCATTAGATTAAGGGCATTCAAAACGACAACTCAACAACAATGAAAAAAGTAATTGAAGCATGGCTTTATTGTTCCCGCAAGGCAGATCAGCAATATCCGATTATTTTAGGTCGTCGAAAATGTCGGGCACTTTACCACAGTTGTATCAGATGCTACTAAGTTACGATACATAATTCGTACCAGTTTTAATTCCAAGAGGGGGTCTTTGAGGTGCGTTGTCATGTGAGCAACCATCTAGAAAGAAGACAGGATACTGTATCTACTACGTTTACCACGCTAGCAAATGCCTGCTGCCTAAGTTTATCGATTTGGCTAGCAGCTGTAGAATCAGGAGTATTGTTGGAGCTTTAGTACAGGAGAATGCTCACGAGTCAAGACTATAGTCACAATTTTGTCCATATATCGTGTCTAGCTGCATTTTACAGTTGCATATATAGTTGGTTTACGTTAAAGTTGGAACTCTTACAAGTTGAGCACTATGATTGCTGTATAGCTTCACTGCGGTGTCAGCAAAGAAGAACCTCTGGCCTTTGATAAAGTAGATTCCAAATGATATCAAACGCGATGTGCCATGAGTAGCTTGTCACCGTGAATATCTTCGGCTTTGGACAAGCTAGTGGTCAAAACCCTCGATAGCCATTCACCGGATTGAAATTAAAGTTAATTTTACCTTTCAAACCATCCGAAATAGTGCTCAAACAGACCCCTGTATTTCTGGTGCCATTGCTGTCGACTGTTGCATTAAGGTGCGGCCTCTATCCAAACATTATTCACACATTGCACTCACTAGATTCCCTAGGGCACCATCCACCAGGGCCAACCCCTAGGCAAGGAAGAAACAATTCACGTCTGAATACTTATGTGATCGGCAACCGCAACAACCCACGGGGCATTATAGTAATGTACTCGGACGGCTTCGGCCTGCTGCTGCCTAACAACAAACTCATCGCAGACGCCTACGCCAAAAGCGGCGAATGGCTGGTCTACCTACCAGATTTCTTTGAGGGCTATCCTCTGTCGCTGAAGATTGCCGACCTTCTGATTCCAGCCGATGCGGCTAAGCAGTCAGTATTTGCAAAATACACGGGCATGCTTGCTAGCGCACCTTCATTTCTTATGTAACTGACAAGGCACAAAGAGGAGCCTACTAATAAGGTCTGTATGGATTTCTTGCAGGCTTTGAGACGCGCGACTTCTAGAAGCCAGAAGATTGGGATGGTCGGACTCTGCTGGGGTGGAAAATATGCAATTCGAGCCGGACTAGAGAGAAATATGATTGAAATTGATAGCGAAAAGATCCCCCCCGTGGATGCGGCGGTGGCCTTGCATCCTAGCAATTTAGCCTTTCCGGACGATGTTGAGGCTTTGGTAGTGCCTGTTAGCTTTGGATGGGGAGTGGAGGTTAGTGCTGTGAACTTTGAGCAGCAGGGCAAGGTGGAGGTGATTCATGCAAACACCAGTAAGGCAGGGATAAAGTTGCCTGAAATAGATCACAAGGTCTACAAACCTGGACGGCATGTTTTTGCTGTGAGAGGCAATCCGGATGATCCTCAGGAGAGGGCATGCCTGGAGAACTCTGTAGCGCAGGTTTTGAACTGGTTCCAGAAATGGCTTTCAGAAATATTCAAGATACTCTAGAAATACGTAGGATGTTATTGTACAAAGTTTTTTGCGAAGCGCAAGATCCTGTAAATACATGATTCATTCTGTTTTGTTGCAAGAGGAACGCCTATCAAGTGCATATAGCTGATCTGTGTTCAGTGAAAAGGGCTTCAAGGTGTTAAAAATAAACTTCGACAAGAAAGTATATCTTCTAACTCATGGTGTGCCGACTTATTTGATGTAATGAACCTGATTCTAAAAATGACACAACCCTGTAGAGTCCGCGTTTTAGTCGCGCCATCGAGAGTCCAACTCTTAACTTGACCCTGAATGCATCGAACCATGCAAGTTAGGAGAATATCTTCTTCGTCACACCCAAGTCGATATTGAAAAAAATTGCCATGTAAAGCAAATTGACGTCTACTGAATTCTTGAAATAATCTTGAAGAGATCATTTCCCTACGATTTTCGGTCCATAATCTTGACCCCTAGCTTGGGCTAAATCAGTCGCCAGCACATTTTTGATGATACCTTCAAGATAATCATGTAAAAGATTACGCTCCTTTGCTTTCTAAACAGAAAAAGATTCCCATAACAGGTCCCCAGTAAGCCATTCATGAGACGCTGGTGAGTTTCAGTGGCTCTGGTTAGCTCTCAGTTTCGTAGCCGAATTTGTTCTGGCGAGATCTATTTCATTTCTAGCTGTCGACTTCAATACGTTTGAGGATCTGTGTATGGATGATGCAGATGAACTGATCACCTATATTAATCATATGACTTAAGTTAATGCCTATGATTCAAATTGGAAGATAAGTATCTGGCAGGAGTAACAAATTTCAACTATATTGACTTCCTTATAATGCTATTGAAAGCTAGTTGCACCTACTTGCCCCCACCAAAGGCCCTCCTTTCCGCCTCTTCGACATTCTTCTCCCATATCTGCAGAGGCGTTGGTGGCAAGCCGTTGTTAGGCTTGGTCGCATCATAGCCTTTCGGGTATGGCCCTAACATACCAATTCCATTTCCACCATCAGAAATGCCGTACCCACCAAAGCTGGGTAGGTCACCATTACCAGACACCTTACTTTCTGTTGGTGCCCGGGTATCTTTATGCGGCCTAGCATGCGGCTCTGTGGAGGAGGGATTCATGGCTGGTTTGCGGCCGAAACAGGGCATACTGAAATGAATGTGGCGAGGAAGTTTTTGGTGAGCAGGGTCGTCACATTGTGAGAGCCTGGTGGTGGAATCCAGGACTGTGGTCGATTGTTCGGGTACCAAAGTGTTCGAGGAAGTAGTCTTCGTGCTTTGAGCCATACTTTGAGTAAGCTAGAGCAATGATATCAGGCTTGAATACTATTTAGAATGGGTTGTTGCGTGAAATTGAGTGACGAGAGATAACACTTCAGACAGGGTGAGAGTCTCGTAGACTTATATAAAGGAATGAGAGATAAGAATCACTCAATAACAAATGAAATAATACACCCGGCCATGAATTGCCTTCGCAATGCCGATTATCCGTCAGCGGGAGCTGGAAAGCTTGAATGTAGATGACGCACTAGAATTTAGGTCTAATTGTCTGGAGAAACATCAGAAACGAGATTTCACGTATGTTAATACTGAAACAGGAAAGAAAGAGACAGCACAAGCGGTTGAGAGAATTCTAGACGCATCACTCATAACAAGTCTATTGAAGCACGTGTCGTGAGTTCTGTGATCTACTGGTGGCAATAATCGAAGGCGCAGAGGCGTAGTAACTGTTAGAGGCATTAGAGTTATATTAGTTGTTGTAGTCGTATTGTTTATTCGTTGAAGCGAATGTTTTAATCACGCACCACGACACGAGACTCTAGACGCTTTCAGACACATTATGATGGGCTCCGATGCGCTTGCTGTACTGCAACAACGAACGATCACGTGGGAAAATTTTATAGGTAGTTGACTTTGCTGTGGTGCTACATCCTGAGAGAATATTAGAGCCTTCCCTGCATTGTGAACTAATACTCATGAGTGTGATAGATGACAGTACACGGGATCGAAGTCTATATTGTTCTAGCCAAAATATCCTGTATAGCCTGTATATATAAAGGGCTCCCCATTAGCGGATGGGTTGAAGTACATTTGTATACTCTCTCTATCAACAATGGACTGGAAATCCCATAGCTTATGAACCGGCACCGTCATCCAACTCTCATATTCTGGATTTTCACTATCTTTAGGAGTCTCCCACTCCGGATCGACCGCTTTGGCCAATACAAACCTCGCTGCTCGATCCATCATCCTTTCGGCATCCGTAGCCATCTTACGAGTACAAAGACTTCCTCGTCGATCACAATGCATTTCCAATCCCACTCCGTCGGCCTCTGCGCCATACGCTGTTGGAAATGCGCAGTACAGTAGTCAGCGTCGCGACATCAAACTGAGCAGCGTCGCTCACCACGTCCCAGCGGAACTTGTCTCAAACTTTCTGATTCGGTATTGGGTCGAGAGGCTCCTGGCCAACAAACAGCTCGGGGTAGGTCTTATAGACGTTGAGGTCCCCGTAGATACTCTTGCAAAACTGTTTTGTAAAGTTGAGAATTACCAAGTATTCAGAAGGTGAGGTTAGAAAGTATAGTCGGCCACCCAAAGTAGGAAAGCTGCTCGTATATGTACATTTCAGCAGCGACTTGGGTAGATAATCGATTGACTGATTGATTTCATCCTAAACTGTGCACAGATTCTATTCTCCGCTTTACTCACCACAGTCTCCATCAGTGTAGTTGGTCTACTACCTTATTTTGTCGTCGAAATTCGCCGGGTCGCAGCTGAAATGACTCAGGCCCGTGCTCTATATGATTTTATAATGTACCATTTTGGGCCAATGTAACTACAAATTCTTAATGTTTGAAGACTCTGATGTGAATTTCGATGTGAGGTTTATTATAAACTAAATTTATGTTATTTTATAGAAGCAGTTCGTAGAAATAAACTAAAATATATGTTGTATAGTATACAGACCGAGGCATTTCAGCTGCGACCGGGTAAAATAATGTACGAAAATGTTTGTTTCTTTATAAATAGAGGTCTGTACATATATTAATACTATACATTAAAGTAGCAATAGCAATGTTCCCCGGAGCCGGGTTAGGGTTAGAAAACTGCGGTCGGTCCAACGGCAGCGCAACACGTCGTACACGTACAATAATTGTATATATAACTCTCCTCGATCCAGCGACGATAGCGGCGCGCTCGGATTTCAATTGTAGCATCGTACCGTTGAGTTATACAGAAGTAAAGTCGGGGTGTTTTCGTGGTTAGTTGGTGCCTGATCCCCAATATATCGTCAGGCAACTACATCTGATTAAATCGAAGTTATATAACGATTAAATCGAAGTTATGTAATAATATATCTGAATAGTACAATTACTAGCTATCTATATATATTAAAAATATTTCAACGTCGAAGACTATATCTAGTTAACTCTAGATAGGTATTAGTCTACTCAATATATTATAATAAAAGTAAAGTAGAAAGTTATAGCTACTTAAGCTTTAGTATTTTTAAAGTAGGTTGGTGCTTAAACCCCGATATATCGTTAGGCAACTCTATTCGATTAAATTGAAGTTATATAACGACTAAATCAAAGTTATATAACAATTAAATCGAAGTTATATAATAATATATCTGTATAGTACAATTACTAGCTATCTATATATATTAAAAATATTTTAACGTCGAAGACTATATCTAGTTAACTCTAAATAGGTATTAGTCTACTCAATATATTATAATAAAAGTAAAGCAGGGAGTTATAGCTACTTAAGCTTTTATAGTAAGATTATCTTTTTATACCTGATATCTACAAAGTAGTAAAGCAACAATACTCGATTGCTTTTGTACTTGTATAATTAAACGTTATATAGCTAGTAATATATATATAATATATATTGTACATAGTATACAGTATAAGTAAACAAATAGTATACTATAGTAGAAAGCAAGTAAACAAAAGGCTATATAGAAGGGAATACAATCTATTGTAACATCCTATAAATATCTACTTTAATTCAACTCAATTTGTTTTTACTTACTATACTAATATACCAAGAGGATGCCCAAGGAAGTATTCAACTACTATTAAAGCTCGAGCTATAAACTAGTAGAAGAGCTGTAAATAGTAGTATTGGTACTTTAAAAGACACGAATATAAAGAATTGAGTAGAAATCAAGCAGGAGCTAAAAAAGTATACTAAAAGCCTAAGTATTTATTCAAGTATAACTAAAGACTGTTTATAGGTGCAGAATAATACTAGTTAGAGCTATAGTAGGCTTAACTAAGTAATTAAAACGACCGAGAACGAAATCGAAGCCGATACCGAGGCTAATATACCCCGAGATAACGACGTTGATTTCCTATCGATCCTACTAAGCTCTACTCAACTACTTAGGTTATACTACAAGATGTTTTAGCTATAGCAAGTTAACTAAAGGCTTGAAATCCGAGGTAGTAGATAGACTCGAAGCTGTAGTTAGACCGAAGCTAGAAATACAGCTAATACCAAGGCTAAAAGCAATATACAACTAGAATGTAAAAAGGAAGCCAAAGTTGGGCTTAGGCTAAGAATCGAAGTCGAAGTTGAAGTAGTAGTTGAAGGTATAGCTAAAACTATAGTTGACTTTAAACTCGAAGCTATAATTAAACTTGATATTGAATCCGATGTTGAACCTGCTACCGAACTTAACGTTGAACCTGACGTTGAACCTGCTACCGAACTTGACGTTGAACCTAATATTAGACCTGCTACCAAACTTAACGTTGAACCTAACGTTGAACCTGTTGCTAAACTTGACGTTGAACCTAACATTGAATCTAATAGCAAACCTGATATCGAACTTAATACCGAACCTGCTATTAAACCTAACGCTAAACTTAATAGTAAACTCAATACCGAAATCCCTCCTATTATTCTCGACTTTATTGAATACTTAAAGGGTAGAAACAGCTATAGTATAAAAGAAGGTGTTTAGGAAGTAGTAGATATAGCTAAAAGAAAAGTTAACTTCGAAGCTCTCAATAAGCTCTTCAATCTACAACTCGATACTAATTAGTATATCCCTAATATATTAAAGTTCTTTAGTTTATATTGTAGTAATAAGTTGTATATACTAGATAAAGACTACCTTAAAACCAATAAAGTCCTAAGGAAATATATAGATCCTTTAAAATACAAAGAGATGTTTATTAGAATCTAGAGTAGAAGTATAGAACCCTAGCAAGTTACTTTGAAGGACTATATACCTCGGACTTATTAGCCGACAACTTCAATAGATATTAATAGTACTTTAGGGTTCTTAAAGAGCTTTGCTATACTGAAGAAGGGACTAAACTAGGCTATACTACCCTATAGTTCTTCTAATATTACTACTAATATCTATAGTATCTACCTTCTAATCCTTTTAGTAGACCGACAAGGCCGAGTAAAAATTAATGCAGTCAATATTAATTAAGTCCCTTAGATATTCTTTGGGTTGCCTAGCGATTAGAACTTAGTATAAGTCTTTGTATTCTTCTTTAAGATCTATATATTTCGGGTCGACTAGAGTATTCTATAAAGCAACTTCCTTTAATCTGCTTAACAACAAGTCTAGTACAACCGGGTTTTTCTACTGTCCTTCCGAGAGTTCTACAATATAGATCAACTCTAAAGGATTTTTACCTGTTATACAGCTATACAATTTAATATACTTGTATAGAAGGTAGAAGTCGGTATTGTAGAGAATAAAGATAAACTCTACTATTCAATACTCTTCTATTACTTAAAACTTTAGTACTTTAGATCTATCTAGGCCTTAATAATCAACTAGATCAACTCCGAGCCTAAACTATCGATGTTTTAAAATATACGCTTGTTCTTCAATAGAAAAGACTTGAAAGATACTATTCAATCAGAGAGTTGGGCTAAACTACATCGGAGCTAGTTAGAGATTTAAAAGAACAACATCGATATAGTATACATCGATAAAGAATAGCTCTAAGTCGATGTTAGGAAGTAATATAGCCTTCTACAAGAGAAGAAGGAAGTCTTCTTGTAGAAGTACTTCTACCTCGAAGGCTATTACTAATACTAGATCTGCAACTATACTAAGTCCTAGGTACAGGCCGACTAATATTTCCTGTCGACTCTTTAAAATACTAGATTAATAACCTTTATACTCTAAAGTACCTCGAAAGAGCGAAAGGAAGGGCTAGTCTACAATTAGTTCTATTCTAAGACTAAATTACTGTTTGTTAGTAAGACTATCTATTATTCTTATATCAATATACTAGTATATTGACTTATAGCTCTATATTACAAAGGCGGTAAGTAGAGCTAAATATAGAGTATATTAACTTATTTTAATATAGTATATTAACTTATAAAATCTCGAGTTCTACTAGTCGGGAAGTACTATAATTAATATATATAGAAGTACTACCTTTTATTCTGTATTGTACCTAGGCCTAGGTATAAGATTTCTACTACTAAAATATTTTGCTACTGCCTTTAAAACAAGGGTTAATCTCTACTAGGTACAAGGTAAAGCTTGTACCTAGCTTTAAAAATCGCAATATTGGTTGTATATAGTAGCTATAGTAAAGTAAAAGATTTATATAATTCTGAATTACAATAATATATATATTATAAGTTGCTGCTATAAGTATTAGTAGAGTTATATATAATATAGTATAACTCTAAGAAATATTAGGGTAGCTTAGCTCTATAAGTAAATACCTACTATATAAAGCTACAATTTCTACCACCAAAATATTCTGCTACTGCCTTTAAGACAAAGGCTAACCCCTACTAGGTATAAGGTAAGGCTTGTACCTAGCTTTAAAAATCGCAATATTGGTTGTATATAGTAGCTATAGTAAAGTAAAAAATTCATATAATTCTAAATTACAATAATATATATATTATAAGTTGCTGCTATAAGTATTAGTAGAGTTATATATAATATAGTATAACTCTATCTATTATTCTTATGTGAATCTACTAGTAGTTGTATATACAGCCCTATATAAATAAAGGCGGTAATAGAGCCGAGGAGAAGGTAGTTATATATATTTTTATAGGGTAGTTGTATATATAAGATTTCGAGTTCTACTAGTTGGGAAGTACTGTAATTAATATATATAAAAGCGTTATTGTATAGAAAGTACTCTGTATAGTTTAGAAGTTATAAGTCGTTAGGAAGGTATAGTTACAGAAGTTAGAAGTTCAAAGGTAATTTTTGATAGGGTTGGCTACTAGTAGAATTTTAGGGGGAGTAAAGCTGTATAAAGCCTAGTACTAGTAGTACTAATAACAGTAGTACCTACTAGGTAACGGGTAAGCTAGCTAGCAGGCCTAGAAGCTAGTAGAACCTAGGTTGAAATAAAGTTAGGGTTAGTAGTCCTGCTAGTAGCTACCAACTGTAGAATAGCACCAATACTAGTACCAAAGTATATAAAATCGATTTTTACAGTATATAGGATATATATAGAACTAATAGATAGTCCTGGTACTATTTATATATATAGTAGTATTTATACATTGTAGAAAGAGATATAAAGAGTACAAAAGTATAAAAGAAGTAAAGGTAGTACAACAGTCAAATCTACCCGACCAACCAACACCAATATATCAAGGCATATAAAATTGAATTCGGAAGCAAACAACTTACAAGTAGGTTTAGTAGATAGCTTATAGTTCAATAAGTATCTTATATAATTTCCAGAGTATAAAGCCGGATATATCGTCGGGTAAGTAGCCTACAAAGTATAGTAGAAGTATTACTAGTTAGCTAGTACAAAGTATACCTAGTACCGCTAATTTAATACATATAAAATCGAAATTTCTAGCAAACTGTACAAGAGTTAGTTTAATAGATAGCCTGTAGTCTAATCGGTACAGAATTATATTATTCAAGTATAAAATAGCCGGGTTGAATTTATATTGGTATAGTAAGTAGTTGAAGCCTGCTACTATAATCGAGTAGTAGCTACTAGTATATAAAAACAAAGCTATAGTACTACCAACAGCTAAAAATCTACTATATATCCAAAGAGTATTTAATATCAACCAATCTATATTATAAGAAGCTACAAAGCTATATACAAGTTCAATATACAATATAAGCCCGGTCTAGTATCAGCAGTAAATACAGCCAGGTAGGAGTTCTACATAGTTTATAGCCAGGTGTTTTTGATTTTCGAATTTCCCTAGGATTAATCTGTATATAGAACATTACATATAAAATCAACTATACATTCAAATACAACGAGAGTAGATTTATTGGATAGGTTAGAGTTCAAGGATTTCAACAACGTATATATATAAGATTTAAAAAATCTATATAGTCTACAATACTGGTGAGAAGGGATTGGTTGGGTAAAGGTAGTATAGCTAGAAGGAGTAACCGAAAAGGTTAGGCGACTAGTAAGATTTTGAGGGTTAGAGTTAACTAGGGTTAATATAATATATATAATTGATAATACATATAATATGCAAAGTATATATTATATAGTACAGATGTAGAGTAAAAGGGTAGTGCTAACAATCGTAGGGTTATATTATATCCTTGCTGCTAAGTAGGTAGCAAAGTATAGGCTTCTTAGCAGTTGTATATACTAGTACAATATACAAAGAGGTAAGGGCTCTCTAGTAAAACTAAGTAGTTGCTGTTGGTATCGAAGTATATAACTTAATACTCTAGCAAAGGTATAGGCAAAAGTAGGTAACAAAGTATTAATTGAAGTTGAGTACAAAGCTTTTATCTACTAAGGAAATATAGAGATCTATATAGTTGCTTCCTGCTCTAGGGAACTATATAGATCTATAGGATTTTTTACAGATCCAATAGATCCAATAGATTTATTACGTAACCTATCTTGTCTTGTAATATCCTTGTATATAACCCTATTGCAGCCTTTTGTGTAGTTGTAATCCTAGGTCGTATTGTAAAGCTGTAATACAAAGTCCCCTTTTTATTGGTCAAGTCCCTTTAACCCAATAAGCGACCGGGTAGACCCAATACTACTTAAATAGGGTAAAGCCTACCTCAGGTAAGTTATAGCTCTTGTTCTTCAACATACCTCCTTCTACCAAACATCAAAAAACAAAAGAGCGTTTGGTTCTTGCAGAACGAATTCAAAGAAACGGAGCGGTTATAGTTGTTTATACCCGCTATGAAAAACGAAGTTTGAAATGCGTAGTATCTCCGGACTCCTGCTGCTGTAGAGAGTATACGAAGTCGAATGTAAAATGTAATGCTGTTAGTTCTTCTCTTGGTAACTAGGAACGCTTCTATTGCAAAGAAGAGTATTTAGCGTATAAAACTCGCCTAGCTCGCGAGGCAGCTATTGAAATCTAGTCGCGCTTGCTACATCTCGAGAAACTGTATGATTCCCTAAGGAGTTGTAGTAGGGAGATACTTCGTTGTAGACTAGCTACGCTAGACGAGCTTAAAGCTGTAGAAGAGAGAAAAAGAAAAGAAGCAGAAGAAAAGGCAGAGGTAGAATGCAATGCTTATACTAGAGCCAACCTGTTTGCTACCACCGACCCTAGCCTCGACCTTTTATCTGAGGGCAACCTCTTCGCGGCGGTATCTCCTTCCTTCTAGGAGGGATTGGATGTTCCGAATAGTAATCTTCCAACGTCTCAAGGTTGAAGTTTTCGGTAGGTTCCTATATATTGTCTAAGTCATTGTAACCTTCCTATTTAACTAAATATCGAAGTTGGTTGTTAACCTACTTGCAGTCTAAGATTCCTTCGACGATGTATTCGGTGTTCTTGTTTTCCTAGGATAGGTCTGGGTAGTATACATAGCATATATTCTATAGCGCTGGTTCTAGCAGAGACGTATAGAATATAGGGTATATTTTTATACTCGCTGGTAGTTAGAGTTCATAGTTGACTGAACTTATTTTCCTCAAAATCTTAAATAGTCCGATTTTAATATTGTCTAACTTGTTGCTTGGTCTGGTTGTCTTAATGTTTCTGTATATAAGGTAGACTTTGTCTCCCTCCGAAAAGGTAGGTCCCTCTATCCTTTTTTCATTCTGATAACTTGCTGATCGTTGGTTAAAAAACTCGATATCCTTAGCTAGTTGCTTGTAGAGTGTTTTGAGTTCTACAACCTACATTTGTACTGCTTCTACAAGTACTTGTATTTCTCGGGGTAAATAATACGCTTTTGGTTCTAGCCTATAGTTGGCATAGAATAGTAAAATTTTCGTAGTTTCTGTAGTTGTACTGTTATACGCAAACTATACAAGGGGTAATAGTCGTACCCAATTATCTTGTTTGTAATTTATATAATAGCAGAGGTACTACTCAAGCGTCTGGTTGAGTCGTTCGGTTTGTCCGTTTGTTTGTAGGTAGTAAGCTGTCGAGAGCTTGTAGTTAGTTCCTAATTAGCTTATTAGGGACTTCTAGAAGTTCGAAGTGAATAGCTTGTCTCAGTCGGATATTATTTCATCTGGTATACTATAATTGTTGACAATCGTTTTTAGAAAGGTGTACGCCAAGTCTTCTGTAGTACTAGATTCCTTATATAGTATAAAATATCTATATTTTGTCATCCTATCGGTAATAACTACGATTGAGTCGTATTCTACTTTTGTAAGTGGTTCCTTTGAAAGTAGTAGTTTGACGATGAAATCTAGGGCAATAGATTTCTATGCTCCCTTTGGTACTACTAGTAATTTTAGCTGTCTGTAAGGTACGTGTCGATTGACCTTGTTTTTAGAGCAAATGTTATATTCTCTTATAACTTTCTCTACTTGGTTCTTTATTCCTAGGAAGTAGTATGTTCTAGTCAGACGTTCCAACGTCTTGCCTATTCCCTAGTGTTCGTGTACTAGTAGCTCGTATTGTTCTTTGACTAACTGTTTTTGTAGGGGCGCGGGAATATAGACTAGTCCTTTGAACAATAGTGTCCGGTTTGTTGTTATTGAGGTTCCTAGGTGTCTATTGGGGTTTCCTAAAATACGTTGTACTGTAGTATTTGTAGTATATACTTGTCGAATCCTTTGAAGTATATCTAGATCTTCGACTTGCATCGTAGCGTTTAACTCTAGGTAGTTATACATCAGATTGTCTCCGTTATCTTGAAATATAGCGTATAATACTGGTTTTTTGTTTTGCATATAATCTGCACGTCGACTGAGTACGTCGGCTTTGGCGTTTTCGGATCTTTTACGGTAGGTAATCTTGAAGTTGTACCTGGCTATGAGTTCTGACTATTGTACTTGTCGTCTGTTCAATACCTTTGTAGTTGTAAAGTATAGCAGATTCTTATAGTCTATAATTACTGCTACTTTATACTTAGGTCCTTCTAGGTAAACTCTCCATTTTTGAAATACAGCAACGATTGCTAACAATTCTTTATTGTAGATTTCGTAGTTCAACTCGGCTAAAGTTAATTTACAGGAGAAGAAAGCGATAGGTCGAAGCTTCTTGTTCTCATCCGGTTGACTCAGTACTACCCCGATTGCGTAATCGGAGGAATCCGTTTCTACTACTATGAAGACTTCAAGGTCGAAGTTCCTTAATATAGGTGCGGTTGTAAAACTCTCCTTGAGTTTCTCGAAAGCTCGTTGAGCTTCATCAGTCTATTTGAAGGCTTGGTCCTTCTTTGTCAATTCCGAAATTAGTATTGTAATACTTGAATATCCCTTGATAAATCTTCGGTAGAAATTGGCGAATCCAAGGAAGGATTGTACTTCCTTGACAGAGTTTGGTATCGGCCATTTGTAGACTGCTCGTACTTTAGAATCGTCCATCTAGATTCCTTCGGTAGTTATTATATAACCTAAGAATCCAACTAACTGTTGGTAAAACTCGTACTTCTCTAGTTTCAGATACAGGTGACGTTTCTGAAGTACTATAAGTATAAGTTTGATATGTTTAATATACTCTTCTTTAGTATTAGAGTATACAAGGATGTCATCTAGATAAGCTACTACAAATACATCCAAATATTTATATAGTGTTTGGTTGATTAGCGCTTGAAAAGTTGTAGGGGCATTAGTTAAGCTAAATAGCATTACCAAATACTCGAAATGCCCGTAGCGTATTCTAAATGCTGTTTTCTATTCTTTACCTTCCTTTATGTATACTAGATTGTATACCCCTTAGAGGTCTAACTTAGTAAAGAACTTGGCTCCTCGAAATCGGTCGTGTAACTCTAAGATGAGTAGTAACGTATATCGGTTCTTGATAGTAATACTGTTGAGTTGTCGATAATCGATGTATAGTCGGTCTATTCTATCCTTCTTTGGTACAAAGAGGGCTAGGTATCTTGCTGATAAAGTTGATGGTCGAATGTAACCTTTCTTCAGCATATCATCGATATATTCCTTTAGAGTCTTAAGTTCTCGTTCGGATATAGAGTAGATTGGTCCGAAGGTAGGTTGTTTTCCTGGTATAAGTAGTATCTTGTAATCCCAAGGCTAGTATTCTAGCAGCTTGGTTTCAGCTTCTTCCTTGCTAAAGAGCTTTTTAAATTCCCTATACTCGTTCGGGAGTGTTACCCCTTCTATAGTGTATAGCATAGGTAAAAGGTTGTTCTTGCGAATTTCCTGCAAATCCTTATAATCGATTGCATTGATTATAACAGGTCGTCGTAATTTAAATGGCACATTGCATTTGTAGTTTCTTAGATTGACTGTATATATGTTCTAATCAATCTTCGGGTTATATTTCTTCAACTATAGAAGTCCTAAGATGATGTCGTAACGCGGGATCGCGACGATATCCAATACTAGTTCTTCGTAATAGTTGTATACAAAGACTAGTAGAAGGTATATCTGCTCTTATACCTATCCATCAGACATAGAGTTTCCATCAACTAAGTACAGTTGATATAGACTTGTATATCTCCTCGTAGGTAAGTCGTGTTTCTTTACAAATTTCGTAGATACGAAATTCCCTGATACACCTGAATCTACTATGGCTTCAGTATAGTATCCGTTTATCTGTACTCGGACGTTTAAGTATACTACATACTACGTCCTGTACAAGTAAACCTTCTCTACTCGTAGAAGGGGAGGCTTTGAATTAGGTTTTCTAACTAGCCTACGGTTAAGAGAACCATCTAGTTTTCCGAATCTTCTTAGAGATCACTGTATTCGCGGCGTTCTTGCTCCTTCTAGTCCAATCGTTCTTGTACTAGTTGCTCTATTTCTAATACATCTTACTAGTCTTCTACTTCCTTTTCCTTTGAGTTAGTAAGTAGTTCCCCTATATTCTCCCATTCGTCATCTGTTAGGAGTCGAAACGCAGGTTGACTATGTTTGCGATATTATTGACCTTCTTCTTTATATTGTTGGCAGTGTCTCTAGACTACTATATCGATATCCTGTTGGATTAAAGTATCTTCTTGTTGTTTTTCTTTGGCGTGTACGCTGTATATAGGTGTTAAGTTATAGTTTCTCTAATAGAGTTTCTAATATCCTACCTATTTTAATTCGGGTAAATTATCCTGATTATTACCAGAGGTCATCAACATTCCCTCGAGTCCTGATCGGGCTGTCTTGAGTTGCTTGTACACGAGTTTGTTAGCGCGGTACATCGGGTATGCTTTCTACTTGTATTCTAAGTAGTATAGATCTCGGTATATTGCTTGTCTCTCTAGATTAAGCGCTTTAAGGCTTGTAGTAGTTTCAAGCCCTTTATCGGGTTCCTGTCCTTTAACTACAACTGTATCGTCTAGCTCTACTATAGTCTAACCATTTTGGTCACCGGGACTGGGCGATCTACTGTCGGTATTGGCGTGCTCGTCGTAGTAGCTAATTACGTTGGGTTCGTCGTCGGTAGATACGTTTCTACGTCTGCGCATTTTTTGTTGACTGGGGAAGTATCTAGCGTGTTTCTTGTTTGGTAGGTGGATGCTGCAGTCGTCTTCATAACATTTTGTCCAGAATTCTGTTTCATGATCCAGCGTTGCTGGGCTTCCTGGTTCCTCGAGCTCGGGTATTTCTTGAAATGTCGCATTGAGGTGTCTTGGTTTCCCTCGATTGAATCCTTTGTTGGATGAATTCTTCCTTGATGCTTTCTTGCATTCTCGTGCCTTATGTCCTGGGGTTCCGCAATATAGGCATAGGTTATTCTTCATACGGTAATCTCTATCCCGTGGCGAGAGTGGTCCTTTCTTGACCATCTGGTGAGTTGC